>RQWH01000011.1:1200000-1617500 GCA_003934905.1 Neonectria sp. DH2 | reverse complement strand
CAAACCCCCAGAGGGGCTTTACTGACCTAGGTACTGGGCTTGGGGCCGCTTAGAGGTTTTGGCGGGGTTCGGCAGCTGGCTGCTTTGCCCCCCTCTCATATACCCTCCGACGGACTTTTAGTGGGGCGCACGCCAGGACGGGCTCCCGGTCCACCTTTGATTTTCCGCAAAATGATTTACTATGGGAAAACAAAAAAATCGACTCACGGCCACCAAACCACACTACCATTTTGCACGCATTTTTGCAAGCCGGCCTCGACAGATGCAACCGACCAAGGCGAGTCGAATGGTGGTGGTCCCGTTGGCGTGCGGCGCCTGTGGGAGGCGCTGTCGCCGGCTCTAGGGTAGCCCGGGGCGGCGCGCACGACCAAGTCAGACCGACCTACCCTGGACCGTCGCGCCGCGGACCGACCGCCTGCACCTCCGGCCTAGCTACCCTAGACCTACCCTGTACCACCTCCCCGCCAACCGAGCCCGGCGGACCGCTGCAGCGGCTTTGCAGGCGCTGGAGCATGCCCCGTAGCGGACCCGGCCCACTGACAACTGCTGCTGGCTGGCTGGCGAGGGTTGACGAGCCGGCCGAACCGTTTCTACCAGTTGGATACTAAAACAACACATACGGATTTACCACCAATCTCACCCAGGGAGAAAAGCAGCAGAACACCACCCATCCAAGACCAGCGTCGACCTACCCTACACCTCCGGCCCAGCTACCCTAGACCTACAGTCGACCTGCCCCGTACCGAGTGGCACCTACACTGCACCTCCCACCCAGCTACCCTGTACTGTGAGTGTGCCTGACCTGCACGTGACCGGCCGTGCGGCGTCAGCCACCACAGCCACATTGTGGCCGCGCAGCCTGACCGCCCCGGACGTGTGACACGAGGCTGTCACCGTGTCGCAAGACAGCGCATCGCACGGCGGAAGCATGCGTGGGAACAACACATCCCACAGCGGAAGCGTGCGGGAGAACAAACTGATTGCGGCCGGAACAGAGGGACAGCTGGGCAAACAAGGACTGTGTGCGCGGGAACAGGCAGGTCAACGGAGTGACGGGACGAGCGTTGACCGAACAGACAGCTGTTGCGGCCGACTACAAAGGTAGGGACTTATTCCCACTTTCTTAGATAGCAACTTAGCTCTTTCACAACTTCCTTTCTGACCCCCTTCTTTACCACTGCGTGACAACGTGACACTTTCTGGTTGCTGTACCAACTCCATAAGTTACCCAGTCAACCTGTGCCCAGCTTGTTAATAATCCGGCCCAGCTACCCTAGACCAAGAGTCGACCTACCCTATACCACCTCCCCGCCAATCAAGGCCGGCCAGCCGCTGCAGTGGCTTTGCAGGCACCCGGCCCACTGGCAACTCCTGCTGGCTGGCTGGCGAGGGTTGACGATCATCCGTGTTAGTTGCAAACAATCACTAGTGTATAAGCGTGCTTGGGACTTGCATGGTACGGGCTGTATAACCATCTGCAACGCCTCCGTATGGAGGGGTAATTGAACCTAGCATAATGCATAGCAGTTCAGTTTAGTTGCTATCCATCAGCTGGTCAAATGGAGTGTGGGGTTTGTTGGGGCTGTGATAAACGTTGCTCTCTTCGGCACGCTGTGCGGTTCAAGGGTGGTCCTAAGCTAGGTGTTGAAATGTATAAGGATATTATGTGCTCTCCTCGAAGGAAAGACATATTGACTCACCCTTACATTGAGCCTTCAGCTTTAACATTCCCTCTCAATATCCTGCTTTGTCCTCTAATCCAACTTTCCACATTGAACTTTACACTGCCTTCTCTGACTCCTAAGACTACTCGTCATGACCCTTCTCAGCAACATCAGCCCTCCTCTCATCCAAGAGGCACTCTTCCAACAGATGTCGGTCTTGGATCTTTTCCTTCCCGGCTTCACAAACATCACCAGTACTGTCAGCCAGGCCCTCAGTGGCAACTTGACTGGCTATACTCATCTGATGTGCATCTTTGCATTGGCTGCATTCTTGAAACCGTATGTGTTTCAATTGAGATCGTGGTTCATTGAACACCTTAGTAAGTCCGTGGAAATTAATTGGCAGGACCCGGGCTCACCCCTGCAAGCATCGACGGTCCATATCAAACACTCTGACGAAACGTACGACATGATACAAACCTGGGTCTCATCTCGTGGCTTGTATATTGCCGCTCGCTCCCTTCTCGCCAAAGTCAGAACGAAACAACTGTAAGGAGATGCTCTAGAGGCCGGCCAGGGGCCGAGCGCTCAGCGCTCTGCCTTATAACGAGTTGTGTGGCGCGATTCAGGTAACGCTAGCTTACTTGAATTGGTTGATCTTTTGGTCTAACGGTTGATTGATCTATCGAAGGTTAGGTACGTCGCCCCAACTCTTACAACAACAAACTCATGAAGGCCATGACACCCGCACTAAAAAAGCTCTCCAATATGCCTCTTAGGAAGGTTCCTTTTGCTTTTGGTACAAGAAAAACTTGCTTTTCTACCAGACTACACAGGTGGATGTTGGCTTCCATCAAGAGGAGCAGATCTCCGTCACAGGGTGATCTTCAACGATCCTGAAAGGCCTCCTGGAAGACTGTCGACTTGAATACCTCAACGAATCAAAGAACAAGACGACCATCCATGGGCACCGCGATGATCGCTGGAGGAATGAGAAAGCAGTAACTGTTCGACCTCTTTCAATGATTATTCTCGACGAAAAGCAGAAGGAGCCTCTCATCGGAGACTTTAGAGATTTTTGTAAAGAGCTGGCTGTGGGCTCGGCTGGAGCCGTAGGGCTTGCCGCTATATGCCGTAAGGTCCTGACTCCTTATAACCTATTGTGTAGTACGTTCCAGTAACGTAGCTTACTAGGATTGGTTGATCTTTTTGGCCTAACGGCTGGATTGGTCTATTGCAAGGTTAGCCACACTACGCTAACCCTTACAATTTTCTCGACCCTGAAACCAGACGCTGGTATTCTGAGCATTCCTTCCCCTACAAACGAGGATATCTCTTCCATGGACCGCCTGGAACCGGAAAGTCGAGCTTCAGCTTGTCAGTTGCCGGTGAATTGGATATGGATATTTACGTCGTCAGCATCCCCAGCACAAATGATCAAACACTGAAGGGCCTGTTTGCTGGGCTTCCAGACAGGTGCGTTGTCTTGTTAGAGGACATCGACGCAGCAGGAGCCACGTGTTCTAGGGACTCTGACCCAGAGGATTCAGACAGCGACATGAACACGAGACCACGAAGTAGAGGGGTGACTCTTTCAGGCCTCTTGAACGCCCTCGATGGTGTTGTGTCCCAGGAAGATCGAATTCTCATCATGACAACCAATCATCCCAAAAAATTAGATCAGGCATTGACGCGGCCTGGCCGAGTTGACAAGGAGATCGAGTTCCGGCTTGCTGATAGAGGCATCACCAAGGATATCTTCCGCTTCATGTTTAGGCAACCAGCAAGGAATATTGTGGAGCTAAGTCAACAGAAGAGATGCGACGGTGAAGTTGAGAGACAAGCAGGCGTATTTGCTACGAAGGTACCAGAGTTCAAGTTCAGTGCGGCGGAGATCATGTCGTATCTTCTACGCTACAGGCGTTTCCCGGCTGCTGCAATAGAGAACTGCGGCCAGTGGGTGGATGATCTTCTCCAGGAAAAGAACGCCAAGGATGGCCGTTAGTATCGTGATGAGACGTAACAGAGGCCGAGGAGGCGCTTGTCAGTCCCTACTGTATTTAGTCTGCCGTCATAAAGTTTAAGCAATGCTACACTCATTACTCCGTAATTCCCCTAAGGGCAGCCTCAGCAACATCATTTTGGAAGTCTTCACAAGGGACTCTCGCGTCAATGGTGAAATTTGGTCTACTTGAGCGTGTGGGTGTGGCTCTGGTCCCGGGAGACCGCGGCTTTCGTCTGTCGCCGGACATGATCCCCCCAGCCCCTGAAATTGGCAACCGATGAGGGTGTGGAGGCAAACAACCATCTTCGTGTTGGTCCTTTTGTTTCATTAATCACGCGCTATCTAGTGTAGTGGAGCCATTTCTCGCTGCGGTTTCGAGTCGCGAACATAAATAAGACCTAGAATCCCCTCATTATCGTGCCTCCACGCCAGCTGCGAGTTCACTCCTGTCTGATTCAATTGGATAAACATGGGCCATCTTTCTCAAGGCCAGATCACTGATGTCTATCTGATGTCCAGCCTTTCTCTGTTCTGCGTCTGTCTTTTCGTCTTGGTTAAGTTCAATCACTCGTGGTCGCGGGAGACATGGCTTATATGCTTGATAGGAGGATGGATCCTGTTAGAGCTGACAGCCTTGATCCTCTTTTCTCTCGAGTACGGCCAATATAGTACGCTTCCACCGGCTCTTGCGGGGTCTATACACATCATCCTGGCCACAATGTCCCTGTGGGGAGTTGCCATAATTCAGGGCCGTTAAAGTATTCGATGACCTGTGTCGTTGTTCTGACGCGATGATCCAGATCACTGCAATCATCTATTCGTTTGCAGTTGTGATAAGGAAAGAATCGTGGTTGAAATGGGTTGCAATACTCGAATTGGTTGAAGTAACATTAATCGTTATCTTCGCAATGGTTCCGGAGATTCCGACTCCCCTCGAACTTGCCTACATCGCACCATTTACTTCCCAAGCTGCCGCCATTGGAGTCATCCTTTTCACTTCTCGAGGCATACCATCAGAGAGGGTACCGAAACGTACGGCTGATCATTTGTGGCTCCTGGGCCTGCTTCTCATGATGGTCTCAGCATTAGTACTTGGGCTGTCGCTTGCTGGATACTATGAGAGGTTGATGTTCCCACAGTGGCTCCTCTACATGACAATCTCAACTGTGGGCTATCGACTTTCGGAGAGCTCAAGTCCAACGGGTGGAGATTCAGAGATCGCGTTGACTCCGAATCGCCAACCAAGCTTCAGATCTCTCGCGGACAACTCATCTTCGCCACAACTCCATGGCCGTCAATCGTTCTCCGCTGGCCCAATCCTGCTACCTCCTGTTGCTGTAATCTCAAGTAACTAGCTCTCTTGCTCGTACGACAAGTAGTTAGCTGGTTCTATAGCTTTACAGTTGTCGATGTCATGAAGGAAATGGGCATAGATGGCCCAGTGTGGCATCTCAAGAGTTTGTTGATTTCTTTTATTGCGCAGTTGAAGGACCGGGTATATTGTTAGGGCAAAGATGCAATTAATAGCCTGCTTCCGTCTCAGATTAATTTCAAAGCCCCCTAGTTCTCGGAAATATAGCATCCCCTTTGAAGCACTAGAAGTGAGCATTATCGTGGTGGCTTGTGTCAAGGCTTATCGATTTCATAGCCTTGATGGCGTGGAATCCCTAGAGCATCCTTTTTCGAGTGGCGTCTCCAAAGCGAGGGATTAAGCTCCTTTGAAATGTGTCCCTAAAGATCATGTTCTAGTCGACCGACCGCCAGCGGGAGACATTCTAGCAACGGAAGGTGTCGAGAGCAAACTCTTGAGTATCAGGGACAAGGAGGAAAGACGAGAATGGGAAAGAAAAGAAGGAGTCGCCTCCAACTCGGGGGAGGCATGACCCTTTTACTTGAGTCCCACCCCACTGCCCTTCAGGCCGTGGCATTATGGCCTGCATCGGAAGACATCAGTGGCTAGACGGATCACAAGCCAGCCCCCCAACCCCAAGCACCTTGAACAGCTGCGCCCTTGGGGCTTTGGAGTCGGTCCGCCAGTCCGCCAGTCGTCTGGAGTACTTAAACCCACCTCTTCCCCTCTCCTCCTTCCTCCCCGAACGCCCGGTACGCACCGTCGTGAGTTGGAAAGTCTCGTGCTGACAGTCGCAGCTTGACCACGTCGACCTCGAACACGGATGGCTTCAAGTCCCCATCGAAACTGATCAGCTCAAACCATACATCACTACTCAGACCCAAGCTAATGCATCTGTCCTTCCGCCTCAACGTCTGACCTGCTTTCACGTTTCCAACGACCTTTTAACCAGGACAGCCATAGTCCCAGGACAGCTACAGTCCCAGGACCAGTGCAGAAAGACTGGCTTTCCTCGGAAGCAGTACCGTCGGGGGCAATCATGGCTGGGCTGGGTGGCGAACTCATGAATAAGTTGGCTTCACTTGCGATGGGCAAATTGAGAGGCTAGTAGAGAGTTTTCTGATGGAGCTCATAGCCACCAGTCGCTCAGTACGAGGCCTCGTGCCGACCATGATGATGGTTGGCGACTTGTAAAAGAGTTTAAATGTCGGTAGTGCGACCCCTCCTTACCCAACCCTACTGACATCACCATACCTCCGTACAATCCGCACAGATGCCAATACTGCCTGCGCAACTTGCCATACCTGCGGCGCGAGTCGACGGATGCGGAGGAAACCATCAACGCAGTAATGCGCTGAGTTGGTCCGTTTTGGTTCTTTGGAACGTCTGGGGTCTCATTTTACCCGGACAGTTACATTGAACACGATGTGTGTGAACTGCAGCAATGGCTCGGACAGACGTATCGTTATGGTGCTTGGATGGTCATTACGGAAGTTTACTGGAGATCTGCATTCTTTCTAAACCATTTCTCCATCTGAGATCATTACTGAGAAGGACACCTTTCCCTAAAGGCAGTAACCATGGTTGCTGATCACTAGGCAATCTACCGCAGTCCTGGGGACTATTCTGACCAAGCCGATTGTAGCCTGGAGACTCATGACTGATTGTGAATTTCAACCGCATTCAAACTAAAATATGGCCTACCCTTTTGGCTGGAGCTCGCTGCTCATGCAGTAGACTTTTATGAGGCTGTCCGCTGTATCGAGGGGGAGTTGCTGCTAACACAGAGTCAAAGAACCACAATTTTGCTCATGATCTAAGAATTTAACAACCCAATGCATCCAGTTTTGAAAAGATGCAAGAGTCAACTTCTGGCCGAGCAGGTAATCCAGTTCACGGTAATTGAACCCTTCCGCGTGTTCGAAATGCATAGCCTTGATGACCAGAGTTAATTATCATCAATGTCATTAATACCGATCCCTCGCTGCTGGGACTAGTAATGACACAACCTGCGACGACACCTCTATTGGTATGTTACCCTTCGAAGAGAACGCAAATGAAAACCCAACACGTCTGCCGAAACACCTTATAGAGCAAGCCGAGAACCTTTGCGACGAACTGATGTTTAACTGGAGGCCCTCCGTCGGCCTTGTAGAGACTAAAGCTGACATGATGGACATGATGCAGGGCTTCTCGTTCATAAAGCATCCTGAAAATGGACTCCAAGAGGAATACCTAGAGTTTTACAAGAGAGCTTGCACGATACGGGTCCATGGTCTATCCTGGGCTAGTTCATAAGACGGCAAGGCTACTTTTGGATGGATTAAGAAGGAGAAAGCGTTCCGGAGTGCTCTAGTAGGCTGTATGCATGTTGGAGGCGGTCAGGTACCCCATTGCAAGGAGCCTCTAAGCCGGAACGTAGTCTTAGCGTGGCAGAGTGGACACGGTTCACTGCAACGTGGATCGACGTACGGCCTCGATGGTGCTTTCCCGACGAAGCTTCAGCCGCAGCTCCTCCTGCACCTCTACCAATAGGCCTCTACCCGAGAGGACGAATTTCTCTTCTAAGCAAAGGTGCTACGTCGAGAAGAGAGCTGAATATGGGGCAAGAAATAGAGAGTTTGCCATGATTCTCCATTCTTCCAGCTAGCATGACAGCAGCCGATAGGGAGGAATCCGTCGGGCCGCTAGCATACATCTAGCCACGGCTACACCCGAGACGCTAGATCCGCAGTACCTCAGCCACAACCTCAGGTACGAGACGGCCCACCCCGGTCCTACAGCCCCAACAATGATCCATCGCCAGGGGGCACCGCCGACGTACTGGCTCGAGACGCTAGACCTCGCTCTCTCGGGAGGCGCGGGAGACGCCGGGCATGCTAAGAGGAGAGCAGCACGGGTTAATAACTTACTATGTACGGGTGACACAAAACCCCTCTCAAGAAAAGCAAGAAAAGAGGGGGCTGGTTGGTGGATCCGAGATCAACACAATCATCAGATTCGGTCTCCACGCTTTTCTGCCCTCGCGTATGTTATTTCACTTAAGGCTTCCACTTGGGCAGCGCAAAAAGGTTCCTTACCCCTCTGATTTGCCACTGCACCGAAAACCAACTTCAACCAGGGTTTACCGCGGCCCTGAGCTTGACTAATCTGGACGGCTCCTATATAAGTCGGGTGAAAACTCTTCAGAGGTCGGCCCAGGAAATGTACCTTATCCAGGTTTGACCTGCATACCGGGTCTTTGCTCATTCCTTCTCAGATCACCCTGACATCTGTCATGGCTCTCCTCGTTGATTTCCCTCGCGAAATTGCCGGTGCCGTGCTAGAGTTGCTCCCGCCCCGCGCTCTTTACACGCTATGTCTCACTAGCAAGACATGCCGTGCCCTCTCCGAGCCCTACCTGTACTCGACCATTGAGTGGTCATGGAAGCCAAAAGGGGTTAAGCCACCAATCGCTCTCCTGTTGCGTACTTTGCTGCGCAGACCTGAGTTGGGTCGTCACGTCCACACCCTCGCCATTCGCGGAGACTTTTTCGGACACGGTAGCGATCCGCCACTCAAGGTTTCCGCTGCTGCTCTGGAGATGCAGCAACTCATGGCCTTTATCCAGTCCACAGCCGTGCCATTCGGGGACCTATGGATAAACGAGGCTCAATCTGGAACCCTTGATGCACTTACTGCTGCCCTCGTGGCGCGGCTTCCAAACATAGTGCATCTTGACCTGGGTCCCAATGTCGCTAAACAGACCAAGTTCTTCGGCATGATGCTTCGAGCTGCCGTGTGCCAACCGTTGACGTTTAGATTGCCTAGGTTTCACCAGCTCCGCAGTGTAAACTACCTTCGCTGTGCTGAGAACTGGACCACGATGAGCGCAAAAGACGCCGCGGATCCGGTAGATACTCTCTCGCTGTTTTACCTGCCGGCCGTCGAGCATCTCTCGACAATGATCAAGAACCCTGCCATCTTTAAATGGCCTGCATATGAGCCAGATGCATCTACAATTACATGGCTACACATTAAGAAGCTCCGGGAACCTCACCTTGGCCGTCTGTTACAGGTGACCACATCACTCCAGAGCTTTCACTGGGACTGGTACCATGACCCGATGAGCGGAAGTACAGACCCTTTCGACATCCCTATTATCGATCTTGACCAGATTGCCGAGGCACTATCCCACGTCCATGGAACTCTCACGGAGCTCAGCATTGGAGCATCTTCTGACATGCACGACCTCGATTCCCCGGTTCTCAAGACAAAGGGATCTCTCAGAGGCATCAATAAACTCGACAAACTAAATCGATTGCGACTGCCATTGGTCTTTCTCGCGGGGTTGACTCCGGATCCATCACAAAGGCTGGAGCCAGCCATCCCAGCAAATGCGGAATATGTGACCATTACAAACGATTTGGATGACATGGAACCCTTCGGGTGGGATGAAGCGGATGTATTTGCCTTTGTGAAATCATGGATGCAGTCGGGGGACAACCGACCATCACCACGCCTTCGTAGGGTGTCGATTCTCTTCTTGGATACCAAAGATTACTGGGTCCCTGAGATGAGGGCCGAGTTGACAGACATTTGCAACAAGGTTGGAGTAGAGGTGGATGTGACAGTGAGGGACAGCGCGTAGAGTGTATAACTTTAAGAAGATTCGTGTGGGAATTCATTAGCCTTTACTCCGTATAGTCTAGACCGCAGTCTGGTCTAAAGGTGACGGACGGACTCATAGTCTAGTCTGAGCACCTTGGCTGTCATGTACCCACGTGATCACGTGTAGAACCTGGACCTGACCTTTGCCTTGTGGCTTAACGTGGCTTGACGTGGCTTAAAAGTCCTAATGCAGGGCACGGCGATCGTGGTGCAGGCGTTGAGCACGGATCGCTTTGTGGCCCGAGCTCACGAAGGAGGGCGCGGAAGGAAGAACCTTTCGTTCCTCAAGGCAAATGTAGGACCGGTACGGGAATGTCCCAGTACGAATGGACTGGGCCTTCAAGTCCGCCACCTCAGAGCTGTATGGTAGATTCTAGCATTACGTTATTCCTTTATCATACAACTCAGAAGACACTTTATAAAATTTAAGCGTCTTTATATGGAAATCTTCACCTATTGAGAAAGTTCTTTTGAAAAATTTCGTACGAAAGTTGGACTAAAAACAGGAGAGGCAAGCCGGTCGCGGCTTGCACATAGAGCCTTGAGGAACGAGGTTGGTTATGGCTATTAGCAGTTTGCCATTTGCCAGGGCAGTGTTGAAAACGGAAAACGGAAATGCCAAGTGCAAACGTTGGTTTGGATTGAGTGTTGGCCATATATGACAGCGCTCGCAATAGTCCAGACCATTTAGACTATTAGTCCAGACTACACCGTCACCCGTGGCAACGCTGCTATCAAATTCAATTCAATCGAGTCAAAAGCAAAAAATACGAGCATCCGATTGGTCAATTTTTATTCCCACCAGTTAGAATGCGGTATTAATTGCTTTTGACTTGAATAAATTGAATTGATACAACGTTGCGAGCGTAGTCTGGACTAATAGTCTGAATCGTCTGGACTATTGCGAGCGCTGGTCAGTCGTCTCGGCATCTGAAGAGTCACCCTCAGACGCCTCGGCAGCAAACCTCCTCCTTATATACTCATTCAGCATTTCCGGCTTAATCTCAATCTCCCGGTTCTCCCCTCCTTCGACTCTCCTGCGCTCCACGTCCGCAGCCTCGTTATAGTTACTTCCGTATATCCGACGCTTATTCTCCCGCAGCCGCGTAAACACCGCCTCGCAAGCATCGAGATCGTCGGCTTCAGTCGTCTCTATGTAAGCATCGTTGGGGCGCGAGCCTGGATTCGGCGGGCAAAAGTGCGCGCTTTCTCCTTCCTTCTGGTAGCCGCATGTCTCGATGTAAAAGGAAGTAATCGGCGACTGGCTCATCGCCGAGAGGATCTCCTTCCACATGCCAGACTCGAGATAGACGCCCCTCAGGATGACCTCTTCGAGTGCTGTGGATTGCTGGATAAGCGCAGTGAAGGCATCGCCGGTTATCGACAGGCTCTCCAGGCTCAACGATCGCAGACGTAGAGGAGCGAATGCTGACTGGTCGAGCATTAGTATGTCAGAACCCTTGAGTGTTAGAGAGTGTATATTCGGCGCAAGTGGCAGTAGTTGTCGGATGTATTTATCGTACTCTTCGTTTGGTTGTCGATACCGGAATTCTATGCCCTCGCCATCGTCGGTGCTTTGCCCGTAGTGAAGGCTGAGATACTTAAGCCGTTGAAAAAGTGCCCCCGTTGAGTAACGTTTTGTGTCATCGTTGTCGTCGTTCAGAAAGTGACCAAAGTCGTATGCGAGTGGTAGCGAGAGGTCAACTTCATCTAGCTTATCAAGCTGAGATCTGCGCATAGCCGTAGCGAACGATTCGAAGAGGTTCGCAGTGTCCTGCTCCCAGCAGCACCTGGGCATCCAGATGCGGCTCCGCGGATCATCCTGGTCCCGGTCGAATTTATACGGAATATCTACCAAGTCGAGCTTCAAGATCTTGAGGTCAGAGAACCTTAGCAAGGTACTGTGGATGACGATAGCTAGTCGTCCGAGATATATCAGATTCTTGTCTTTGTTTCTCTTTAACTTTGCGTCGTACACGTCAAAGTCAGTCACAGGCTGAACTTCGACGCAGATCTCTAGGCGACGGACTAGTCGGCGGAGTGGAGGATTCTTTGATAATTGTTGAAGACGCATTACGCCACTGCCGCAACTGATGACGGCATGCTGGAACAGCAATGGCGTGACCAGCTGATGGAACAGCCGGTTGACTGAACGCAGAGAAGATAAGTTTGCCCGAAGGTTGATCCCTTTCAGTTCGTACCGACCCAGCGGCGGGTCGTATCCACCAAAACGATGTCTTTGAAAACCATCGTGGACGTGCAACAGGATCTATGTCAACTTAGCAATGGGGTCAAAAGCTTTGATGATCTGTCTTGTACCTGTTGCAGCACTTCGGGTGGCAGTCTTGTGACCGTGGCCATGGGGGCGTTCATCGACTTCGTCGATTGCCGGGTTGAAAATGGAGTTGTCGTGTGGCAAAGTGGAGGACGCTTGCGTTAACCGGAGAGAGCCTAGTTGATCGCGTGGATCACGTGACTGATACATCGGTATGGATGGATGCACGAAATTTGCACGAAATTTATTTCGGCCGGGATAACCCTGGATGAGTTCTTTTACGCTGGTGTCGCACTGAGCGTGCTAAAAAGATCAAAGGTCAGGTAAACGATAATGAGCAGCAGCGGGGTGTTGATTGATTGTTGTCTAAGGTGAGGGAAGACGCAAGGCGTGGAAGTCAACTCAACCGCCATAAAGCCTCGACGTTCAGAGAGGATCCGAAAGAAACAGTTAGAGAAGTCGAAAAGGGATGGAAATACTTCTAGAACTACGTCGGGACTATCAGTTACAGTAAGGATAGAGAGAGAGCTCCAGAATTACCAAGAACAACTGAGGCTTCTAGAGGAGCAGAATAGGAGGCGGTTGGAGTTGAGCCAGGAAAACTTATCTAAGAACTAGATGTCTTGACTAGAGTTATGCAACCCAACCAACTCCGCCTTCAAGTCCGCCGCCTCAGATGGGTGCTATATGGTAGATTCTAACATTACATCATTCCTTTATCATACAACTCAGGTTCACTGAGAGCTTTGATGATGGCATATCATGCGCTCATCTAGCACAAGGGAGAAGGTCAAAGACGACGCCCCTTCCAATGTGCTAGAAGAGATGGCCACCACGGCGCAAGTCCCGGTGATCGCTCAATCCAAGCGGGATCACCTCCAACAACGTGCCGAGTGCATCCCATCCTGCAACACGGGAACGCTGTGTCTGTTTCTGACTTTCATCCAAGTTCACCATCGGCAACTGCTAGGTTCGACGGTTCCCCGAACGAAGTACAAAATCTCTTGTGTCTGTGTAGTACACGACGCATGTGGCTGGGAGCAAGCGCCCTTCACGAAACATGAAACATGTCTTTTGTACTCTTTTTTTCACCATCAGCCGTTGCTTGCCTCCCAACATGATGTTATGCTGCGACGGACCAATCATTACGAGATGCATGAAACGCGTTCGCCTACTCGGTGGATACCTTAGCTTGACTCCGTCACACCACAGCCTGGTAAGGCATTCACCGTAGTAACCGTTAACAGAGTCCCTCCCTCCTCCATACACTCGCTCGTCTCGGGCTACTGATCCGCAAGCTAAACCACCTTCGAAACCGCTTCCCTAACCGTCAGAATATCGTCGTTTGCCATGGCTGAGGCGGTAGGACTCGCCGCAAGTGCCATCGCCATCATCGACCTGTCCGCCAAAGTCGCGACACTGTGCCTCCAATACTCCACCGCCGGGGCAACGTCCTGCCCGGGCTCGCTTATCTAGAAGCAGCATGTTTGACCCTGATGTCAGAGGCCAGCACGCCATTTGTCCTTCCGACGACCAGTGTAGGCCAATTTTTTGCATCATTATCTCCCGTCAATCAGCTCTTGTCCATATTTTTGACCGAACAACAGCTTCACGCTTTCTCTGTGGTCTGCCTGGATCATAACTAACTAGTGCTCCTTCCTTGGCACAACCTCCTTGAACCCGTCTTGTGGATGGCCAGGGTAAGCTACCCGCCCGGCGCGATCTGACAACCGGCCGTGCACACATAAAGTCAAATCATGCCAGCCTATTCTTACCTCTCTCCTCACCTGCTTTGCCTTACACTTTCCACTTCCAACACGGCAGAGCCCTGCGATTGACCTGGCGCAGCTGCACATCCCATTACTCAGCAATCCTATTGGCCTCACAAGCTGCGCCTAGGTACAGGGGTCCTTTTCAGCTGCTGAGGCCTCCCCGCACGCAAATCCCCAAAGATGTTGCTGTTCCACGATGTCGGTGATGACAATCCATCGTCGTCCCGACTCATGGATCGGAGGAGAAGCCATCTCGCTGATACCGTCATATCGCACAACACGGCCAAGGTGTCCCCTTCAAAGTGAAGATGGCGCCTCGCTGGTTTGAGAAAGTCGAATCCAAGGCCAAAAGGCTGTTGCAGGCCGCTCCCCAAGAATCCGCCTCTGCTCCTTCATCACCATCACCTTCGCCGACGCCGTCTCGGCCTGCATCCCAACCAGCTACTCGACCGACATCTCAGCCAACGCCTTCTCCACCTACCTCGACGGATTCCGACACCTCGCCGCTGCCGACTCTACAAGAGCGACTCTGGAACCAGGCCTACGACGAGCTCAAAGCCGGCGAGCCCAAACTGGTCGAAGCGTACGAGAGGATCTTATCAGCTGGACTCCGCCGAAACGACTCGAGCTCTGTTGCCTCTCGACCAACGGAAAACGAGATAGGAAGGACTCGGGAGACAAGATGTCACCAAATGCAGCAGTTGGTCCAGGAGGGACTGGACCGGACGCAGAAGGCAGCGTCCATCAAGCGAGGCATCGACGAAGGCTTGCAAGCAGTGCAAGCGGTGAGGGGAATAGTGTACAAGGCGGTACATGCCGCTCCCGAAGCCGCCGTCGCCTGGGTCGGCGTCTGCCTTGGACTAGAGGTGTGTGTGATCAGCTTTCCCAACCGAAGAGAGAGCGGTGGATGATCCCCCCGCTGACAGATGATAGATCCTTTCGAACCCCGTCACCGAGGCACGCGACAATCGCAAAGGCATCGCCTACGTCCTGTCGAGAATGGAGTGGTACTGGAACTTGGTATCCCTGCTTCTCGACGAGAACAAGGCCGAGCTATCTTCCGCGGGACTGCGAGTCCAACTGGAGATGCACGTCGTGCAGCTCTACGAGAAACTTCTGTCGTATCAGATGAAGAGCGTCTGTCTTTATCACCGTAACTGGGCTGCCGTCATCGGAAGGGATATGGTCAAAATCGATGACTGGGCTGGCCAGCTCGGCGAGATCCAGGAAGCCGAGGCTGCCGTGCAAAGAGACATGGAACAATACAATACTGAAGAGAGCAAGATGCAACTTCGGAAACTCACCGACGCCGCAAGCGCTATAGAGATGAATCTCCAAGATATTCATTCGGCCATCCAGGACCAAACACGGCAGCAGGAGAAGAGACACCAAGACGATGGGGACAAGCAATGCCTGAAAGACCTGCGCGAGACTGACCCCCGCGACGACAAGACGCGCATCCAAGATACAAAGCCCGGCCTGCTCAGGGACTCTTACCGCTGGATCCTCGACAACGACGACTTCCAGCGATGGCGTGGCGATTCGCAGAGCCAGCTACTCTGGATCAAAGGCGACCCTGGCAAGGGCAAGACGATGCTGCTATGCGGCATCATCGACGAGCTGGAGAAGGAACCTGACAATCGCCTGTCCTATTTCTTCTGCCAGGCCACCGAGGCACGACTGAGTAACGCGACGGCCGTGCTGCGTGGTCTGATCTACCTTCTCGTCGACCAACAGCCGTCGCTCATCTCGCATGTTCGGAAGAAGCACGACCATGCGGGTAAGCAGCTTTTTGAGGACGGGAATGCCTGGGAAGCCTTATCCAAGATCCTTACGGCCATGCTCAATGACCCGAGCTTGGATGGTGCGATCCTGATTGTTGATGCCCTCGACGAATGCAAAACGAATCGACTTCAGCTCCTCGACTTGATTGCTAAGCCTTCTCGCGTCAAATGGATCGTGTCTAGTCGCAACTGGCAGGACATTGAGGATAAGCTGGACAGTGCGAAGCAGAAAGTCAGGCTGCACCTCGAGCTGAACAAGGACTTGATCTCCAAGGCTGTTGACACGTACATTGGACACAAGGTAGACCAACTGGCATGTGATAAGAAATACGATAAGGAAACAACGGACGCTGTCAAAACCCACTTGACATCCAATGCCGACGGCACCTTTCTCTGGGTAGCCTTGGTCTGCCAGGAGCTCGCAGATCCCAAGATTCGGAAACGGCATACACTCTCCAAGTTGAAGTTATTCCCCCCGGGGCTTGATTCGCTCTATGACCGAATGATAGAGCATATCGGCGATTCGGAGGATGCGAGCCTTTGCAAGGAAGTCCTGGCCATCGCTTCGGTTGTATACCGACCCATCACCTTGGACGAATTGAAGGTTCTTGTTGAGTCGCTCAAGGATCTCGACCAGGATGACTTGGAAGAAATCATCAGATCCTGCGGTTCTTTCCTGACTCTTCGAGAAGGTGTCATCTACTTCGTGCATCAATCAGCCAAGGATTTCCTGCTTAACAAGGCATCCGACCAAATCCTACCCTCTGGCCCCGCGCACCAGCACCATGCCATCTTCTCGAAGTCGGTGGAGGCTCTCTCGGAGACTCTCGAACGTGACGTTTACAAACTGGGCGTCCCAGGATTTCCCATCGATCAGGTCTCGCCGCCCGACCCTGACCGATTGGCTTCGATACGATATTCCTGCGTCTTCTGGGTAGACCATCTCGATGACTCGGAACCCCAGGCGAAGATGAGTGACAAGGACCTACAGGACGCGGGGATCGTCCATGACTTCCTTCGAAAGAAGTATCTGTATTGGTTAGAATCTCTGAGTCTGTTACGCAGTATGTCGGAGGGGGTCATGGCAGTGCAGAAGCTCGAAGCTTTAGTAGTGTGTTGGTATAAATTCATGTACAAACTGGAGACGGTCTGACATGTTAGCAGAAAACCAAGGAAGCGCGGCAACTAACGGAACTACTACGAGACGCGCGCCGCTTTATTCTTTCTCACAAGCGGGCCATCGAGATTGCTCCGTTACAGGTCTATGCATCAGCACTTGTGTTTAGTCCCACCCGCAGCCTAATCAGAGAGCTCTTCGAAAAAGAAGAACCGAACTGGATTACGCTAAAGCCGAGCTTGGAATCAGACTGGAATGCATGCCTGCAGACGCTCGAGGGCCATGGCAGTTCGGTGCACTCGGTCGCCTTCTCGGCGGATGGCCAGCGGCTCGCGTCAGGCTCGACCGATAGCACGATCAAGGTCTGGGATGCGGCAATGGGTGCGTGCCTGCAGACGCTCGAGGGCCATGGCGGTGGGGTGAAGTCGGTCGCCTTCTCGGCAGATGGCCAGCGGCTCGCGTCAGGCTCGACCGATAGCACGATCAAGGTCTGGGATGCAGCAACGGGCGCGTGCCTGCAGACGCTCGAGGTTGGCAGGGTGATTAACCACCTTTCCTTCGATCCGATGACAAATTCTCTCCTCTCTACCGACATTGGACTTCTGAACTTGGACCTACCGACTCTACCACCTGCCATCGACATTCAGTCGACTGAGGCTGTTTCACGAGGTACTAGCCACTCTGGTTACGGTATAAGCACCGACGGTGTATGGATTGTGAAAGATGAAAAGGGGATGCTTTGGCTACCTGCAGAGTATCGCACGTCTACATCGGCTGTGGTGGGATCAACGGTCGCTATTGGCTACGGCTCAGGCCGTGTACTGGTGATGAAGTTCTCTTAGAGCGCAGGCAGGCATAATTATCTCTTTGGTTACAAGCAGCCCTTTCCCGGTTCTCAGTAGCGATCTACGTAGTTGGTTATGTTTGATTCCACGTCGTTGGTCTTTGAAGAAGTCGACAGCTGGGCCCATCCGCATACTGGTACCTGCACCAGACCTTCCTGGGACGGAGCAGTTCATCGGGGTGCTTATATCACACCCCATCGATATCCTATCGGGCCAAACGAAATAGCATCTACTATGAGCATCAAGCTACGGACTACGGTCTCAGGTGTAGAACCGAGGCATACATGCCCTCCAGATCACCCGGCTGACAACTCCAAGCAATCGTGCACACATGTGACTAGGGGCATGAAGGAACAATATGTATTGCAGCACTCCTTGGCTCGTTTAAGGCACATCCCACCCATCTCAAAGTCCCCCGACTCAGAAGAACATAATGATATTAAGTTCTCCCACGATCCTTGAGCTTCGTACAGTAGTGCACTTGCAGACCCGAGCCGCCTCGTTTGGGGAAACGTTGAGCAAAACGCCGACGAATCTCCGCCCACCCAAGCTGCTCCTCTTCCTTCAGTTGTATTAGGAAGTTATCTTCATCGTCTGAATACTTTGCCCTTCTTGCTGGAGCTCGCTTGGTTGTTTTTTTTGTCGCGACCGAGCGGGTGGAATCGGGGATCACACTGGTGGCATGCGGATGATTTGTGCAAAGGGGCCACTCAAACTGGAATGGACAGGGGAGGCAGGTTGGGCCGGGAACGTCGGCCTCACGGCAGTAAAACTACGCGGAGAAGAAATCACAATCGTTTGCGTACAAGCGGGGAATTGATGAGACATAATCGAAATTTCCATGGGCTCTTGTACGGAGCTATTCAATGACAATCTGTAGAAGAGTCTGGTAGCCCCGGTCTCATTTCTCAGTGCTTGCTCAACCTCACTCTAATCTACCAAAGGATTACCTGGTGGCGCTGTCTATGCATGTGCAGATTCCTCACCTTTGGAAAACCTTAGGTGTTTTCCGAACAGCAAAAAGGGTCTGCCCTCTCTTACGATGCAATACGCTAGACGAGCTGAGGGGAAGGATCTTCATAATGTCAACAACTGGAAGTGGAAAGGAAGGAGCGGCGGTGGCCGTTTTCTGCTCCCCCGATGTCACGGTATTGAAAGGCGGATGACAGTGCTATTTTAAGAGGTGTCCGATTGTGGACCCTGTTCCTGGACATGTGCTCGCTCAAGCGTACTCAGTGGAGAAGCCACTGACGTCAATTGCCGTCGCTGCTAGTACCAGTACTGGTCCTCTGTTTCTGTGGGGGATCACGTGCGATCTTGGTCAGCAGTGAGGCTTAGGCCAATGAAGATTGATCTCAACCGACCGCTCCTTAACAATGCAGCCAAGAACTTGGCTGAGGAGAATGGCAACCAAAGCATATCAGACAACACCAAAATCAATGAATGAGGGCAGTTTGTTGAGAGCACTGAGCTATGTACTGAACGCCAGTTATCAACTATAAATAGCTTTGGGATCTGTTTGCATCTTCCGCCGCAAAGTAGCTGAACACGGACCTTGGTTTGCACCTGTTCCTTTTTTTAGGTCTATTCCCTTTTTCGGGACCGGAGGGGGAGTGGTTACTTGCCGCCTCCATTGAGACGTTTTCAAAGCAGGCAACAGGTGGGCCCCGAAAAAGGCCCAACAACCCGGTAGACCTACAAAGCGATGTTAATTGATGGTATTCATGTTATGTATCATCAACCTAGAACAGAAATCAGATGTCCGAGAAAATGTGATTGCCATGTCTGGAAGGAGAACAAGCAATGTCCCACTTTTTCTGATTGTTAGGACCATTGAAGAACTCTGAGAGAGCTAAGGTTTGTCGAACTCTCTTCTAATTATAGTCGATGGACCGAGCACCACCATAACACTGTCGGAATATGGGCTACGGGCGCTTGCGTCCAGACGCTCGAGGGCCACGATGGTTTGGTGAGGTCGGTCGCCTTCTCGGTGACAACTGGTTGTGGTACCCTATCGAATTCCCAGAAACTGTCCCCTCCTTTACGCACATGTTCCTAATAGCCGTCCTCTCCAGCCGCCCACAGAGGTCTGGTAACCCCCAGTGGGCGCCATGCACGGCGCTGCCAGGGCCATGAAGAGAGCAGATGCTCGGCATCCCTATTGAAGCGACTCGTTCGGTCTCTCTACATGACGAGGTTTGACTATTCTGCGGATCCTAGCTGCTAATCGTCCTAACGCTTTCGGTCCGCCCGTTGACTTGGCCTCTTTATTCGTGCTTATGGAAATACCTGCTGATCCAGTTAGGCTGCCCTGAGCAATTAATGGAAAGTGATGACTTGTAATACCTTCGATGTGTTGTAAAGATTCCATGTTGCGCATGACTATAGATGATTTGGGATGATTGGGTCCCAGGGCTGTTTGGAAACCATGTAGCGCCCGCTCATACATCTCCTCTGCCTCCTTGAACTTGCCTTGGTCTTTGTAGAGGTTCCCCAAGTTGTTGACTGTGGTGAGAGTCGATGTGTGATGAGGTCCAAGTGCCTTCTCCTTGCCTTCCAGTGCCCGCTCATACATCTCCTCTGCCTCCTTGAACTTGCCTTGATCCCAGTAGAGGATCCCTAGCATATGTAACGAGCCCATCACCAGTTCATCGCCAATATACCAAACACCCGCGCCCGAGAGTGCCTCTCGCATCCATTCTGCGCACCTCTCCGCGTGCGGGAGAAGCTTCTGCTGGAAGACCCAATACTCCTTCGATTCATGCGTCGGCACCGAGGAACCGACCACCACGAGCGCCAGCCTTGCCGACTCGTGTTTCTGCTGGTCGCCGTCCAAGAACGACGCCCACCTGTGCACCACCGGGTGCATGGAGTAGCTGCCTGTCGATCCTTCCTGGGTTTCGACCATCGAGTACCGGAGTAGCAGGCCGATAGAGTCCAGGAATCGCACTACGTTGCGAGCCATCTCCCTGAGCCAATCGGGCCACCGGTCTGCCAGTCCCGCCGCCGCCGCCCCAAGCAGACCGTGCCACAGCTGCTTGTTGTCGAGAAAGGCCCAGAGTCGCAACAGATTGGCGGCATCGGTGCTCTTGCTCTCAATCTCCTTGAACGAAACCATCCACGTCGTTGCAATGCTTCCCTGCTCGTAATCTAGGAGTGGGCGGCTTGATGTATCGTCGGATCCCATCAGCTCATCCCACTGGTGTTTGTAGATCTGCACGTACGTCGCGACGCCGACACCCTTTTCCCGGAGGTACGAGGCGGCTTGCGCCAGCGCCAGGGGTAGGCCATCTAGCAGCTCGAGGAGCTGATCACAGTCCGAGCCTGGCACAAAGTAAGATTACATCACGTTACAGTTGGTATGCGAGGCCACCAGGACTCACCGAGTTCGCCGCCGTACCATTTCCCAAAAATAGTCCTGCTGAGACTTAGATCAACCTTGGCCAACCGCCTGGACTCGCCTAGCTGCGCAAGGCGCGAAAGCCGCGTCGTGACCAGTATTGCCCCGTGATCGCTGGGCAGGTAGCGTCTCAGATCGTATGCGCCTGTCACGCTGCCTTGCTCGTGGTCTTGGTCGACATTGTCGAAGATCAACAGCCAGTCGCCGTTGTCCGGCCGGGAAAGCCACTCCATCACGCTCGCGACGGCGGCATCGAGATCGTCCTTGCCGTGAGCCTCGGACTGGTTCCGGCCTGTGCTGGGAATTTGTCCTTTGGGGATCCGGTTGACGCAGCCGGCAATGCTCCCTCTAAGGCGGTCCTCCGACCTGCCGTCGAGCCAGAAGACCGAGCTGAACGTAGCCTGGTGACGCCGAGCGAAATCGATAGCTAGCTGTGTCTTTCCGACGCCGCCGAGTCCGTGCAGCACGAAGACCTTCCTCGTCTGCCGGGAATGCGATCGGCGGGGGAGGAGGTATTTCTCCAGATCGGCGGTGTCGGACAGCCTGTCGACGAAGTTGCTCGACGCGGGTACACCGTCCAGGCTAAAGGGCGTCTTGTAGGAGCCGAAGTCTTGCGACGATGGATTAGCGACACTACGATGGAAGGTGGGAACGTAATATAGGAACTTGCAGCGACTAGGATTAACTAACATTGCTTCCTCGCAAGGCCGTTTGCGCATGCCTTCATCTGTCTAAACACGTCCTGCGACGCGACGTACCATCCGGTTGCCGCCGCAATCTCGCGCTGCTTCTTCGACTCTTCTAGGCAGACATCCTCGAGACCGCGGGCGACGTTGAAGCGGTAGTAGCGGCCTTCGTCGTCAAGGCTGGATTTGTCGCGACGAAACTGCTCCCCCGTCGTCTCTGTTTCTGTTGCGAGCTTCTTCAAGGTGGCCCCGATGCCTAGGACATCATCACGCACGGGCCTCAAGGCGGGTACGCCCGTCCCGATCGACACCAGGCACCGAAGACTGCCCCGCAGCTGGTCGGCCCAGACATCCTGAGCCTGGTTCCAAAGCGCGTATACGGGGTTGTTCGCTCCCAGGGCACCGTCGACGAACTGCTCTTGAAAGGGCCCGATAGCGATTGGATCGAAGAAGGTAGTTGCGGCAGACGTAGCCCGACAGGCTTGCCATATCTTGGTGGAGTCATATAGGTGAGCCAGTCCGCGGGGACGGTAGCTCGTTAGGCACGCCGTGTCTCCGGTTTCTTTGCTCGTCGCGCACACGAAGCTTGTCGGTTAGCTGTGCTGCAAGGAAAGGAGGGAGCCAGAAACTTACACTTTGCAAGCTGTTTTGGAGGGATCTTTGAGAAGCGCGTCTTCGCTATAGCCGTTATCCACCAGGATCTGCTTGGCTGCCTGCTCCAGCGCCACAGTATCAAATCTGCCCTGTAACTGGCCGTTGATCTTGACCCTGTGGCTCTTCTTCTCGAACACCTTGTCAGACAAGGACGTGTAGGCAGCGATGCATTCGTCAACGGTCATCCTCAGGCGCCCCAGCATGATGGCGATCAGGCCGCCGGTGCTGGTGCCGCCGATCATGTCGAAGTAGTCGCACGGCTTGGGCGGGGAGTCGGGGTCGATGGTAGACATGAGATTTTGTAGAATCATCAGCGAGGACAAGCCACGAACTCCGCCGCCGTCGAGGGCAAGTAGGCGAATGTCATTGTCCGGCATGATGCTGCGGCGAGCGGTCCAGCGTTAGTAACTTGCCGAGACAGAAAGGCAGAGTGATCTCCGTCGTGCTCGTAGTTGTCCGGAAGCTTAGCTGGAGAGTCGTCACCAGCATCGGGTATGGAGGACCCAGGCGATGGCCATGGGCTAAGAACGGCCGCTGAGGCAACGCAGTGTCAGCCGCACGTGGGCCTGATTCTGTCTGTCGGCCTGAGAGAGTGAGTGGGAGGGGAACCTTGGAGCCCCAGCCAACGTCTGCCTAGTTCTGAGTGGAATTTCAGCCACGTGGCTGAGGTCGTGGCAGAAGCTGGTGAACCGCGTCGCGGACGGATGCCCTTGGGCGCCAGTAAAGGTTCAAGCTTTGGTCTGCGGGGCAGGTACATCGACCAAGAGGACAATAGTGGACTTCAGGTATGCAAAACAGACCAGAAGCTAGTTGCTTCGTCCAAACGGATGCCTGGTGTTTGATCTGACGCATGCGTTTGAAAACAGACACCTAGTGCTCTCTGTTCTAGGATGAACTCCGGGCTGCTATGTAGCAGTTGTGGTGGTGGATACAATTATCATGACCCCTCCTTTATCGAGATCTGCAGACTACCGTTATTATGGCTATTCTTAGATTTCAGCTGGTTATCTTATCGGCACACTCTTGCGATGCGGAACACTTCGTGCTGATTGGTAGCCAGGACGAGTCCAGGGCCGAGCGACCCGTCCCGTGCCCACTAATCCAGGACAGGTCTTGACGATTGCCCTACGCGTGCCACACACTCCAGCCGCGGAGTGAGCGACCCAACGCGTCCACGACGCGCTATGCCCTATAGCAGCGCTAGGAGACCGTTGACCGCGGACATCGACGGAGCAAGCGCCTCCATAAAACAGATTCTTGTGCTCATTTTCACTACCAGCCGTTGCCTCTCTCCCAAAATAGCGATGTACTGTGTCGGGCCAATCATTGTGAAATGCACGAAAGCGCTTCTGCCTCTTCGGCGGAAGTCTAAGCCGCAACTCAGCCACGCTGCAGCCTCGCTGGGCACTCACCTTAGTACCGTTGCCAGATCCCCTCCCTCATCATTCCGGGCTATTGAAGCGCAAGCTTGACTCCCTCGAAAACTACTTCCCTGACCATCAGTGCGTTATCGCGTACCATGGCCGAGGCTGTGGGACTCGCTGCAAGCGTCATCGCAATCATCGACCTGTCCGCCAAAGTCGCCGTCCTCTGCCTCCAGTACTCCACCGCTGTCGGGAACGCTAGGGCCGACATCACACGCCTCCGAAGCCGGTTGGACGACCTAGGCACAACCCTCCACGGTGTTCAGCAGCTTCTTGATAACCCGGATAATCAAGCGCTCGCGACGTCGCGAAAACTGGTCGACTCTGTTGATGGCTGCACATCAGAGCTGGTCCAGTTGCAGAGCAAGTTGGATCCAGGTAAGGCTCGTAAGGCGATGCGCCGTTTCGGACTTCGTGCCCTTAAGTGGCCGTTCGATAGCAAGGAGGTCAGCGATATCATCTCTAACCTAGAACGCTATGAACGGACCATCACTCTAGGTCTGCAAATTGACCAAACGTAAGTCAGCAAACCGTCTAGATGTTTTGAGTATGATAGACCAGGCTGACGGCATCGTCCTTACAGTACGCTTCTCCTCGACATCAGGCAGAGGATCGAAGGCGTCTCGCTCCAACCCGAAGAGGATGTATCCATAGCTCGCAAGCCCTGCTTCAGCCTATCGTTCGAACGCGACCCTGACTTCGTCGACCGACCCGATATTATAGCATGGATAAAGGAGCAATATACAGGCCCCGTCGGTCGCATGGCCCTCGTAGGCATGGGCGGATTCGGGTATGAACTGGATTGATTAATAAGCTTGTGCAGGATCATCACGCTGACTGGCTGTAGTAAATCGCAGGTCGCTATTCAATTTGCGCATCACATCCGCGACACATCACCGCAAACCAGCGTCTTCTGGGTACACGCGAGTTCGAAGCCAAGGTTTGAAGAGGCATACCGGTCCATTGCGGACAATCTACAGCTACCTAGGCGAAACGATCCCAGCGTCGACGTGCTCGGGCTAGTTCGCGACTGGCTGCAGAGAGAGGAAGCTGGCCCGTGGTTGATGGTCTTGGATAACGTTGACGACGTCAACCTCTTCTACCCCAGCTCTAGCGCCGGAAGAGGGGTAGTATGCCATCCAGCGGACGAGAACCCTGCTGCACTGAGCGTGCAGCGGCCACTCGCAGTCTTCCTACCGAAACGCCGCAATGGAATCATCCTTGTCACATCACGCAGCATGGACGCCGCCGAGAAGCTAACGGGTAGCCATAAGGCTGTCTACAGGATTTCAGCCATGGATGACGCCCAAGCCCTTCAGCTTTTCCGCAACAAGCTGCAGGGAGACTTTGACGAGAATGCCGCTGCTAATCTTCTTCGTACTCTGGATTATATCCCGTTGGCCATTACCCAGGCGGCGGCGTACATCAACCGCCGCGCCCCCCGCATATCGGTAACGACATACCTGGACGCCTTCCGGGAAAGTGATAAGAAGAAGGGCAGCCTCCTCAACAGCGACGCAGGGGATCTTCGACGGGATGAGACCGTCTCCAACTCCGTGGTTACGACGTGGCAAGTAACCCTTGAACAGATACGCCGCGAGAGACCATCCGCAGCCAACCTGCTTTCACTTATGAGCTTCTTCAATCCACAGGGCATTCCCGAGTTTGTACTCCACCACTATAAGGGCGATCTGACGGAGAATGCGGATGGGGTCAAGGACGACGAGGATAATGACGAATTTGAGGATGATCTGGATGTCCTCCGTGGCTACTCGCTCGTGTCTGTGACATCAACGCGGGATATATGCGAGATGCATTCCCTCGTGCAGTTTTGCACACGAGCTTGGCTGTCTGTGGTTGACGATGCAGAACGATGGAGACAGGTATTTTTATGGGCTATGTCAAGACATTTCCCATCTGGTGCATTCAAGACCTGGCCCACCTGTCAGATACTACTTCCTCACATTGAGTCGATGTTGGAGGAGGAGCCACCAAACGAGGACCTGCAGAAGTGGGCCCGTTTGTTGACAAATTGTGCATGGTATATGTTCACTATAGGGAACTACAGGGCGGCAGAAAAGTTAGGCGAAAAAGCAGTCAAAACGAGGGTCAATGTGCTGGGAGAGGAGCATCCTGATACGCTGAGCAGCATGGCCGACCTGGCGTTGACGTACTGGAACCAAGGGCGATGGAAAGAGGCAGAAGAGCTACAGGTGCAAGTGATGGAGACGATGAAGAATATTCTTGGAGAGGAGCATCCCGATACACTGAGCAGTATGAACAACCTGGCGTTAACGTATAGGAACCAAGGGCGATGGAAGGAGGCAGAAGAGCTACAGGTGCGAGTGATAGAGACAACGAAGACGGTACTAAGAGAGGAGCATCCCGATACGCTGACCAGCATGGCCAACCTGGCGTCGACGTATAAGAACCAAGGGCGATGGAAAGAGGCGGAAGAGCTACAGGTGCGAGTGATGGAGACGATGAAGACGGTGCTGGGAGAGGAGCATCCCCATACGCTGACTAGCATGGCCAACCTGGCGTTGACGTACTGGAACCAAGGGCGATGGAAGGAGGCAGAAGAGCTAGAGGTGCGAGTGATGGAGACGACGAAGACGGTGCTAGGAGAGGAGCATCCCGATACGCTGAGCAGCATAGCCAACCTAGCGTCGACGTATAGGAACCAAGGGCGATGGAAGGAGGCGGAAGAGCTACAGGTGCGAGTGATGGAGACGACGAAGAATATTCTTGGAGAGGAGCATCCCCATACACTGACCAGCATGGGCAATCTGGCGTCAACGTATAGGAACCAAGGGCGATGGAAGGAGGCAGAAGAGCTAGAGGTGCAAGTGATGGAGACAATGAAGACAATGCTGGGAGAGGAGCATCCCAATACACTGACCAGCATGGCTAACCTGGCGTTAACGTACTGGAACCAAGGGCGATGGAAAGAGGCAGAAGAGCTACAGGTGCGAGTGATGGAGACGACGAAGACGGTGCTAGGAGAGGAGCATCCCCATACGCTGAGCAGCATAAACAACCTGGCGTCAACGTATAGGAACCAAGGGCGATGGAAGGAGGCAGAAGAGCTACAGGTGCAAGTGATGGAGACGACGAAGAATATTCTTGGAGAGGAGCATCCCCATACGCTGACCAGCATGGCCAACCTGGCCGTTACCTGGAAACACCAAGGCCGCTCTAGAGATGCTCTAGCTCTGATGCGAAACTGCGTTGTCCTACGAGAGCGAGTGCTTGGTATAAACCATCCAGACGCAGCATCCTCGGCGGCAACTCTAACACATTGGGAGGAAGTGAGCGACATATCATAGGAGAGGAAACAATTTTGAACAATAAACATAAAGGGGTGCTAGATGAACCTTCTGTGCTAATTCATGATTAAACTGACTTCTTAGTTGCTGCCGGCCCATTTATAGCATATTTTAGGCTACTTATTAAGCTCATAACGTTTTAGGAGGGAAAGGTTAAGCGCTAGAATGTTGGCGTACTAGGTACTCAGCTCACTGTTGGGCATTCGAGGAGCAAGGGAAAGATATCGGATATAAAGAACTGCTTTCCAGCCTGGCTTGGTTGTTCCTACTTGCTATATTACTGAGCATGAAAGCGCACCTGAAGGACTCCCACAATCCGTGGCAACAACTGCGTAAACTCATCCCCGATCCTCCTTCAGCCCTCAGGCAATACTCAGGCCTCGGCGTCTTCGGATCCACGACCGCTCATTCTGTGGTCCTGCCTTTGAGGCGTTCCGAACGATGATTGTCTTTGGGGGGACACATCACGTATCCCAGAAATGCTGTTATGGCATGAAGGAGCAGCGCTCACAGACATATCGTCACCTCGACACAGGCCATCGTCCATGTCAAGCGGCGCAAGGGTGGGCGGCTGCGACGCACATGCTAACCTTAGGGGTTCTAGAGTGCTCCATGAAGAAGAAATTGGTGTTACAACGTGCATAGCACCGCCTATGATAGCTCTTGGCTCCGTTGCATCGACTATAGCAAGGCCTAGCCCTTCAAACGTATCTTGAGATAGGTGTCTTTGAGGGTATTCGTAGGGGGTCTCAGGAATGCCATCATGGCATGCAAGGGTACCGCTCGTAGGTACATCATCACCTTGACAAGGAGCCTGATCTGGGGTAAAATGGGCGAGATTGGGCGTCTGTGATGTCTGTGCTAGTGTTGGAGGGTTTGCGGTGATATGCGGTGAAGATCTTGGGGATCTACTAACCATGCTGGTTATGGTATCTGACTTAATTGGGCGGGCTGTAGTTAAGTCGACATAATGAATATCAATGTCATTAAACACCTAGCTGGGACTGTCTGGGTCGACTGTTAGACCTCCGGTGATTTTGGAGAGCAGACGGTCTTGAGGGCTTACCCGCATGGGTCGTGTTCCTGGGCTGAGACTGTGCAGTAAGACTGTTGATCGATGGGAGTGTGGCATCGGATCGCGAGTCATCAAAATCTTGACTGTCATCCTCCGAATCTGAGTCGATGTCAGAGGGGATCCAGATTGGCTCGTTGGAAGCTCCAACTTCCGAAGTCGATAGGCGGTTGTCTTTGTCTTCACGCGGGGATGAGGTTTCGGCTGGTGAAGGAGAAGGAGGATGGGCTTGCTGCTGCTTCTGCCGGCTGGCATCAAGGGTGGTGGTTGGTATCATGGTCGGGCTGTGCGTGCTCCTGTTGAGGTAGAAGATGTAAGATTTGCTCGGATAGCATCGTCAGGCAGGCGGGCACTACCCAGCTTTAATACTTGAGCCAGCCTGTACGCCATGGCCTTCCTGCCGCCTCCAGGTGCTGCCCGGCTTCTCCCTACCATCCGTTTATCCGAGATAAAGGGGGTGCTCGAAAGGAGGCCGCGGCATTCCCGTCTCTGTTATCTCTACCAATCAACTAACTGCCGAGCCAGACCAACGCAGTTGCATGGAGAGAAGACTCTCGCTGCCTCAACACTTAACCTCTTGCCAGGAAGTCGACTCTGCCTCGCATTTTTGAGGAGTGTGGGATTCGTGCATCCATACAAGGAAGTGATCACGTATTAATAATCTACAGACACAACTCTAATGCAATAAAATATCTCTAGTGAAATGTAATATGACCAGTATAGCGATGCTGTTGCTCCTTATGGCAGAACTATCCCAGCATTTTTGCTAGTGGAGGGTTGGCGTATTCGGTACCTGCTGATCTTGATTGGCGTGAGCGTTTCAGGTAGCATATGCGTGATCGCTATCGCCGCAGCTTTGGCCCATAGCCTTGAGGTCGCCTTGACCGCGGGAAGCTACGCGTGTGGGCTCCCTGGAGCTTTGATTGCAGTCTTCACGTTCCTCAGCGCCGTGTTGTGAGCCCGGGGACAAATCGAAAGAAAGTCGACTAAGGGCAAGGAAGGGAGGAAATAAGACTGCCGTTGACAGATTAAGGAGATGTGGTACCCGATTCTTTTTTTGCGGAGAGATTTTACAACCACAACGTATTAGTCCTAACGAGGAGGTAAATAATTCCGATATCATACCTAAAAAGATGAAATTGGTCTTTTTGAGATACGCATTGCACAAGGCTTCCGCTCGGAGCTGGGCGACGTCATTTACTCGCAACTTTACATGGTGCCTCAGGCTGCATACTCACGATGCTAAGAGGAGAATGGTACACTTGGTAGAGTTAAAATTAGATTCTTGCGCCAAGAGTACTACTTGTAGGAGCTATCTTTGGCAGGGTAATCATTGACTTTTTGTTGGACAATGGACAATTCGATAAAAGGGAGGTTGGCGATTTTGACTCCTCCCACCGAAAGGTATCCACGTGACTTGAGCAATTCCGCCACAGCTCCACTTGTCCTGCTTCTCATCAACCTCTCTTACCACGTCGCACCTCAACCTTCACTTGACGCTTATTCCTGAACCAATCAAATACCGCCGTACTGTCCCTTGTCTATTTGCCGAGTGCGTCCTGTTGTCCCTGTCACTATTTGTCGAACGCGTGTATTTCACTACAGAATCTAGGTTCCATTCCCTTCTACCTATCCTGTTGCCTGTAACCTCATAGATGAGCACCAAAATCGATGACGAGTTTGACTCGGGCGACGACCTTTTCGATGGAGTCGGAGAAGAAGAATTACTGCAGACCCCAGGAGTCAAGCGCGGGAAGATACACGACATTGACAGCTCACCCCTAACTTCGATCAAAAAAGCGCGACATGAGTTGGGTAGCTCTCACGATGATGCGGCTGGCGATGAGTCGAGGTTTGTCATTGCGCAAAACATCCTTGTCAAGAAATTTGGCTACGATTCCTTCCGTCACGAACAAAAAGGAGCCATCAATCGAATTCTCAGTGGCCGCAATGCTCTCGTCGTCTTCCCCACCGGTGCGGGAAAGTCACTTTGCTACCAGGTAAACGCGCCGCGGATGGAGCTCCGATTCCTTCGTTTGACTCTGCATCTTTCAGTCGATACGATTACGATTTAGCTGACTGTTGTGCTAGATCCCCGCGATTGCTTTCGAGGAGATGGATCTCCAAAGCAGCCAGAGAGAGGCGGGAGACTCGGGCATCTCCATCGTTGTATCACCTCTGATAGCTCTGATGAAGGATCAGGTCGACGCCCTCAAACGAAAGGGCATTGCTGCAGAGTGCATGGACTCCACCAAGACTAGAGAGCAGCTGCAGCACATCAACGATTCTCTTCGTGCAGGAAACCTGCGTTTGTTGTATTGCGCTCCTGAGCGACTCAACAACGAAGGTTTTGTAGAGACAATGAAGCGCGTCAAGGGGGGCGTGCGCCTGCTCGGGGTGGATGAGGCCCATTGTATCTCTGAGGTGTGTTTATCCTTCGACTAGTGAGACGTCTTCCTCCACCGACTAACAATTCAATCGCCAGTGGGGACACTCTTTTCGCCCAGATTACCTGAAAGGTCAGCATTCCGACCTCTTGCCGTGCCCATGGCCGATTGAGACACTAACCTCAGAGCAGTTGCCCGTTTCGTCCAAGAGATCAAAGCCGAACGAGTTATCTGCTTGACGGCTACAGCCACGCCTGTCGTTGCCAAGGACATTTGTGAAGCGTTCAACATCCCTGAAGAGGGCGTCTTCAGGACAACCCCTTACCGCCCAAAGTGAGACCTATATTTGAAGCACGTTCTGTCACTTCCCACTAACTGAGTAACCAGTCTTTGCCTCGAGGCAGTTGCTACAGAAAAGACCGAAGACAAATACCCTCTTCTCCATGATTTTCTCAATAAGAACCCAGGCTCGACACTAGTCTATGTCACGCTCCAGCGGGTTTGTCAATCATCTTCAGCCGAAAACTGGTTTTCGTTTGCTGACATTCCTCGCAGCAAGCCGAATCTCTAGCGAACCATTTGAAAAGAAGGGCTTCCCTTGCCACTTTTTCCACGCCGGTATGAAAGTGGAGGAAAAGCAACGTATTCAGGATGATTTCATGGCTTCCAAGATCCGCACTGTGGGATATAACCTGTCCTATACCATTTGCCTTGCATGGCTGATGTTGGTTTAGGTTGTGGCGACCATCGCTTTCGGCATGGGCATTGATAAGTCGGGTATGTTTGCCGTTATAAAGGCAGGGAAGTCAAACCACTCACAGTCACAGACATTCGCAATATCATTCACTGGGACCTCCCCAACACCGTCGAAGAATACTCCCAACAGGTTGGCCGCGCTGGCCGTGACGGCAAAACTAGCCAGTGTATGCTTTACCTCTGCCCAAACGACTTCTACATCAAGGAAAGTTTTGCCCGGGGTGATTTGCCATCTCGGCAATCGCTGAGAGACCTCTTGAAACATGTTTTCAGCGACGAAGTTGTCCAGCTTTCCCCCGGCGAGACGTTTAAGACTAGCCATTACGCACAGGCTTCGGAATTCGATATGCGCCAGAATACCCTGGGTACCATTTACGCTGCTCTGGAACTGAGATTCAACCTCATTCGCGCTATCACTCCTGAGTACAGCTCGTACAAGTTTGAAGCAACACCGAACTACTTCGCCCGCTTAAAGCCTAGCAATGCACCGGAAGCGAAGGCTATTCTCAAGCACGCGAAAAAAGCAGTCAAGTACTATTCCATTGACCTATCTTCGGTATCTCAGGCTACAGGTCTGCGCCGCATCGACCTTGTTCAGCTTCTCCAACAGCTGAACGACACTGGCGCCATCAGGCTAACCGTTGGCGGCGTGGAGCAAAAGTACAAGGTCCTGGCGAAGCTCCCGCAGAGTGCTGCTGAGATAGATGACTTGACAGATAAGCTGCTCACAGATTTGGAGAAGCGTGAGACGCAGGCTCTGGACCGAGTGCAGCAAGTTGTTGGTTTTATTACAGGATCGAAATGCTTCGCACGCGCCATTGCGGAGCATTTTGGAATGAATCTGCCTGGAAACAAGAATGAGTGCGGACACTGTACATTCTGCTTGACCGGTAAGCCTGTTCAGCTGCCACCGTCTTCACACAAGGCTCTGGACAAGACTGGAATTCAACGGGTATTGGAAGCGACGGACGTGCGGGACGACCCGCGGTTTCTGGCCAGGGTGGCTTTCGGGATCAAAAGCCCACGCGTCGGTAAACTTAAACTCGACAAGAACAAGGTGTTCATGTCCATGGCTGATCAAGATTTTGGGGTAAGTTTGGACCGCTTTGCGCTAGAGTGCACCCTGCTAACTGGCCGCCACAGACGATCCTGAAAGAATTTGAGAAAGAGTGTGGGGTGAAGTCCAAGCGACACTGAATTATGCTTGTGAGTTATACCAAGTGGTACGGAGCTGAAAGCTCTCATTATGTTACATGTCGAGGATGGCCCTGCTAGAGATGTTCGAAATCCTGGGACAATCAGCGCAGTGATAACAGGGCGATAACTGAACTAGAGGGTTGCTTTCGAGGCGATAAAACCTTTTGTTGCGTCTGTTAATTAGTTGCCATCAAAGGTCACTGGGAGACGATAAGTACGACCTCCAAAACAACATAGATAGCTTTGATGGAAACCAATATAGTGCTTGTCTTTGTTCTCATTTAGATGGATTATACGACTCGTATACTTCAAAATTGACGGTCTTATTTATGCCTCGCTTTCCGTCCATATCATCGAGTTCAATCTCCGAAGGCGTTCTCTGAGATTGCCCAGTCTCGATAATGCGCTCCTGCGAACTTGTTCTGCGTACATTGCCTCCACCGCCTTGCACTTCAATAGTTTGTTCGTTTTGCGCTGCTGAATAGTGCAGCCCTCTGTTGTTATTTGAAATGAATTGCCTCGGGTTCCCTGGGTGGCTTCGAGATGATGATGAGTTGGCCTGGTCGGTGAAGACAAGTCTGGAGGCAAGCATGTCAATACTGCAACAGGTAGTTAGCAATGCGTCAACTAGTAGAATGAGATAGAAATGGTGGGGTTAACTGACAACATGACGAAGGGGAAGAGGCATTCCAAGGTGTAGGCGAAGCGATCCAGCTGACTAGCCACGTTCGTCGCGCTCTGAGCCGTGGTCTGGAAGGAGTAAGTGATGGCCCTCATCACACCAAGTATAGCAAGCAGGGCAAGACGGGCTTCGGTGCTTCTCATCAGATACCGAAACAATCCAGTCTTGATGGCAGCCTTGAGCGATGTCGTTTTGGCAGAGGCGAAGACGGTTATCAGGAAGTACGAGCTAACGCACTCGATGATGGCGATGGAGACGAAATAGCCAATGTGAAGGCTGTTGATGGTCTTCTGGAAAGAACTTCCTCCGTCCAGAATAGACCTCACCCGCATGACGGCAATCATAATTCTGAGTGCCGAGATCACGACAATCAGGACCCAAAATAGAGCGGCGAAGACGTGCCAGCGGCGGTTTCGCAGGACGCGACTTAAGATGACGTAGCTATAGAAAGACAATCCGGCTTCCTGAACCTATTTACACAGAATGCAAGCATCAGAAACAATATCCAGGTAATGAATGGCCTTGTTCGCTTCGGATGTCCCGTACCAACCAGAGCAGGTCCGCAAAGGCCGATGCCACGGCCTGTCCCTTGACGGGCGTGTGCTCGGCGTAGAAGGCATAGTAGCAGAGCCCGTTGGCGATGGCGCCAGCGGCGGAGCTGACGACGGGGACCGCGGAGATCTGGGAAAAGCTGGTGATGCTGCAGACGAGGAAGCCGAAGAGGACGTTTGCGATTCCAATGGTGCTGAGGATGGACCAGCTGAGCTCGAAGTACACAGTGGCGATGGACATGGCGGCGGGACAGCCGGGGACAAGTCACGAAAATAGCACAAAGCACAAACAAGGCACAACAAAGATACCAAGACAATGTTCCAAAAGGAAGAAAAAAAGAAAGGGAATCAGCCACGTTTGTTATGTACGGCCACGGGCTTCTTGGCTCCTGCAGCTTGACAACCGCTAATCCATAAGGCTTCCCTCTTGCACCCGGCTCCTCCGATCCCCGCCCCCCTTGTAGCATTACATGGATCATGCCCACGGGGAGCTTTGGCTGGTACTGTGCCGCTTCGGGATCATGCTAGCAGAGCGGAAGTGGCCCGAGGGTAATGAGGCAGACTAGAGAACGCTGAAGATCACAGCGGGCGCGCCAAGGATGGCGACCAATTCAACGGCAATGTATCCGAAGTCGGAATGTGGCTGAAGAGCTAGGACTGCATCTCCTGACTCGTTCGTCCGTGGATTTTCACCGGCCGCGCGAGGTGAAGGGACAACCCCTGACGAGCTTCCTTGCACGCCATGCAGCGACAGGCCAGACACGAGGAGAGCTGAACACCCCCCGTTGGCGCCGCCCGTTTCACACGATTCGGCGACTGTTGTTGGGCCGTTGGTGGCTTTACGTAAGGTTTGTTCGTCTAAGATCGTCGCTCTACGCTAACCGCGCGGACTCATGGCTGCACTGGGAATCGTCCCAGCCAAGGGTTGCCAGTCAAGTCAGTCTAGCGGGGAGCGTGCGCATCCAACTCGCGTGACAGGAGGAGCAGCCACAACTGAGCCCGGGGTTTCGACAGGAAACCTAATTAGTCTGGAGAAAATAAATAGTTGCTTCCACGGGTTTTCGGTTCCTAATCCATCCTGGCCTACACATCAACCGTTCCAATGCAACCCCGCGGTAGGACTAGACAGTCGGTAATCTGGATACCCTAGCTCCCGGGGCTAGACAGGTACTAGCGACTTCGACAAGTTATCTCTTGTGTGACCATGTGCAAACGCTTCTGGGCCAGTTTCTAGCAAGACGCGTCAGTGCAGTGCAGGGCATCACGTCAGCAGTAGTCTGGGGCTGTGGTGTGGACGCTCGGCAGTTCGCCAGTTCATTCACTGCAACTAACAAGTCTGAAACGCCTTACGCCTAATGTTGCTTAGTTGACTCTGAATCAATGAACAGTCTCACGCCACCTGTGCCATTGAGCGCAAGCAAACGACAGGGGTCAAATCTGCCATATCAGGTCATGTCATTCACAGAACATAGGAACGAGTGTTGATAAGCAGGACAATGTACTTGATTGCGAAATTAGCCCACCCAGAGAAGAATATCCCATTTCCAAAGACGGCTGAAGACTCAAATCAAATGACGTCAGGCTTGTTGTGCATCCATTGCCCGATACCCAAGTTGCCGGGACCCAGGCACAGCCTCGTGCGTGTCCCCCGCCTCCCCCGCCTCCCCCGCGTTATCTTCCGGTCGCTCTGGGGTCTCCGAAGTCGGTTTGTAGCCTTGTCTGCGTCGCGAAAAGCAGCGGCAGGTCAGCAGCTTGGCGTACTGAAACAGGTGGCGGAAATCAGGCATTTGGTGGTTAAGAGTTGGCCAATGTTGAGCAGAGTCTCTGGTAAAATTTATGCAAAGATCAGGCTTTTGCGAGAATCTGGAAGCCTGCGGCGTCAAATAAATAGGGTCATGGGCACAACTTTGTCAGTGTTCACCGTACATATTTCTTAACGTGCTGGAAGGTTATCGTGTGTTCAGAAAGCTCTTTGACAACAAAGAAAGAATCTTAATAAAGAGTCAAAGGGCGCAAACAGTTGGCGTGACTATTCGCAGTTGCGTTGGTGGTTTAGTCGGTGGTGAATGGAGCATCATTAAAATTGTATGTTGACTTAGTAGCCAAAACATGGTGAGTTTCGCAAGGTCTTGCGACGGAGTAATTCACGACCCAACCTAACCAAAATATTCAGTTCAGATCTGAGAGCTTACCAACATTATTCTTTTCGGCGCCATATGCCCGTTTCCTTCTCCAGTGATTGGGTAACATCAATCACAGATGCCGAAACACCAGTCGGTTGTCAAGAACAATCACTTAAGACGAGCCCTGGTACCTCCGTATCACGACTCTGTAGATTTTTCTGTGGCTGTACTTAATCATTTCTGTGCATAACAAAGGTGTTAGATGTCCTCTAAGAAGAGAAGAGGGGTGACAGACTTGCTGGCTCGGGAGCGACTTTAAATATAGGATCAAGCGGGCCCTACATGGGACTGACCTCATGCTCAAACCGTTCAACTTCAAATTCTCACAGCTCAAGGAAAGTCACCAAACATCAGATTCGGTTCGATACAGAGGCCAAACCCACTTACATGAATGATCAATCAAGCATCTACTGACCTTTAGAAATTTATTTGAGTTTTAGAAAAAGGGGGGGTGAATGAGCTTACGTGGCAGAGGACAAATAACCATCTAGCGGCCGTTCTATTTTCAATTTTGAAACAGCCTAGTTCTCATGATACGCTAGATCGGCGAGTGCAGGATCTCAAACCCAACATCTACATACAGTAAAGCAGGCGAAACCTTAATATTAATGATGTCGTCGTCATGTTCATACTAAGTCATGATATGAAATGAAACTTACTGGACCAGCGAATAGTGCAATATCCCGAATTACCCATAGCTAGGTGGCTGGTCCACACCCAGTCACGCAACACGACATCTTTTGGTGACTTGACCATGATTGAAACAGAGACTGGTAGTGGGCATCGAAGATCTTAGACCGGGGATATCAATCTCAACGTTGTCCTACGCCAACATCTGATATTCATTGTCGTCTATGGGTTCAACAAATTCTCTCAGCCCGACCACGTATTAGAAGATACCAAGTCTCTACATGACCATCATTGTCGATTCATTCTTCCGAAATGACGAATCGTCCGAGTCGAGTCAGCGTGGAAATGTATGATGCAGCCACGAGCAGTCTTAGACCGACAGCCCCTCTAATCTCCAAGGGCATTTTACTGTGCCTGCAGAATCAAATACTCATCAAAACTGCGAAAGAATTGGTACGAATGGTGGACCCAAACTTCTTTACTGGACTTGGTGACGAAACTGAAGGATTATTCCTCTGGGCTCAACTGCTCGTGAATCCATCAGTTCCTCAGCCCCGATACTGGCTGAGCGCCATGGAATACTGGGTTTGCTCTACGGCTTGGACGGGAAGACGGAATTTACAATATCTGGATTCTAACATCCTTGGAGGGAGAAGCCCCCCGGCAAAAAAAGAAATTCGTCCGGAAAAGTTTGCAGTAGATTAGCTTCTCCACCATGCCCATATATACCCCTGTCGTTCTGAAATCCCAGGACTCTCGGATCAGCAATTTTTGAACACAGTATCTCAACTTATAGTGTTTACCGTTGGGATAGTTTAATAGCCTCTGGGGACTTGGTGTGGGGTATTAACCCCGCCTATTTCACCGTGGAGGTATTGACTTGTGAGGTCAATTGCGGGGTTCGGAAAGTATCCGCGTGCGTTTTCGCGGTGGATATTTCCCGAACCAGCACTATTTAGACACAAGCCATCCATATCGTATGTTCACAGATATGCCAATAAGACACTTTTGTATGTTGAAAGAACCCTGCCGACATCTTAATAAACGATGGTCAACACAAAAGAGTTGCTTGGCCGATTGTCTGTTGAGGAGAAAGTGCAACTCCTTGCTGCTGCTGATTGGTGGCGGACCTTCGAGATAAAACGAGACGATGTTTGGATTCCTCATATCAAGGTACTTCTAACGACTTTTGAACACTCAAATTAAGTAATAAGCTCAATGTACTGACCTGCCACAGATGTCGGATGGCCCCAACGGGGCACGGGGCGAAAGCTATGTGAGCGGCATCACTGCTGCATGCTTTCCATGCTCAACGTGTGTGGGAGCTACTTTCGACGTCGACAGAGTCCATCAACTTGGACAGGAGATTGCGAAGGAGACTATGACAAAGTCAGCAAATGTTCTTCTCGCTCCCACTATGAACATTATCCGGTCACCACTAGGTTGGTACCGCATTGAATCACCTGATTACTTTTGATGCTAAAAACAATCCAAGGAGGACGAAATTACGAGACGTATTCCGAAGACCCTTACCTTATAGGAACGTTGGGCGCCGCGTTTGTAAACGGTGAGGCGTTCTTACATCTTGTCTCGCCATTAGATCAGACAAGCTGACGCTCGTGCAGGCTGCCAGTCGGAAGGGATCGCAGCGACACCCAAGCATTTTGTTGCTAATGATTCAGAAAAGCGCCGAACCAAGATGACGGTCCAGGTGGATGAACAGACTCTGCGGGAAATCTACTTACTCCCGTTCCAGCTCGTAATGCGAGACTCAGATCCGTGGTGTTTCATGACCTCGTCAGTATATTTCCCCAGCAGGACCTGAACTCTAGCTGATTGGCCTTGAGTTATAACCGAGTTAATGGTGAATATTGTGCCGAAAGCAAACGGCTGATTCAAGACGTCCTGAGAGAGGAATGGGGTTTCTCGGGCGTTGTGATCTCAGACTGGCTCGGGACGTACTCAACCTCCACGGCCGTCAATGCAGGCCAGGATCTGGAAATGCCAGGCCCCACGAGATGGCGAGGCGCAAAGCTTCTGCAGGAAATCGAAAAAGGCAAAGTGTCCATCAGTGTCATTGATCAGATCGTCGAGAGAATCTTGACACTGGCCAAGAAAACCGGCCGTTTCGAGAATCCGACAGAGAACCCGGAAACTTCAGTTCTTGACCAGGATCGGATGAAGTTTATCGCAGACCTCGCCGCAGAAGGAGCCGTCCTCTTGAAGAACGACAACCATGTTCTGCCCATTTCTTCGGATGCATCGCTGGCTGTCATCGGCCATCACGCAGCCAATCCCAGCATAGGCGGCGGAGGAAGCGCCAAGGTACTCGCGCAGCACATCATTTCTCCCCTTCAAGGCCTCCAAGATCGTGGCCTGAAATGTCAATACTCCCTTGGCGTTCCAGTATATGCGACCGTGCCTCATGCCGAGCCACAGATTGTCTCGCCCACCGGTGATTCTCAGGCTGAGGCGCCAGTCCTCCTACAATGGTTCAATGGATCTACTGTCGGCGAAAACCAGGTGCACGAGCAAAGGATCGCCAACCCAGAGTACATGATCAAGGAAGCTTGGCCGGCTTTTCTCAATCAGGAGTATTGCACTCGCATGGCATTTTCGCTCACACCACGGACTACCGGGAATCACACGTTCTCGGTCATTACTACTGGCAGTGCCAGAGTTTACGTGGACGACGTTGAAGTATTTCACCGACCGCAGGAGCCTGAACTCCAGCCGGAGTCATTCTACTTCTTCAAGACCAAAATCGAACGGAGATTCAACATACCCTTGGAGCAGGGACGAACAGTCCGGGTCGAGATTCATTCGTGGGGAACTGATCAAGATGTTCTAGCTCGGGTTCCTGGAACAATGTTCCAAGGCTCGTCGTTACGCTTCACAGAATACGTGGATGTTCCCAAGGCGATCAAAGACGCAGCAGAAACCGCCGCAGCCGCAGATGTGGCTCTTGTGTTTGTCGGCAATACGAACGAAATTGAGTCCGAGGGTTATGATCGAGAGACGATGGACTTGACTGAAGACCAATACGCCCTCATCCAGGCTGTCGCCGCCAGAAACCCCAAAACCGTGGTCGTCAATTTCTCGGGATCCCCTGTAACGGTGTCCCCGTTCCTTGACCGTGTTCCTGCGTTGCTGCAGGCCTGGTTCCCTGGTCAGGAATGTGGCACCAGCGTTGCCAAGGTTTTGACTGGCGATATTAATCCCTCCGGGAGACTGCCCATGTCCTGGCCAAAGGCGAACGAAGATAATCCGGCATTCTTGAACTTCCCTTGCGGCGACGACGATATCCTCCACTACAAAGAATGTCTGAAAGTGGGATATCGCTTCTACGATGACCCGCCAGCACCGAACCCCCAGTTTCCATTTGGGTTCGGCCTCTCGTACACCACCTTTCATCTCTCCGACTTGGCAATTAAGGATGTCATATTTGGTCAGCCAAGCGACACAAAGGTGACTTTGGCTTGTGTAGTGCAAAACACGGGACCAGTCGCCGGAAAGATTGTGGTACAGTTATACGTTGCCTTCCTGGGAGACGTGCCGGCACATCAACTGTCCCGCCCCGTCAAGGAGCTGAAGGGCTATCGTAAAGTCAACTTGAAGGCAGGAGAACAACAAACCGTGGAAGTCATCCTTGACAAGTATGCTTTCAGCTTCTTCGACTCCAGCAAGGGCAAATGGAGATTGCAGGACGGCGAATTTGAGATCCATGCTAGCTTTTCCTCGGCAGAGAGAATGCAGTCGGTGAAGGTTGAAATACCCGCAGGGCATCATTGGGATGGTATTTAGGGGATTTCTAGGACTTCTCAAAGCATCTATCTAGTATGTGCGTCATATTAGGTCAAAGAATGAAAGATTGGGAAGCTCCTCAGACGTCTGGGGCTCATACATGACATGCTTGTTCACAAGCAAACGCGTAGTACATCAATATTGTTTTAGATACATTCTGCTAAAAGCTAGAAATAGGGTATCCAATTCCATTTTCAGAGAAAAATTCAGGCGGTAGTATCAAGTTTTCCAGGTTGATGTTGGGGTTTTCTAAAAAGTTCTCAAAATTGAAGAAGGTAGGCATCAAGTCGATCTCATCATCTCCAGCACCGGCTGTGTCGTGTGCAGTGGCTATTCGGTTCATGGGGTAAGAGAGATCTTCCGCATTTGGGGGCTGCAGGACGGGGTCGAGCCGCTCCGCATGAGAGTCGTGACGGGCAAGGTTAGAGGTAAGATTAGGTATTGCATGAGCAGCTACACCGGTCGAGTTAGCCTTGATTTCAATTGTGTTCACTCGAGTTCACTTATAAAAAACATACAGGCTCGGTCAGCTTGGGCCCTCTGTCGTAGAGTTTGTAGCAGTCGTAGGTAATCGCGAGCTCGGATGTGACGCTTGCTCATATACGTTAGTGTTTCAATGCAGCCCTTCCACGCAAGACCTATGTTATTTTGGTTGAAGACGCCTTTTCCTGCATCGGTGCTCTCTCCAAGAACGAGCACGATACCGCAAGTCACCAAGTCTGCCCAAGATATTAGCGGGACAGTCTACTTCCCCGGAAGTGGAGTAGCACTACAGAATAAGTTGAACCACCAGGCACCAGTGACTTCATCTTTGGTTGCCTTTTCCACGGAAGCCACAAGCTGACACGCTGCCTCGACGCAGGCCATGGCACACGGAGTTCGCAGGTAATCCTTAAGGCTGCTATCCCTGGGACGGCTTTGTGCAGTGTTCGATGAGGCGACGGGTTGTTGTCTTGAACGATCTAACATTGACGCGCAAAAGTCGCTGAAGCTTGGGCGGTATAAAAGAATTTTCAGGTGAAGAAACCTGAACAGGTCGGTTAGTAAGTAGTGGCGACAAACAAATGGTGCTGCTTACCTTGCGTGAAGGACGTTTGACTGTCGTTCCAAGAGGGGGCTTCTTCCATCTGGCCATTTCGCGGCAGGATCCCAGCGCAGCGCATCAGGCAGCTCAGACCTGATGTCTTCCAGCAATGAATCCAAATGAGTTAACGTACCGAAGTCATGATCGTTTGCAAGTGAGGTGTGATGTGCTCGGCAGCAGTTCTTTTCCAATGACACAAAGCCGTAGATTCGATCAAGAATCAAAGCCAAGATCTTCGCCAATTTGATGTTCTCCACCATGAACAAATTCGTGGAAGGTGTCTGTTGGGGCTGTTGAGAGCTGTCTCCATGCAGCTGCAAATACTCGTCGTCAATCGCACTGGGTAGTGGCACATCACTGACGACTTGCATTGAGGGAGGACGGCCAAGCGTCATGCTCACGGTCCTGCGATGATTGTCAGGGCTACTTCATGGCTCGAGGGGGGCAAGTACGACATTTCCATCTGTAAGCAACCATACCACACCCTCCGTCGGATTTCAGTCTCGACTTTAGAATGACGTTCCGAGAAACCGACGGAGTGAAGTCCAAGACCAATTGCCATGCGCAAGGCGAGCCCAACGACGTTGTAGCAACGTGTAGGGTACTGAGTGCAGAACAGATACTTTGCGGCCAACAGTAAGGCTTGGACGTGGGAGATGCTGCTATGATCAAGAAGCTGGAAGTGAAGCAAGTCCTTCATTCTGCCGTAGAAGACAGCAGACGCTGCTTCCTTTTCTTCCGATGGGAAAGAGGAGAACTCGCATCCTAGAGCGAATACTGCATTGATAGCACAAAAGAACACGGGACGTGGACAGTTGCGCCCACCAAGGCCAATGTCGGGTTTTTGGTCAGTGTCGGAAGCCTGTTGTTCAACACTGGTCCACAAAGCCTCGTATTGACTTCGGAAGGCAATGGAGTGCGTCCAAGGATAGAATATGTGCACATTGGAGAAGTACGAATGTACAAGTTGGTCGGCAACTTCTCGAGGCGGAAGGGCATATTGAGCCTGAAGCATCGCGTTTGATGGGCTTTGGACTGAGGTTCTGTGATGTTCTGGCCGCCGGGGCGTTGTCCTAGTTCGCTGAGCTCTCCTCTCGCCACCCGACGAGTGCGGAACCTCCTGTAAGAGCGATAGCACAGAAGACCGACCATAGAATTCATCGTTTTGTAAAGTTGCGGCTTGGTCCCGGACCGATGTGGTAGCACCCATGGCACTCACAGGACTAGGGCCGTTTGCTTCTTCAGGAATATCAAGAGTCTGGGGAAGGTCGTGATGTTCGACGGGATGTTCGACGCGGTGCACTTGTTCTTGGGTGTCAATGATGAAGTTTTGAGGCGCTTCCGCAATAATCGACTCGACCACTTCGTCAACGTCTTGGCGCTGATCTCCATCGGGTTCATCGAACGCAGAGTCATCGTTTGGACACCAGGCTGACCTCGACGGTGACCGTAACGGCGATTCAGGTCCGGTTGTGTGCACGTCTTGAACACCGGATGGCCCGACTTCGGTCACGCTGGTAGCGCGCTGGCCATCAGACGATGCGGCTCGATGTTGATCAAAGTCTTTGACGACCTGCTGGAGCTCCCGGACCTGGCGCTGTAGGGACGCGATGTAGCTGTTCAATTAGCCCACTTCAGCAACAGTTACTCGTGACACACTGCAAATGTACTTACTCTTGCTCACTGACCCGCTTGGCAGTGTCTGCTATGACGTTGTAGCTACACTGCAAGGGGGACTCTCCCCTCTTCTCACAAGGGGTGCAGACCGGTTTTCGTCCATCGCATCGCACCTTGCGCTCCCTGCAATTGTCGCAGGCCAACGCTACCCGTTTACGCTTTGCCGGTCTGGTGTGGTCCTCGACGAAGCCGATTGCCGGGCTTTGCATACCTGGTGTCATCAGGAAACCAGCCGAGGATTTGGTTGTGTTGGCTTTGCTGGACGGCTGAATCCGCGACTCGTCCGGATACTTTCCGAGTCAGGATGGGACACGGGGCCAGCGGCTAGTTCGGGAGATGAGGCTTACGGTCACGTGTAAGGTGGCAAATGCTTTTAGGCGTCCTAAGTGCAAATACCCGTACCTTGGCCGAGACGAAGGAGATGTTGGATTGACCCCTCGTGTGGCGACATAAGACCCGAATTTGCATAAACCTCTGATACACAGATATCCTAGCTTTAGTCAGATGACTAGAAAACCCCTCTCGAGAAAAGAGGGGGCCGGAGGGATCCTTGATCAATAACATCATCATCTTTGGGGTCCACATCGTATTGATCCCTATCATTGTGATCGAATTTGCCGTATGCTGTCCAACAGGAGACTAAGGGCGTACGTGTCCGGCCTCTATCCGACGTCTGAGACCCCAGTCCCGGAACCGCTCCGAAAGGCCCCACAAGTGCTCCGGCGAATTGGAATATTAGACAGAGTATGCCTTGGGCAGCCGACACGATGAATGCATACATTTCTTTAATTCAGTAATCATTATTTGTCCAAACTTCCGAGTCACATCAATAACCTTCAGAGAAATGCCAATGTTTCATAGTAGCGTGCGCTTTACTTCCTTTGGATGGCGCGGGGCGCGAAATTGGCTGCCGATCTCATTGTGCCCTCCACCAAGGTGCGCTTTTACGAGCTCACGTGTATTGAATTCGGCCTCGCCGACCGATGGCGCGAACAAGTCAACCCCCCTCAGAAACCATTTCCATACTTTGCCTTGCTTCTCTCTGCTACAGTAGCAAGTGTTGGAGGATGGGCGGTTGGCCAGTATGGACGCAATGACCAGTCTTACGCGGTATCAAATGGCACTGAACCGACGTACGCCACCAGGTCCAAGATGGAACATGTCAGTCACGCCTGTCACAGGCAAGGACTAGTGGTTTCCAAATCAGAAACTTCTGCTTCGCCGTCCTTGAAGATAATAGGCTGACCAAGATACCCTTGTGCGAATTAGGCTATTGAGGAGATCCGCCTCCTCCTTGACGAGGATAGCGTTAGCACAGATGATGAGGTCCTGAAGGCACATGGGTACTCCGAATGGTCAAGTATCAACCTTGATCAACTTCCCATCGCAGTTGTTTTTCCCAGCTCAACAGAAGACGTGTCAAATATTGCCAAGATTTGCTACAAGTACCGCGTACCGATGAGTGAGTAACTCGATCAACCCCGTCGCTGAACTCAGGCAATTCCATGCACGTGCTAGAGCTGACTCCGGATACTAGTCCCTTACTCCGGTGGCTCCAGTGTGGAAGGCCATTTTTCGGCTCCATTCGGAGGAATCAGCATTGACTTCGTGAACATGAACAAGATCTTGAAGTTTCACCAAGAGGAGTATGTTTGAACATCCTCGGCTCTTCATTTCTGTCGCAGAACCTAATGCCTCCAGTATGAACATAGAAGTTCAGCCGTCTCTGTCTTGGATAGATTTGAACTCCAAGATCAAAGATAGTAATCTCTTCTTCCCCATCGACCCGGGTCCGTCGGTGAGTACCAAATTTGCCTGAACCGAACACCCTGCTGACTCGCTCACAGGCACAAATCGGCGGCATGGTGGGCACGAACTGTAGGTATGTCTTAAAATGAAGTCGTTGGCTATTTATGGGCGAGACTAACTTGAAAGTGGCACAAACGCTGTTCGGTACGGCACCATGAAAGATTGGGTTGTCAATCTCACGGTGGTGCTCAGCGACGGGACTATTCTCAAGACCCGAAGACGGCCCAGGTACGCAAACCACGAATTGCCTTCGAGCAGCCAGCTCACCGGTATTAATTCCCAATAGGAAATCCTCGGCCGGCTATAACCTGAACTCTTTGTTTGTTGGCTCCGAGGGGACTTTAGGTCTGGTGACAGAGGCAACCTTGAAGCTCGCCACGATTCCAGAGGCGAACGCAGTTGCCGTCGTTGCTTTCCCTACCATCAAAGACGCTGCTAGTATGGCAGTAGATGTCATTCACAAGGGCATAATGGTTGGTGCCGTTGAGATACTCGACGATGTGCAGATGAATGTCATCAACCGATCGGGTACTACAACTCGGAAATGGAAGGAATCTCCTACCCTATTTTTCAAGTTCAGCGGCACTAAAGCCGGCGTCGCTGATTGCATACAACAAGTGCGTCAAATATCGCAAAAGTACACTATTCTCGACTTTCAATTCGAAAACGATTTAGAGAAGCAGAAGATTCTCTGGTCTGCCAGAAAGGAGGCGTTGTGGAGCATGCTTGCGTTGAGGGAATCAGATGGGGAAGTGTGGTCCACCGATGTGGCTGTCCCACTGTCTCGTGTCGCAGAATTGATAGGTATACCAACTACTTCATGTAGACTAGAGGGAGGTGCTGACCTATGCCTTGATAGATCTATCTAAGAAGGACCTAGACGGGCTGGGACTTTTCGGCAGTATCCTCGGCCACGTGGGCGATGGTAATTTCCACGAAACCATTTTGTACGACGGTGCAAAGCAGCGAGCAATTGTCGAAGATGCCGTCCACAAGATGGTCTACCGAGCCTTGGACATGGACGGAACATGCACTGTTAGTCACCACCCTACGAAATCCCCTTTCGCTGCATTTTGTATTCATACTGACTCAACGTCTTGAAAGGGTGAACATGGCATAGGCCTGGGCAAAAAGGAGTTTTTGCGACACGAGCTCGGCGACGCACCAATTCATGTTATGAGAGCCATCAAGAAGAGCTTAGACCCGAAGTGGTTGATGAACCCTGGCAAAATCTTTGATGCTCATGATCCTTGAGGCTACGGGCGCTGGCTAAAAGGCGACTGCAAACCCGAACTTCTTTTTCTTCTTTCAGCCCGGCTTTGGCTAGTAATTACACTAGACTTGGAGACGAAACTCAAGCACAGTAAAAGCCATTTCCGTTTCTAGAGCTGAGCTCCTGCTGCTCTATGCTTATCTATACGTCTTGGTGGAGCTCAGCAGCCTGAAAGATCAATAGGGATATAGTGCATACAGAAGTTAAAAGAAGGGAAAAGCATGCGCATTCAATTAATTGAACACTACGGTCACTTTAATAGTAGCTAAGCTTGTCAGACTAGCCTTGCAGTCATTAAAACACCAGTGTGTCTGTCAACACCTATCACATCTAATGGCAGGGATCAATGGGATAAAAGCTCTTGATTCTATCTACCCTAGCGGGAAAAGAAGGTCATTAAATACACGATTTGGTCCGTAGGAAGGGATAGGAATCGTATCATCTTGGATGATGAGAAAGGAAGGGAAACGTGTCATCTCGGATGACTAGGTTGTTGAGGGCATCCAGGTTCGTTGAGAGAGCCCAAATTGATCAACCTTTGGAAGACCAGCAGGCCTAGGAAGCCTGTCATGTGGGGGAATCTTGTGACGGCCGATGCAATGCGACAACACCACCATACTACATCAAGCGGCCTACCAGTGGGCCCGTCGGTTCTTGATTCCACGGCGCTTTAAAGACGGGCATCCTGCGCCCGCCTTAGGAGTGGAAGTGCTGGAGGCTGCAACGGTGGTGCTGGAGGCTGCAGCGGTGGTACGGGTGGCAGTAGTAAGTGTGCTGGTAGACAACAAAGCAGCGGTGACGGGCTCAGAGTCCTCGACCTCGCCAAAAATATCTGTCTGCGCATCTGCAATAATAAATCATGGTTAGCAAATGGCCTCTCAATGGTACCCAATAGTGCTGAATCAACGCGTACCGTCCATATAACCCATGCGGGACGAGTAAGTGGGAACTTGCTGTCCCTGGGTCCACTCGACATTGTTTCCGGACTTCTGGAAAGCCCCAATCATCTGCTTGGGGCCGACAACGCCAGGACCAGGGACAAGACTAGGAATCTTGGGGGTCTTGCCGCCCTTCGAGTTGGTGACGCGGCACTTGTGGGCGGCCATGTACATGTTCTGCATGCCGAATCCGTCGGGCACCCATCTGCATTATACAGTTAGTCAAGAGAAGTCGAGGGTGCAGCAAAGCAGCTTGGGGTGGTCAGAACTAACCCTGTGACGCAGATGCACGATTCGCAAGCCGCCAGGTCGGGGATTTCATAGTTGGCAACACGCTCAAAGGGAGTCTTTCCGGCAATTGACACAACAACCAGGTTCTCCATGGTCACGTCCCAGATACTGTCAACGTAGGCGATGGCGATGGAAGTTCCAGCAGCAGTAGACTTGTTTGCGGCATGCAAATTAGGTGAGTTGAGGCCGTACGAGGGGCTTACAAGCCCCTGGGCAACAACCTCGGGGTTGGTCACCGAGTACGGGCTGGGGCGCTCATTTTCCTCCTTGCCGTCGGCATAAAAGCCAGTTGAGTCCTGCCAATTGGCCCATGGAACAGAGATCTGGGAGTTCGCCTGGATTTCCCAAACGCCAGTAGGCTCAGCGAGATGGCAGTTGCGGCCCTTGGATAGAAACCTGTGGAACTCCGTGTCAGCGGGGACACTTCTTACGCGGCGAGTCGTTAGTGGGATGCGCTCATGAACATACCAGCTATCAAATTCAAGGTCGTGGAGCGGATCGAAAACGACGTGGCTTCCGTCGGTGAAGTTTGTCAGGGGTCCCTTATAGGAGTTCTATCCAGCTGTTAGTTTCATCTCACTCGATCCATAATAGACAGTGGAAATAAGATGAGGACTTGCCTCAGGACAGAACATGCCATCAGTGTAGGCGGCAAGATGGGCAGATGCTAGAGGCAGTGCGAAAACAGCAATTGCCAGCAGCCTGTCGAAAGAGTATGATTGACGCATGTTGGAATGGAAAAGTAAATGTAGATCAACTACAATGTAAAGAGTGTCGAAAAAGTAAATACCATGTGAAATATGAAGGAGAGAATGATGGTTGTCGACTCGAAAGAAGCAGGTGCGGCCTACCTCAATATTAAATACTACGCAGGAATTCATAATCTGAGCCCGTTCACATTATGAGGCCTCATCTGCGGCTGAGCAGACGTAGTTTAAACCACTACACGACATTTAATTACTTTACGAGATGTTTGAAACCGCGCGGCTGAGATGTTTGAAACCGGAGCCCAGTTGGTGGATACTAGCTCATGGGCCCCACGACTGAAGGATTTGGCCCTGCTGATCTATTTACCCAGAGAGCTTTAGCTATACGACCCCTGCTTGTAAGCTTCCTTTTTCTTATCTTTATCGGGACTTTTTCTTAATGAGAGGACTGGGCGTGCTCTGCTGCAGATCACTCCCCCGCGAGACGTGACTTGCGGGCGGGCGATTTAATATCACTACTGAATTTTGCTAGAATGGCCATATCATGGCCATATCGCATAGCATACTCTGTCGCGTTTATCTGTTCAGATTGCTATCCAAAGCCTGGGAAGCTTTTAGTCATGGTTGAGGACCAGCGCCTCATTTGATGGCGTGTGAATTGCCGCCCGTGTAAGTTACTCGTCGCTCTACACAATGAGAACAGTAAGCCAAGAACCTATTATACGAAGGGTGCATTAGGTAGGGGGAGCGTATGCGGGACCTCTTTATATTAGAGTCTACTACTGAGCTAAACGGGCGCTGTGCGCTAATTAGGAAATGGTCTAGGGTGGTGATAGAAGGATTTCGTAGTGATACAGGCCCCTGAGAGGCGGCCGCCACAACTCCAGGGTGACAACAGGCCCTTGTTAAGGCGCGCGCCAAAGATGTCACGTGTCGGTCGCGGCCAGGGGCGGGCAACTCTTCTGCACGCCCTAGTGCAACCATACCAAACCTCGATACTAACTGCTGTCAAAAGCCACCATTGCATCCAGCCCCAAATGTTCTGTCAAGCGTGTACAGTAGTAGATTTCACCTTGGTTATCCCCAAATACCCGAACAGGCGATTCCACGTCTTGCACCAGAGCCGGCAGTCCTTCGTGGAGGCTCTTGCTGCTAGCTGTGAGTTGTGCCAGCTGATCTCGGGCAAGCTCGATCACGCCGAAAGCCACAACGACATTTGCCAGCTCCTCGACGCCTACATAGTTCTCGCATGTTCGCCTGGGAAGACGCAGTTTGGGGACATCACTTGCATCAACGTGGCGAGCCGCCGAGGCCCTGTTGTTCTTCACGTCATCGAGCCCATTCCAGGTTTGAAGCCCGTGGTCTCGCCGAGGCTGATAACATTGTGCCAACATTGAACATCCTGACTCGCAGATACGTATTCTTTCCTCTACACCGAGCCTCTGACACCAACAACCCAATTTCGGTCACATGTCGTGGCCCAAAGCAAGGGTGAGTCTAGGAGGAAACGGCAGAAAGTAGATAGCCAGTCCTCCCAATCGACCTCGTCAGATAGTCCGTCACTTCAGGATCTGTCAACTGGATCAACCAAGAACCTGAAACTAGCGAAGACCTGGCTCGATCAATGTCTCAACCAACACTCACAGTGCGAAGTCAATCACACTTCAGCGGCCAAAAATCCGCTACCGACCCGACTAATCAATGTTGAGCAAGGCGACAGACCGTTTCTCGAAGTGACCAACGCTCAAACAAAGGGCCCATACGTAGCTCTGAGCTACGTTTGGGGCGACGGGAAACGGGTAATGACAGTCAAGTCAAACTACGAGACTCACAAAAATGCCTCTCCGTTGAAGGTCTACCCCTCACAATCGCGGACGCCATTCAGGTCACACGGGCGCTGGGCTACAAGTACCTGTGGGTCGACGGGTTTTGCATCATTCAATATGACCAGCAAGACCTTGACCAGGAGTTGCCAAAGATGGGTGACATCTACCGCTACGCCCAGCTCACCATCTGTGCCGAGGGTGCTGAGAGCTCCCACGCAGGGCTCTTCGCCAACCGGGATTCTCGTCTTTACCGCCCGTGTAAAGTACCAATGACTATCACTACGGATGGCAGCCCTGGTAAAAGAGAAGTGACCTTGGCGACCACTTGGATTGGGCCCGATTACCTCAAGAGTCGCGGTTGGGTGTTACAAGAACGAGTATTGTCATCCCGTTGTTTAATGTTCGGTCAGCAAATGGCTTGGACTTGTACAATGGGCCACGCGCAAGAAACCCGGCCGGTCCTACAGCCAAAGCAGACCCTGCCAGAAAGCAGCACTCGGTGGGTTCCAGAAAGACTACGACAGGCTCTCTACGCTGCGTCCACCGTCACTGGCGCCCCAGGTAGATTCAGCCGTCATCCAAGCCATTTCAACATCTGGTACACGATGCTAGAGGAATACGGCGACAAGGAATTGACGTACGTAACGGATAACATCCCTGCGTTATCTGGACTAGCTGCAATGTTTCGCGAAGCTCATGGTACGACTTATCTTGCTGGATTGTGGAAGGAGGACCTCCAGTTTGGACTCGCCTGGTACGTCGGCTTGAACGAGGGCCGTCCCGTCTGCGAAGACGTGCGTGGGCCGTCTTGGTCGTGGGCATCTGTGGGAAAAGTTCGAATCAAGTTCCGCTCCTGGAGGAGATCCTCCGGATTTCTTCAAGGGGTTGAAGCAAATGTGCTCGACGTTGCCTACGACACTAGCGGTATGACAAACCCTTATGGGTTTGTTAGTAAAGGAACTATTAGCCTTTGCGCGCTATTGCAGAGAGCCATTCTCGAGTACACGCCCGGCTTTGCCGCTGCTAGAGAAAAGAAGTTCTACGGAGGAGCCAGTCATACATTTGGTGGTGTTGACGCGAAGGAGCAACCTCGATACCCTGCACTTCTGTTACATCACGAGACGCATCAACCGCTAGCAGAGGCAGCACTAGATCGGCCGTTTGATTCAAAATCCGGTGCGGGCGCTTCAGTTGCTGGTTCCGCCGCAACTCCCGTCTCGAGGGTCGACGTATGGTGCGTTCTGCTGCACGTTCAACGTGACCGAGACAAGTACCACGGGACCCTGTTGATCCTGGAGAGGAACACGACTAATGCCACCTTGTTCAACCGCCTTGGACTTGGGTTCCTGGGGGATGAATACGTTGCTTGGTTCAGAACACAAAGTGAGAATGAGGCGCGAATTGAGAGTGCAACAACAAAGGGCTTAGTTAAGGAGACGGTTCAGATTGTCTAGGAAAAAGTCCAAACGTCAATAGTTAGTGTAATGGGAATGAGAGCATGCGAATCCTCAGATAGTCGGGGTCAGGGTGCTCCAGAAGAGCTAGGTTTGCAGTAAAAAGATGACGAGCACTCCATTGGTCATTGCTATCTACAACTTGTGAGTCCTGCAGCCGAAGGCCCGGACCGACAACACTCTGTGTTTGGTGGACTTTCCGCGCAGACATCTAATGATTGGGCTTCTATTTCAGAGTAGAGGGGACGCGGCGTGCAGGGAAATGCGCCTCATATGCTGACATAGCCCGGAGAACCGTACCCTCATGGTATCGTCGTCCAACAAACGACAGGCCATATGGCAGTTGGATGTCATCATAACCAAGCGGTACCGTGCCGACAGGAAGTCTGCCTACGGCACCCAGACGGGACGCGCTGAACTCGGTGGGCAGGACAATAACGTCCAAGTCGTACTTCTCAAACAGAACAGCCGGTCCTTCCTCATACAGGCGCTCCTGAGCATACTTTGCGAGCCAGTACTCTCCAGATGTATCGCGATCGCCAGTCTGATCAGCGGCGACGAATGTTGGGAAGCAGCATTTACCCTTGGGCGATTCTAAGTCCCACAGCCTAACCATGGAGTTGATGACATCTTCAAGGGTCTCAATCGACGCGTCGCGTCGTCGAGTCTGCAGATAGTGAGCAATATCCGCCTTAAAATCGTACTCTTGAGCGCAATGGTAGTCAGTGGTAAGAATCTTGGCGTTTGGTGCAACATGTACTCACGAATTTGAACCGTCCCGTTGTTCACGCGATTTGGGCCGCCCACGAAGGTGTAGTTCCACTGCTCCTTGTTTGGTAGGGGAGTTTCGAGGATCGTAGCACCCAGTGCAGCAATCTTCTTGAGCGACTTGTTGAAATCGGATACCATGAGTCGTTCCCGGGCGGTGCTGTTGGAGAAAAATGGCTCCCGGACAACACCAACTCGCAATCCTTTGAATCCATTGGCGTCGAGAAACTGCGTATAGTTCTCCGGACGAAAGTTCTGCGCAGGGATAGTGTACGAGTCGTCGGGGTCCAGGGCCGCCATAATATCCAGGGCCACCGCCACGTCCCAAGCGCTCTTACCCAGGGGTCCAGTCGTATCCTGAGAGCTGGAGATAGGAACAACACCAGTCCTACTTGTCGTACCTGTGGAAGGTCGCATTGCGTACAAGGCGCCTCGGCTCGCTGGCATAATGATACTGCCTTCGGTATCTGAGCCTAGAGCCAGAGGTGCAAAGCCAGCCGCGACACCAGCGCCAGATCCAGAAGAGCTACCACTTGGGTTACCGCCAGCCGCAAAGCCACCGACAACAAAGGGTGACGAGACTTGTCCGCCCCTGGGGCTCCACGCTGATGCATTGACGCCTCGAATGCCGGACCACTGTGAAAGTCAGAGGAGAAGGTTATCACGGAAACAGAACTCATACCTCGTCCAAATTGGCCTTGGCTAAGATAATAGCGCCAGCATCACGAAGCCGCTTGATGACAAAAGCGTCGCCGACAGTCTCGCCTCCGTCTTCAAGAAGCACGTACGATCCGGCAGTGGTGTTCATGCCAAGCTCCACGTCAGTATCGTAGTCTCGATGACGTTAGTAAACCTTGAAGCCAAGCATAGAGAAAGACGGTGAAGATCCTCGACGTACTATCTTTGACAAGAATGGGAACTCCATGAAGCGGACTTCTGACATGGCCCTTTGTACGCTCTTGGTCTAGTTTCTGAGCGATAGCTCGCACATTGTTGACAGGGGCGGTCTCGATCACAGCACGGAGACCTAGGCCTAGAACGCAGTAATTAGTTCAGACTCCCAAAAGGCTTTCTGCTATGGGGAATTATTCATGGTGCCAGGGAAAGAACTCACCTTTGAGATTGTTCGCGTCGATCCGAGCGAGGTAGGCATCCACTAGTTGAACAGAAGTAACCTTGCCTGCTTCCAAAGCCTTCGAGACGTCTTTAGCCGAGGCATGTAACAGGTTCAAGCCTCCAGCCGAAATAGGATAACTCGTGGTGCCTGCCGCACATAGCGCTATGAGGCCAACACATGTTGCCGGCGCAAGTATCCAAGAGAGTTTCATGACTGGTTGCACAGAAATTATTGATGACCGGATATAAACCTTGATACTTGTTATGAGAGGGGCATTATGACGATGGAAAAGGGCTCTGGACACATACATATACTGACTGGACTGTACGTAGCATGATAGTATGGCATTGGTATCTGCATGGAATAGCTAGCACGGCCAAGTTCAAGATTGCTAAAGCACAGCTATCAGGCACTATCAAACCACGACTATCAACACCAATAGGACTGATTAGTTAGCCCTATCATTATTGATGGCGAGAAAATGTTACGTGTCTGAATGACGCAGTGTGATAAAGTCCAACCGAAGTGGCTGGCTTCATCCCTGTCCCTGTTTCCCACTTAAGGTACACCGGTAGATTCCCAGTCAAGAAAATCTCAAGGCTTTCTCGGTTTCGGTTTGAAAGGAAGGTTTACGCTTATCGCTCGGATAGATCCCGGAGGTTCGGCAGAGACGGTGCCAGGCCGGTAGCGTGCTACTATGCCCACAGAAAGATAACGGGGGCAGATTGCGGCTTGCTTCCCCGTGCATCGGGAATCTCCCGGCGGGCCGCCTCTATAACCTCTACGCCGATGTCCTGGGTGCAGATGTACTGTTAAGTTTGCACTACCAGGGTCCTTGTGCACAATCATACGTCAATCAATCCGCAATCATGTACGTAACTCATTTGTACTATTCTCGGACAAACTACATGGCATGGATAAGATAGGGGAAAGCTGACAGCTACGATGCCCAGGTACACTACGTCGTTTGCCTTTTTTGAGGCGCTGGTTGAGGTTAGTACCGATAAGAATCCTCACCAGAAGCACGTATGACTGATTTTACGCAGGCGGGAGTCAAGAACTGTTTTGTAAACCTCGGCTCCGATCATCCTAGTATCCTAGAGGCAATGGTCAAGGGGCGCGAGAACCCGGACAAGTTCCCTCGCATAATCACTTGTCCGAACGAGATGGTTGCCCTCTCTATGGCCGACGGCTACGCACGGCAGAGTAACGAGGCCCAGTGCGTGATTGTCCATGTTGACGTGGGTACGTCGGGCATGGCTGCCGCGATCCACAACGCCTCGACTGGAAGGGCCCCTGTTCTCATTTTCGCTGGCCTTTCCCCGTACACGATCGAGGGCGAGCTCACTGGCTCTCGGACAGAGTACATGTAAACACCCCCCGGTTTGACAAAAGGATTGTGGTGAATGGACTCAACTGACTTGAACCACAGTCATTGGATGCAAGATATTCCAGATCAGAAGCAGATTGTCGCACAATACTGTCGTTATGTTGGCGAAATCAAGACTGGAAGAAACGTCAAGCAGATGGTCAGAAGGGCTTTGCAGTTCGCCACCAGTGACCCGAAGGGCCCGGTATACCTCATGGGTGCTCGTGAAGTCATGGAAGAGGTAATTGAACCTTACGAGCTCAACCCTGCACACTGGCTTCCGGTTGGACCCTCGGCACTTCCTGGTGACGCAGTCGCCGACATTGCCTCGTCGCTGGTAAGCGCGAAGGAGGCTCTCGTCGTGACAGGGTACAGTGGCCGAAACCGAGGAGCCGTCGAAGCCCTGGTGGACCTTGCCAACCTCGTCAAAGGCTTGCGGGTGTTGGACACAGGTGGCTCTGATATGTGCTTTCCCGCAAATCATCCCGGGTGGCTTCCGTTAAAGTATGGCATCGACGAAAGCATCAAGACAGCAGATGTCTTGTTGGTTGTGGACTGTGATGTCCCGTGGGTCAACACCTTGTGTAAGCCCAATGTCGAGGCCAAAATATTCCACCTCGACGTGGACCCGATCAAGCAGACAATGCTTGTCTTTTACATCGACGCAACACAAAGATATCGAGTAGACGCTGGTGTCGCCTTAAGACAAATCGTCGAGTTCTTGAAGTCTTCCTCCACGCTGGCGAAGCAGCTTTCAGGGCCGGAATTCGACCGTCGAGAGCTTTCATTGCAAAAGTCTCACGCCCAGCTCATCGAGTCACTAGATGCTCAAGCCCAGCCGTCCGACGACGGGAAGATGAACGCGGCATTCGTCTGCTCAACGCTACGCAAGGTCCTCCCTGAAAACACTATCTTCGCCGTCGAGGCCGTAACGAACTCAGTCATAGTTGCCGAGCAGATCCGTGCAACAATCCCGGGACAGTGGATCAACTGTGGCGGCGGCGGTCTTGGCTGGAGTGGTGGTGCTGCTTTGGGGATCAAGCTAGCCGCCGACGCTGCAGATGGGAACAGCTCGCCAAGGGTTGTGGTGCAGATTGTCGGTGACGGAAGCTTCCTCTTCAGCGTACCTGCGAGTGTGTATTGGATCTCGCACAGATACGGAATCCCGATTCTGACGGTGGTGTTGAACAACAAAGGTATGGTTCCCTAATGCGCAAAGGGAGAAATCCGTGCAACATAAGTACTCCGACTGACATCTAATGCCCGTACTCTTTAGGATGGAACGCACCACGAAGGTCAATGCTTTTGGTCCATCCCGATGGACCTGCATCTCGGGTTTCGAACTCAGAATTGAACATCTCCTTCGACCCATCACCGAACTACTCAGAGATCGCTCGCGCTGCTAGTGATGGCCAAATTTTTGCTGCCAGAGTCAAGACTGCAGGCGAATTCCAGTCTTCACTACAGGGAGCTCTCGAGGCTATTACATCTGGGACCTCGGCCGTCCTTGACGTAGCTGTCTAGTCCTGTCTACACAACGCTCAGCACCGTGATCAGGGGCCAGACTGATATTGGTAGTAGGGAGTTTGACACATGAGTAAAACCTACAGGATAAAACAGAATATTGAATTACTGGGGAAAAAATCTTCCGAATCAATGATAATCTCGCTGGTGTTTACCGTGGTAGTGTCGCACCACGGCAGATAGCCGTCGTGACAAAAGACTACGAATTTATGTATAAGGCTCGGCCCGACTGTCTACAAAGCATTGGAACATCGACTTGTTCTCGAGCTGAAACAATCACTGTCGATAACAAATCTTTTAGAAATGGAGAATGCAGCGGTCCATTCTGCCGAGTCACGGGGTTCGGGAACTACCCTCCGTCCCACCGGGTTGCGGGACTTGTCCGGGATCTAAAAGATTGCATGAGGCTTTCTAGCCGCTAAACCACGGGTTGGCGCTTCCAGATTGCGTTAGAATTGATTTTAGATGAGTTTGCGGCATCTGCGGCGTCTGCGGCATCGGCAATGGTCCTGGTAGTCAAGACCCGCATGGTAACCTTATCATGCTTTGAAACGTGTGAATGACCTCAGTCTAGAGTTCTAGACTCGGTGAGAGCGATATCACCTTATCGGTGAGTGAATTAGTCAAAGTAATTCGGTAGTTCCATCCCACGGAATAAAGATAAGAAAGAAGTCGTACACGATCATAAATAGAGCCAAGCAACCGTGTAATGTGATTTGAAGAAGGGTATCCTCTAGAGTTCTAGATACACTTACTGAGACTTCAAGGACAAACTGTACAGGATGTTCAAATCTCTTGTTCTTCTTGTGGCGTCGTGCCTGCAGCTGTGTGACGGGGCAGCAGTACGGAGCTCTCCAGGCTCGTCACTTACTGCTGCGCTTATCCGAGCACCTCCCGCCCTGTGGTCTGAGCCAGTCCTCAGCAGAGTCTACAACGGGGTAGACATCAACGCCACGACCGACCTAGGGGTCAAGTACATCAAGCATGCTGCTCAACAAGGGGCCAATCTTGTTGCTTTTCCCGAGCTTTGGTTCCCTGGGTAAGTGGAGAACCGCCATCAACATCTGGAGATGACTGCTAAAGTTTCGTGAAAATTAGGTATCCTCGTGGTAATGATGATGCCTGGATCGAGAAATGGGCAGCCAATTACGTCGAGAACTCCATCATAGTTGGGGATGCCAACTGGAAGAAGTTGATATCGGCCGCTCAGAAGAATTCCGTTTACCTCGCGCTGGCCTTCTCAGAGCGTGTGAAAGATGCCATATACATGGCTCAAGCCTTCATTGACCCCAAAGGAGAGGTTCTCATCCATCGACACAAACTTCGACCTTCTGGTGGTGAACGAAATATCTGGAGTGACGGCACTACCAAAGGGTTCAAGGTTGTCAACACTACGTACGGTCGCATCGGAATGCTGGAATGCTGGGAGTAAGACGCAGAGCACGAACTTCAAGAGGCCAGTGAAGCTAACTATCAATCGCAGGCATTTCCACCCGGCGATGACCTTTCCCATGCAAGCCCAAGACGAAGCCATCCACATCGCCTCGTGGCCCTATACTCCCGACTACAACGATCCAGCCGCGGTGTTCTTCGAATCAGCCGAGGTCAATATGGCTGCGGCCTCTGTGTATGCAACCAGCAGTGGAGCGTACACGCTTGTCCCAACAGTTGGCCGTGCTGCGGCTTTCGGCCCAGATGGCCGTGAGATTGCCTCGCTTCCTGCTTACCTCCCCGCCAAAGCTGCTCCTTTCTTGATGATAACCATCAACACAACTGGGTTCGCTGATCGACCTGCGTACGACATCAACAGCCAGCAGTCTTGGGGAGTGCTGGGGGAGATTCGCGCGGGTTGGCCAAAGGATGTGCCTAAGGTCGCTGGCACTTTCACCGACCGCGTCTTTAACAACGTTTCGGACTTCTTTTGATTCGCCTTGAAAGACTAGACTTCGTGCATAGTAACTGCATAGAGCCCGCGCGACTATCATAGCCTCTTAAAGAGCGATGACTGGACACCCAGAACGCGACAGTTATTCCATTCATGAATGCGCAATGCCTCGTGAAAGGGAACGCCCAAGTTAGATACGTTACCTAGATAATTGCACTAATTACCCCTGATGGATTCATCGGCGCCTTCGGACGACGTCAAACTTCCCCCTCATTTCTGTAAGATCAAGAACTAGAGTTTACTCCTATGACCAAGTAATGCTATTAAATAGAATGGGGCTATGCCCAATCAGGTAAACGTTTATTCGTTTCGGTCGGGTTTAAACGTTGTTGGTTTCACCTGCTATTTTGTCGTGAGTTTCTCCAATCTCTGCCCTTCCAGGCGTGTTTCTCATCAATAGAGTGGCACACTTCGCCAATAGGCACTCATAAAGTAGTCGTTAAGGTCTAAAAGAATATAATATAGGCAGTTAAATATTTATAATAGAATCTACCAAAGACTAGATAAGACAAGCTATGCCAGAATTAGGATGACAGAAACTGTAATTGCTCTCATCTTCTGTCACAAGGCTTTCCGGCAACTCAGAGCAAAACACACCCCTAGAAACTGATAGCCATGAGCTATGCTGTGGCTAAGCCTTGTTGCTAGCGATGGTCAGTCAACCAATCCTCCATACCATCAAATCACATGCTCTTCTCTTCATAAATCTTTTGATCTTTCTTATCAGACTTAGACAGGCCTTCTTCGGGAGACTTCGAGTCATTGCCATCAAAGAGGGCGGCGATGGCCTCCAAGCTGGGGCCCTTGGTCTCAACAAAGAATGCCCAGATACAAGCGACCTCGACGCAAAGCCAGCCAACATAAACAAGATAAAACTTCCACCCAATTGCCGCTAAGCCGATCGGGTTTACCAAGATGTTGATGAAGTTGCTCGCTTTTCCGAAAAACATGAGAAGTGAGAATCCCTTTGCTCGAATGGGGTATGGTAGAACCTCGATAGGGTAGGAGTAGAGTAGTGCGTTGAAGGCCAGGTTGTAGAAGAGATAGAAGAGGAATAGCATCGGAATGACTCCTTTACCAGCGGCGATATTGCCATAATCATTGAAGAGGCCTGCGCACAAAGTTTGGATTGCGAAGACTGTAAGCATGCCAATAGCGGAAGTGAGAAATTGAGTCCGACGCTTGACTCGAGATGTGAGGAATGCAGAGATGACAGATGTTATCCAGTTAAAGATCATCAAGCAGCCATTGAGGATGTTTTTGTCGCGAGGATTCGTGATGCCTACTGTTTCCAAAACTCGAACAAGATAATACCTGTGTCGGGTTAGCAGATGTCCTGAAATGAACAATGTTCAAGATTTTAACTTGCGATACTAGGCCATTTCCAGACCACTGCGAGAAAACTCCAAGGCACATGATGATGAAAATTCGCTTTCGGTTTCCTGGACTGGTAAAGAGTGTTTTCCAGCCGGTTTCGTTGCTCATCTCAGCCTCGATGATGCTCCGCATTTGCTCAAACTCAAGGTTGGCGAACTCATCCTCGGCGTTGCCGTTGGCATGGTACTTCACCAGAACCTTTTTCGCGTCATCTGATCGTCCCTGAGCAATCAACCAGCGAGGGGACTCTGGCAAGGTGAACACGCCCACCATCTGCACAAAAGCTGGTGCAGCTTGAAGCAGAGACGGGATTCTCCAGGCCCACTCGGTGGGGATGCTGAAAGTGCCAAAGGTTGTCCAAGCAGCCATCATAGCTCCAATATACCAGGAGGTTTGGTAAAGTGAGGTGATAACTTGTCGGTCTTTAGGATGGGCCAGTTCTCCAATCAGCATTGGGGCGTAGGTGTTGGCGAAGACAAGTCCGAAGCCGATGACGAAACGAGAAACGATGAACATAGCAACTAAAACGCAAGTTAGTAAGAATTCTGCGAAACCCCCTATCCACAAACTCTAGCATCTTACAGTGTATGGAACAGCCCTGGATGATTCCACCAATGGCCATGATGATGGAGCCGAGAAAGATGCCGACGCGTCGTCCGTGGCGATCTCCGACCATGCTGATGAATGGAGTAGCCAGCACACAGCCCAGGGGTAAAATCGCTGACATGATGCCGAGGACACCTCCTCGAGGTTGACCGAAATCTAGACGTTGAAACCAGTCAGTCAGAACTTCCAGTAGCACGATAGGAGTGGAGAGTAAAAGAGGCACGTACAGTTATCCCAAGTAGGCACTGCCTGTAGCCCATTCATCATTGCGCCGTCGAATCCCAGTGTGATGGCGGGAACAAGGCACCCCGGAATGATGCGTAGGTAGAGGGACAGCAGGTTCCGGTTCTTGTAGAACGGAGGGGCCTGGCTTGCCATCTCCTGGATGCGCTCGTCGATGCTCAAGGCATCTTGAGCGTGATCAGGGCCACCGCATGTCTCCGTGAAGGAGTCGCTTGGTTGCTCCTTTTCCATGCTTTGTTTAGCCATGGTCTCGGGAGTTCGGTGAGTCGCCCAATACAGATTGTTGTTGAATGTATAGATGTACTGAGGCGGTGGTGGTAAAGGATAGCAAAGAGATGGAGAACAAAACAAATAGAGACCGAGGGGGGTCTAAATATTTGTTGTTCAAGACCTTTACCCCATAACCATCCTTATTGTCGTCTCCGCATTGTTCCTCCTCCGCATTTCCTCCACACACATGTAGTCGAAGGGATGCGAAAATCATCGCGGAGAGTGCGGGGGTATGGAGCTCGGGAACTTGCCGAACCACATGTTGGTGGTTATCTGCTCTCTTGTGGGCTGAATGCAAATAGTCTAAAAGGCTTCCCCACAATTATATCACAAGGGGAGAGGAACAGGCACGATGACATCGGTAAATATGCTGCTACTAACTCCTACAGAATACACCGGAACAAGTAGACAGTACGAATACCATGATTTCCCTCCAGCTCAGTACTGGGGAGACCGGAAGCCTTCGTTCCAGACCAAGTTCTGGGTTGCTGCCACTGTAGATACTGCTTGTGCAGCTCTTGCAATCATTTCAGCCGTTATTACTGAACCAATAGAATCATCCCTACAAAACTCATTGTTGTTCTATTGCGATCCTACTCTGTATCCCGAGCCGTGAAAACGACCGTGTTCTAGTTCATGCCAAGGCGTGGAGCAAACCCAATCACCAGCCAATTATGTTAGGAACCGGGGCCATGGAAATTGGCTAGCCACCAGGGTCCGTGCTAAGTTGGTAGTTGACAACCTTCGGGAACTATCCGCATGCGCCAAGGGCGAAGTATCTCCGGCTTCGTGAATCTCGGGTGCTTGAATTGGTGGTAAAAAATTGGACAAGATGCAGGAAGATGCGGTCATGGCTGGAAATTTCCCGACAGCATCTGTGAGTGGACGACTGACTTGAAATGTCAGTACTCCAACATGGACTACTTTAATATTACGCAATATTTCTTGAGAATACCGACCCATCACATCAATTGAAGGATCGAACTCTCAACTGAGCTTACAATAGCATACGTAATTGGTGCCTATATGTACCGTATGACTGACGATCTGACTTCCCCTTTCATATGAACGCGCGGCATGCAGTACATGAGTGAGGAAAGCTGCTCAGTAACAATGGATGCACTGGTCCAGCGTAGGTCCCATGCCCTAGAGAGTAAAGATAGGTCTATATTGATGAATAAATTAATATCTGGCCTCTCAATACCAACTTCGACCAGAGCTATGTATAGCTAGCATAGTACAGCACCTTGATAAATGCTCTTGAGCTTGAACCAGCGGCTTCCTCGCGGGTCCTCCGCTCTCACACTTCTGGCTCGTCACAGGGAGCCGAAGTGAGCTGAAAAGATTGGGAATCCCTCAATCAATGAACAAGCAAATACATCATTACAAGTATACTGCGCGCATCAAATTATAGCTTATAATATGCACCTTGTGCGGAGGCAGCTTGGAGATCCGGGACGGCAAGGGCTGCTGAACAGGAGGTCTTCCATGGGTCCGTGAGACAGACAGATCAAAAGATGGGAAAAGGTCTAGAAAACGAGGTGATGAGCTAAGCTAGCTACGTGGGGAATCATCCCTTATGTACTCAGTGATACTGTTCCCTTCCTTTCTATCTATTTCCATGAGTGCGTTGGCATAGCTGTTGTGATACCGGATGCTTGCTTACAAGATGTCCGTGGCCAGGGAGGCCAGTTCACTGCAATTCTAGCGCTTCTGGAGCACCCTGGCCACACTTGACGCACCGGGGGCCTCCCCTCACCCAACTTCACGCACGATCAAGTATGGTCGACCAACAACGGACCTGCACTGCAATTCTAGCGTCTCCAGAGCAGTCTGACCAAGCCCCCACGTTTGGGGAAATTGCCAGCAAGGGCAGAATTTCCAGCACTGCCATTCTAGCGTCTCCAGGGCAAGCAGCACTCTCACGATGCAGAACGTGTTGTGGCAATGCACTGGGTCCAAGCCACGCTATATAGCCTACCTCATTACGCTGTGCCACACTACGTTCTCGCTTCTGATAGGGGAGATGGTCCCTTGAATGAGTGCAACTCAACATCGGTCTACATGTCTAGGTCAATATGCGGTGCCCATGGCGCACTGCCACAAAACTTCTTTAGGTGTACGCGAGATTTCTGGGCAAAAAAAGTCCAGCGACCGCTGGCGACTTCTCGGACAGAGGCTGATATACACCAGGGTTCCAGACACTAAACTATGCTTCAAGCCTACTGTTGTTAATGCGCATCCACGAGAATACTCTAATCATCATATTTGCCACAAGCAACCAGTCTCAGTCTATGAACTGAACAAAGTTAAGAAGTGATACATAATCCTGACAGAGAACCACTATGAGGCACTGAAAAGCTCTTGTCATGCTCAACGGTGATGAGAATGATTGGTGGTTACGCCATTGTGGTTGAACACGAGGCCTGGTTTAAGGAGTTCATGCCATGAAACCATGCTCTTTCAAACATGCCCAAACCTAGATCACCGACCCAATGCTGACTTATTTTCTTTCCTTTATCAGAACTTCAAACCCGTTGGTTTGACAAACCAGTAGTTTTCCGTCCTGAGGCCTTTCTTGTCCAAACTCCCACCAGATGGCTCCTCGAAGTCGAAGTCACGTATGATGCGTGGTATCAACTTACACATCTCCAAGGCAGAGACGTGCCTTCCGATGCAGGTTCTTATACCTAGTCCAAACGATGAAGACAATCAATCATACGTCAAGGAATATTACACTAGGCAGGTTTAAATAACTGGCATCCAATGACGATTCATCATATCCAGATTTTACTTATCGCTCTCAAGCCAGCGTTCCGGTCGAAAGACTTCAGAGTCGGGTCCAAATATGTAGGGGCTGACATGTTCCACCCAAGTGTCGATGCCAACAATTGTCTTTAATCCTCTATTAGCTTGCTTGACCTGCATTTGGTTGAAGCCTTTCGAAGCGGTTCACTTACACCAGACGGAAAAAACTGTCCCGATATAGTCGCAGCACCCTCCGGCACCACCCTCTCCAGGGGAAATCCTACTTACGATGTAGGGCAATATTGTCGTTCTCGAAATGGCCGCACCATACCCGGTATAGATACCAAAGATCGGTGAAACAGGCAATGAAAGGGCCCGGAATGTGCCTTAGGGGAGAGAAGGCTGGCTGGTAAAGGCAAGAATGTACTTTGAAAGCGACACAAAGCCCAAAGTGTACAGGCAAAGGGCGGGCAAGAGTAACGCCATTTTCGATTGACCTGCCGTGGAATTCGACTTTTGTTGGTGCTCAGACATTACCTAAGTATATACGGAAGCAAAAAAACATTTTGATGTCGAATCTCAGAGAGCATGCATGAAGAATTTCGTCATTTAAGGGATACAAACGTGCGGGACACCCTGGAATCATACTTCGACCCCTAATTCTGATACTCAGGGCCCAGAAATGGGGCCAGAGCCTGATCAGTCGCGGGGCTGAGCAGGGGCTGAGAGGGCTGAGAGGGCTGAGAGGGCTGAGGGGGCTGAGGGGGAGTGATAAAGAGGTGAGCCAAAGCTGAGCCGGGCTCACTTGAGTTTCGTCTCATAATACCACTATACTCGGAGACGAAACTCAAGCACACCAAAAGCCATTTCTGTTTCTAGAGCTGAGCTCCTGCTGCTCTAAGCTGAGCTGTCGCTGAGCTTGGGCTGAGGATCCTAGAGCTGGACTGAGCCGGGCTGAGCTTGGGCTGAGGATCCTAGAGCTCGGGCTGAGCCGGGCTGAGCTTTGGGCTGAGGTGCCTGGAGGGGCCTACTTTTGGGATCGCAGACCCCTGTGAGGGACCCAGATCTGGGATAATGTCCTCAAATTTAGGCCCTAACTAACCTTTCCTATGTTAAAGAACCTAACCTATAGTTTGTGACCAGGCAGTTTGAGAAACCTATATCTATAATACTGCCTAGGGGGTAGAGCTTTGACTGATCTAAGATGAATCTAGGGCTATGTGAAAGGTAGACTGGTGATTTCTTTATGTATATTAGTTTTGTTATAATGAAGGTGATGGGAGGTAATAATCTAGGCATTTAGGCAATATAGGCATAGGAAGGATGCCTAGGTACTCTAAGGAGGCTATTTTAACTAGAGGTCTAGCCTGAAGTAAAGTCATTCAAGCTAATAATACTACTACAATCATAAGAAGGATCTCCTCCTTATTAGTGAAATAGGTAGGGTAATGGCTTTATGTAGTGTGACGGTCGGGCTTAACCTAGGGGTCTAGGGTAGGTCCAAGGCGTGTGGTTTGATGATCGAGTGGATCAGGACGTCGTAGTGAGCAATGTAGGTCACGTTGGTAATGTGCAAAGGTAAGTTATTGTGTAACCAAGTATGAAGTGAATCAAAGTGTTGATAGCTAAGGAGCTTAAGGCTCTTGTCTAATGTGCTAAGTGAATGTGTATATATACTGTGGTGATCACGGTGTCCATGTAAGTGATCACGGTGATCATGGTGCTTGATCACTGTGATCGGGGCTCTGATCACGGTGATCGTGGAGTCGTGGTGATCGGCTCTTGTGATAGGAAGGAAAAAGTGGGGGCGTCATGGTTCTGCCAGTTGTGACCGCCTGGTCTCAACCTGGGCCGTGACAGCATTCTAATGTGTTTATAGTATAGTTATAGGTAGTACCCTAGGATGAGGATAGGGTATCTATTGATACTTATATGTTATGCCTTATTTTGTTAGTATATTATATGTCCTACTTATACTAGCTCAAGATGGGGATGAAGACTAGCCCTAGGGCAACTCTTAACCCTAGTAACTCCCTAGACAAACCATAGTTTACATTATCCTAATGCTATTAGTACTTTAACCAATACCTTAAAAGGCTTGGGATTAGTAGGTATATAGTGAATATCTTCTACCTGAATGGAACCTTAAATCCAGTTGCCTATGTACTAAGTCTACTTATACTAGAGTGCTTCTCTTTATAAGCTCAATAGAACATTTACCTATTCTATTAGTTGGTCTTCTCTTATTGTTTATTATTCTATAGTATAGTCCTATAATATAAGGATATCTACCTTATAAGCCATTATAGAACAGTTTACTATACCTATAAGAGCAATTAGATTACTTGCTTTATAGAAAACCAGGTATGTCTAATATTAGTTATAATGTCTATGGCATAATGCATAAAAGATAGTATTGTATAATGGTAGTACTTGTTTAAGTATATCTAGCACTAAGAGGGTCTACTAAATCGTTTATATTCTATAGATCCTATGTTAGTAGGTTAAGGATGAGTACTGATTATAGCTTTAGGATATAATTCTTAGAGGCTAAGGGCTATACTAAATTGTTAATCCTAAATAGTATTACTACTTAGTAGAGAAGATTGCATTAAGATTTAACCCAGTAATTAGAGCTAGATAGAGATTGATAAGTATAGTATAGTTAATATAATATATAGTAGGGATAAAGTACTAAAAAGCACTAAGAGCATTCCCTATATAGAGACTGACTTTATATTATAAATAGTAGGAAAATGTATAGGTCATTTAATAAAGAGTATATTACCTAGTAAGTTCCAATCTGAATGTCCTTAACATATATGCACTCTTTTCAGCCACTTTAGTGTATAATAACATCTCAGATAGACAATACAACCTTATACTTGCATCAATCCAGTAATTGTCTATCCTACATTAACTAGTACTATGGAGTAGTATGTTAGTACTTATAGAGATGCCTCCTCACTCAAGCCATCTTCGGGATGGGGATCTTGCGATCACGCAGAAGGAGCTCCTGGCGGGTGATTATGCGCTAGAGCTGACGCATTACGGGGCCGCTGTTTGAACTGTCGCTCAGCCTAGTGCTAGGGGACTGGGCATCCTGGGCCTGCTGGGCGCCAGCCCGACGGTTGCTTGCGCGAGACACGCGCTTGGCTCGATTGAAGGCCGCGGCAGCAGAGACAACAGCAGCGGGCTACAACAACGATTAGACCAGGGACAGCAAACAGGCAACAAGAGGGCTAGCAGAGCAAGCAGTTGGGAAAAGAGCCAACATAGGGGCGTTCAATGAGAAAGCAGGATGCTCATCTGATTGGAGACTCATCCAAATCAACCCAAAGGTAGAGCGAGTGTATTCAAGTACGATCTGTATGTGCTAAACCTCCGGGGGCCTCATGCCGAAGCAGGCTCGGAACTAGGACGACTTGGCATGTGATCAATGCCCCGAGTATCGTAGCAGGTAGCCAGAGGCGTCAGTAGCACCTCTACGGAGTGATCTTTGCTACTGGCACATATCAAGCTACTTCTCGACAACTAGATGATTTTTCTAACATTATTTAAGTTTCAATATATTGGACCCCAGCCGTACGCCTCACAGTAACATTATTAATGACCTGCAGGCTGAATACGAAATCTTAGCAAACGGTATATATCAAGGTGCTTGATAGTGGCGGAGACTGCTGCTGCGTTGGATTTTCCTATACCCGGCATATGCGTACGGCTGATGTCTAACTAACGCATGCATAGATCAGTCGACGGAGTTTGCCGATCAGTCCAAGGATACAAATAGTTACATTATTTCGTATTGCAAGCCACAATGACGAATTTTCGAATCAACTTTTCTGTCCTTCAAAATCAGGTCAAAGGATGCGTTCCGAATGTAGATACTTCCCAGAGTCTAATGCCCTCACAAGACGTCTTTCAGCCTGCCGAGCCACACGTAAGGTTAAGCTAAGAGATACCCGGAACTTGCGGGCCTTCCGAAGAATCGAGCTGCAAAAGAACGCCTTATCGAGTGTGCAAAGGAGCTTTGGCACGAGCTTGAAGATGACGTGTTCGAGAACCTGCTGAATTCGATGCCTGCGCGAATGCAGGCGTGTTTCAACACAGATGGGTGGTATACTAAGTATTGATGGAATTCTTCATGATGTCTAGTCTTTGGGCTTCATTTTCATTTAGCTTCCAATTTAATACGAACTTATTTGAGTCCCGGGTTTGACTTACCCCGCACCAATGGTTCTGGGAACATCCTATGACGTCACTACACGGTGTTGCCAGGACCAGCTAGCTTCATGCAGCATCCCGTTGAGGCGCGGGGCAGGCCATTGGGATTTTGCATGCTTGCTGTGCGGACTAATTAATTCAGGGACCGGAGGCAATGCAGCACGCTGAAGCTAGGGATTGGTCGAGGCTGCTGATGCGACCGGACATCTTATGCCTCATTCTATCACACAGGTACAGCAATTCATATTGTACTGAAATGCCTCCTAACAAGACCAGTTATCGAACCAACCGACTAGCTTTACCCATGTGATTGACGATCTGAAAGAAGAGAATACGAGGTTGACACAGAAAGTACACGAATTAATGGTCTTAGCAAGTGCTGAGTCAAATAGAATACGACTCATTGAGGAGGAGAACTATCGGCTCCATGACAACCAACAACAACTTGAGAAAGAAATGCAGAACTATATAGCTGTAGCAGACCATCTGAAGCGGATTATCCAAGGAAGTTTCTCGGGGCTTGATACAGTCCTACCTATGCTGGAAGCCATCAGGAAAAGTACATGTCTAGAGTAATCATGCCCCAGGGCATGCCAACAGGCGAAACACAAGGTCCTTGCAGATAGTTAGCGTTTGGCAATACAACACCTTTATATTGAGAAACTGATTTTCGCGGTCGTAGTTACTTTAGTCGGTTTTTGGGTCGGTGCTGCCGTGAACGCCGCCGCAGACATTTTCAGGATCTCCCGGATCCAACTCTCCCCGCCGGGATAACGGACATCTGGCATCATCGACCCGCCATCATCAGCTTTCATCCTGCTATTCAAGATCGGACGGTTGGATACTCTCTTTCTTTGTACTTTTATAGCATTCCTAAGCTAGGTTGCGGTCTTAAATTTGTCGATAGTGTTACGGCTGATTACGCTTTCCTTCTCCCAGGTGCGCTCGGTATCTGGCCGGCCCTTCCATCTTACAAGATACTGTGCCGCCGTGTTCGCTTTTTACACAATTCTACACCATGATAATTCCCCCCGCGCTCCTTGTATTCTGACTCAAACGTTTCAACGAGATGGTCACTCATGTTGTGTTCCCTGACCCACGAGTTGTCTGTGTCCTCAAAGCCCTTCCACTTCACAAGGTATTGAACTTGTCGTCCTTGCTCCCATTTAGCAAGAACCGCCTCAACATCCCAACTAACCTCATCCCTATCGATCGTGACTAGGGTTACCTTTTTGATGTTGTTGGATAGCGTATGGCACATTCGATCAGGCTGATAGGGATCAATACAATGTGGAGCCCAAAGATGATGATTGTATTGATCAAGGATGCCTCCGGCCCCCTCTTTTCTCGAGAGGGGTTTTATGTCATCTCACGCCCCCTCTGAATAAGGTCAGGATATCGATCTATCAGAGGTTTCGTAATACAGGGTCACAATCCAACAGATGTCATAAACCCCAACTTACCAATTGGCGTCATAAACACCAACTGACTGGTAATTTACCGTCATAAACCTACTTCCTAGCTAGGTTTAGTGGCTGTTCCAAAAGTGGTTAAGGTTGTGGATCATAGGTTATTCCGGCCCCGAGGCCCAGCCGAGTACGTAGCAGAGAGACACGAGTCCAAGCAGGAAAGACGGGATGGTTCAGCATATTGGATTTCCACTTCATGACCTTGTGGTTTCGATGATGTGGCGGGTGATGGCGAAATAAATCCTCAATGCTGGAACAATCCCGAAATACCTTAGAGGATATGATGTTGGCGAAAAAGAATAACAAAGGCTGCGCATAGAGAGGAGGCAGGCCATGGTCTGATGTGTACCTCTCGCGCGCTCTTTACAAAGAGGGCCTTGAGGAACGAATGAGTTGACCAATCAGAAAGGCACAAAAATCAGCGCCTACCCCATTGCCAAAAAATTAATCGGCAGACTCGAACCCCTACCTCGGCAAAAGCGCTGCGCACAGACCACATCTCCCCATTTTCCCCACCCTTCAACCCCAGTCAAGCTTGTGGGGCTACGATCTTACGACTCCACACAGACGATCATAATGATGCATTTCCGGTCACATCATTGTCAGTAACCAACAAGCCAAACTGGGCAAAAAAGTGGTGATTTGCTTTAGCTCATCGTTATCGCTCAACCGACTGGGACCAACAGGTTCTAGACACCAGCAAGCTGGCCAGGTTCCTGAGATCCCTTGGTCGGAACCAAAGTTTTACCTGCCGGCGATTCCAGCACGAAGACAGAGTGTTGCAGACAGCAAATCGAGCCCCAGGAGCGCGAACATTTAGATTTCCCCCCAGTCGACCGAAGTCGAAGGAATTCACAAACCCTGAGCTGGGCATGCTCACCTTTTGGGAACAGTTACAACTTGCCCAAGGCTGTAGCCGCTCGACCATAAGGAAGGTACAGGAGTGTGATTTTACTACTGAGTTGGAAGTCTACTACTTTTTACAATTGATAAAGGTATTACACCCTCAACAAAAGACCAGAAGAGGTCGGCCTATACCTACAACAACTACTGGGCTTAGTTAATAAAGCGGGCTGAAACCTATGCTAACACTGATTCCTAGCTCAGCTTTAGGTTTAATGTAATTAAATAAGCAATCATCAATTCGGGTAATATTTATCATAGTGTTGAGACTTGTGATATGTGATATAGGTGTTGAGACCTATTGTAGATTGAACAACGCCTGCCTTCCTTCCTTCCTTCCTTCCTTCTTTTCTTCCTTCCTAGGCTTTCTTCGCTTGGTGCCTTGTGCGTGTTGGTCTTGGTAATTCTGGTACATCAGACGAAGCCCGTGATTCCCCACGTTGCGACATAAGGCTTGATTTGCCTGTGAGGTCAATTTGGGCCAGCTCATCTACCTCTTCTGATGACACTGTGTGTACTGACCCTGAGCCGTTGGAAGAAGGCGTTGTCACTGCAGATGTACTGCTAGAGATGGGTACAGCACCCACAGCGGTCATCATCATCCTTGGTCGTAATGCAGTTGTGTCTAAAGATGAAGCTAGCTGTGGCGCAACTGGTCTCTTGCCGAGACTCTTTGCCGATGGCGATAGGGGGTTATCGTCTGCTGTGCGTGGTCTTTTGGATGGCGTACATGGGTCATTCTGGGTTGTAGGAGGTGGTGTAGATCGAGGAGCCTTCTGCTTAGACGGCGATGTGAAGTTGAGCTTGGCGTTAAAGACGGTATTCTTCTTTCTAGTCTTCTTCTCCGGGCTGTTCTATGGTGTAGCAGGCGTTGGCCCTATCCCGGCTTGGAAGGTCCAGTTATCTGGGATAACAATGAAGATATAGTCCTTATCCAATCGAGGAGGGTGTACCATTATGTCATGATCCAGCAGGCCTGCCACTTTACCAGTACATACCAAGGTTATCCCCGGCTGGAAGGAGGTATCCCATCTTTCCACCATCTTCCTGCATAGAGACAGCCAAGGCTGCATCTTCACTGGAAAGATGACAAAGACTTGGAAGGGATGCCATCCTCCAAAGGGAGGTTTGTCTGCTCATGCTAGGGTCACATAGGATGCAAGGTTAATAAACCCACAGCACTTGAACTGGGCATCATCTAAGCCTAGCAGCATTGTCTTATTCAGTAGGGCCGCCCTAGAGTTGACAATCGGGCCAGTGAAGGTGACAATGGGCTACACTAAGGGGAAGCGATCAAGTGCAGTAAAGGTCCTGCTTGCAATGCTAGTACAGAGTGTTAGTCATAGCATTCCCTAGGGCAGGCTCACTTACGGTTGGTACCCAGTATTACGGACGATCAAGGTAGGGATTGTATAGTCGACCATACTGCCAATGTCTTCCTCAAGCCTGTCAAGCTGCTCAATCTCCTAGGTCAATGCATATGGGTGCACCCGGCCGTTCATAAAGAACCAGTATTCCTCCCATTCCGAGGGGATGATCTGCTGGTTATACACAGCCAGGTTCAGACTGAAGAAGATGCCGGGCATCTCTTCGTCTTGGTTGCAGCGGAGAGGTGCATAATCAGGCGATATTACCCATGCTGGGGCTGGCAGGAATACTTGCGCAATAGCCTCTGCGTTGAGGCCTCTGACATGATGCTCCCCTGGGCTGCCGAACCGAGTGACTGTACCTGGCTGGGCGAGGAAGAACATGGACATGTCTCCCCCGTGAGTGCGCGGGGCGGTATCGAACGGTCTGATGGACCGCGTTATCGCAAGGTTGGGGTCGCTAGTAGGGGGCATTGTAGGCATAGGAACCACTGTACAGAATAGAGAGTGGGTATAAAGATGGAGATAGAGAGAGGGAGAGAGATGTAGTAAGAAGAGAAGATAAAGCAAGACAGGAAGGGCGGGGAGGGTGGTCCAGTATGGCACGTTTGATGTACAGTCAAGTGTGAGCAGGTACCTGCCGGCAGTTCCATAACACCACGTCATTGTGGTCATGCGGCTGTTGTCAAGGACGCCTCTTACACATTGAGATTCGATGTGTATCAGTACATGAGTAGAAGCGAGCGTTCCTATTTGGTCTGGCTAGAAAGGATGGTATTACATAGAGCTATGTATGCAGGATGCTAGTAATGAGATGTGAGCAATGATATATGTACTTAGACAATAGGGAAAGTTATAGAGCTGAAGAGATCTACATAAGATGGCTTGCCTGATTGTTAATACTATTGGGTATGTGTGTGGGGCTGTATTGAAGAGAGGAAGTGGTTGCATTTGAAAAAGTAAATATAATATGCAAAGACCTAGTCTTGACCTCAGTGAGAGACTCTAGTAACTGTATAGTACATATGTTGTTCTTACATAAGGTAGTATGTACAAAGATATTAGAAAATGGCATTGAGAGGGGGCCTAGGCTCTCTTCTTGAGTGTCATTAAAGCGAATTGAACCACTGTTTAATATCTCTTGATACTACCACAATGCAGCAGTATCTAGAGTGGAAGAGGCTACAGGCACTACATACAGCAGCAACAACTACAAATACGCCCCCATCCTCTATTCCAAACAGCTCAGAGACCCTTAGTACACCTAATGTTATACCTACGTCCTCAAAGATCCTACTAACTGTACAATCAGGTTTTACTACATCTTTCCCCCAGGATCCAAACAGTACATTAGCCATTGTATGAACAGCTTTATGCAAAGCCCACGACAATGTACCATCAATGCCCCCCCTAAGCCAGCTATCCATTGGAGCTAGCAGGCTCTTCCCCCGCTCAAATGCATTGATTGAGGCACAATCAGTGCCGCAGGTGTCGACTCTGCTGCCCAGCCAGCCTGTTGCCAGCACAGAGACAATCTTTACACGCTCAGAGGCACAGATTCAATCCACTATTGCGAAAACACAGCCAGCAACTGTTCACAGCAGTACGGAGTCCTCTGCGGAGTCCCACGCTGAGTCCACCATCTTTGCTGCCCCAATCCAGCCGTTGGCTATGAGTCCTCAGAAGCAGGCAGGTTCTACTGCCTCTATAACACAAAGGCAGAAGCAGAAGCGGGCTTGCAACTTCCTACCATCAAGCACTGATGCCTTAGCAAGTGATCTTGCCTTTAAGTTGTCTGTAATGGATGAAGACTTTAAGGAGAAAGAGCAACTATCATTTGGTACTGGCTGGTGTAAGCCAATTCCCCGGCAGCTGCAAGTATCTTCCGTACAGGACTTTTATCTGGCCTTCCATGATGCTTCAACCCTTCCTATTTATACCTGCAAGATCTGTTATCGCAAGTTCCCTTAGATAGCACTTCGAGATATCAGCTGGACTTCCTGGGTCAGTAGTGGCATTCCAAAGCACTACTCATCACCCTTCTCATGTATAGCCTGCTTCTGCCCCTTACAACCAATATCTGGTTGCTTTGATTGTGCACAGCAGCTCGGGAAAGGTCGCTTGACTGCTGCTGGCCAGCTTCATTATCACCTTGGCTGTGAGCATATGTACCCGGAGGAGCTTCGCTGTCTTACCCTTATTGAGGAGAAGCTTGTTGCTCTGAATTCCTGCTATGGCTGGATCGCTCGGTATAACCTTCCTGATAGTGGCAAAGAGACCCTTCGTTATCCCCGGCACGTAAAGGGACATATTACTGTTTTCCTGAATAACGTGCAAGATGTTATTACCAATGTCCTCCCACACCCTCTTATCAAGGTCTTAGATGAGATATACATCTCTTGGCACGGTCGAGAGAAGCCAGCACCAAAGGATCTTTCGAAGCTCTTATCTGTTCGTCGTCGAGAAGTTGAGCGTGCGATTGTGTGGTTACGGAGACATAATCCACACTATGAGCAGATTGAGATTGATGTCCTAGAGCTAGAGCAATGGGGTGAATCTTCTCATGGAGTCCCAGCTGCTGTATATGATCGGTTGATGCATGAAGAGCCATTAGCATGGGATAAAGTCCAGTCTGCGCAGATCGTGCCAGCCAGCGAGAGAGGCATGGAGTCAGGATATGCACTGGAAATTGACGAGGTGATCATGAACCTTCGCCAGGGGACTCAACAAGTCAACGAGACTCACAATGACCTGCGCTTTAGTCCCAGTCCTAGTCCTGATATTACAGGGATGGCATATGGTGGTCCTAGAGATGATATAGAGGTTATCAATGAGCTCTCCTCTACTGGGATGTTTCCTCTTGATGGCATGCTAGAGGTTAGTGATGCTAGTAAGCTATAGTTCCTCTATGATGCTGCAGGAAGCAGTATCCCTCAGCAAGCATCTCTACTAAGACCTCCGAATCTGTCAGCTTCGGCAGATGTACAGCAACCTCCTGAGACAGAGCCGTACATATGCATCAGCCGTGGTGAGCAATTTGCCGACTCATTCGAAGCCAGCTTCTTCGCAAAGGCTTTCCCCACACTCCTTCCCTACGGGGTTGGCGGTCCAAAGATTGCAGAGGAGAGAAATCAGAGGATGGCAGCCCTACGACAGCAAACACGTCAAAGCGAAGAAGCATCTCGCTCAATCCCCCCGGAGACCGATGCGACCTTCGAAGCTATAGTGAACCTAGTGTCCTCGCGGAACCTATCTCTCCGCGCCTGGGCTGACGCCGTTCTTCGCAGGCACGGCGGCCGCTTCTCAGGTCACCATGTGTTTTCCTTCCTAGTCTTTAATATGGAGGTTCGGTCTCGCAATCGCAACGTTAGTATGCTCAGTGTCAAGAAGCAATCATTCCCCCAGGTCGAGCAGTTACTAGGGTCTCTTACTACAGCAAGATTGATAGCTGCAAAGGCAGACTTGGATAGTTATGGTAAGACTAGTGATGAGGGTGTTCAGCAGCTCCTACGGTCTCTGTCAATGTATGGATATCGCCAACCGCTATCCCGTGAGGCACGTCTTAGTCTCCGTCGAAAGATCAAGTCATTGATCATTTGTCATGGGATCCCGGCCATTTGGTTCACATTGAACCCAAACGATATCACGAACCCGGTTAAGCTACGACTCTCTGCATATTGTACTTATGAACCTCTAGTGGTAGAGACCTTCTTGAAGACGCTTGATGCTGCATATAAGCGGATGTGACTGTTGATTTCCGATCCCCTGAGCTCTGCTACCTTCTTCTATCGGGAGATATCCTTATTCTTTGAACATTATGTTAAGGTCGGCCAAGAATCCATTTTCGGCCGCATCAACCAGTATTTCGGCGCTGTTGAGACGAACCAGCGAGGTGCTCTATATGTTCAAGGCCTTTTGTGGTTATATGGCAACCTCAATCTCCAAGCCAATCTCGGCTCTATCGATCGTGAAGTTGGAGAGGGTAAGGCTGCGTATTAGGACAGTATTGTCCAGTATATCGATAGCGTTTTCTGCGAGGTATGCCCCTGCTACAATGAGCGCTAGTATATATCTCTCTTCCGTTTCCTAATATCATACTCGATTAGGATCTTGATGAGGAGGCATCTCGGGCTGTGTCAGCTGGGAGGTCCATCAGCTCTGATGTTTCCAATCTTCTGCGTAATACGGAGCAATTCACTGCGGCCTTCGATGAAGAAGCCAACTTCTGCGGTGGGTCAACTCAGATCCATACACACACACTAACGTGCGTGAAATATTCCCTTGGCAATGGGACACAGGCCAATACTAAGCGTGATCGTTGCCGCTTTAAAGCGCCTTGGAAGCTGGTGGAGAAGACGTCCTTTACAGCAGAGGGAACACTACAAATCCAGCGGTCACATCCTTTAGTCAACCGCTGGAATAAGTGCATTGCTATTGGGATGCGCTATAACCATGATATTTCATTTATTATGATGCAGTCAAAGAGCTTAGCCCTAATCTACTATCTTACGAACTATACAATGAAGGTAGAAGACCCTATCTGGAAGCGAGTTATTACAGCAGTAGACTTTCTTCCAGTCCTCAATAACAATAGAGACAACAATGGTCAAGGGGCAAGAGATAGCATAGGTGGGATTACATCAATACAACCCAGCAACGAGGTATTGAATAGGATAAGGCAGTTCCTTATGAGAGTTGCTAACCGTGTCTTTACTGATCGGCCACTATCATAAGTCGAGGTTATCGCATATCTATTAGGGCATCCAATGGAGTTCTCTCATAACCACAGTTGGGCATACCTAAACACTAACCGTCTTTACTGGTGTGTACTAAAGAGATGGCCTTTCCTTCAAGAGCTGAGTGGTGTATGGCCAGCCGATGATACAATTGGGGATTCTGTTATCGTGGAAGAACGCGGCAGAAAGATCACCCAGCTCGATGTATATCCACATCGCGGAGAAGTTCTCTGTGGCCTCTGTTTATACGATTATCTAGCTCTCGTTCAAGTCAGGCGTAAGGGTGGGAGGCAAGGCCTGTCGGAGAGAGAACTGGCTGTCGATCCGGCTTGGTCAGAGTCATACGCCTGGGTGCAGCTCCTACGGCATCACAGTGATCATGCTACAGTGTGCATCGATGGGTACCTTAGTGCAGACTTTCTCACTGAGGATGATGATGAGCAGTACTATCAGCGGTAAGTATATGATGCCCAAGCTCCCCTGTAATCACGGTTAACTAGAGCTGTATGCCCTGTGCTTAATACAGCGCCGCTGTACAGCATCTTGGACTTTTTGTCCCCTGGGACCGATTTATAGGGCAGACATCGGTAGATATCAATAGCATCTGGACTGCTTGGAAGCAGAAGATGCCTCCGCGGCTAGCATCGATCGCAGGGAACGTGCAGCTTTTACGCCGCTCTGCCCAAGACGCGAAGCTAGATGCGAAGCAATGGGCTGCCATCTCAGGGGACGTCGATAACCTCGATGCAGCCGGAGGTCCCGAAGATGGGCCAAGTGGCTACGGAGATACCTACGAGCCTACCAACGCTGGAGAGGTCATACGTCTCATCGATGTGTTCCGCAATGCCGCTGGCAACAACCAAGTCACACAGGGGTCAGTCGAGCTTACAGCGATGGTGGGAGACCTAGCTACATTCCAGGAGAGGCCTGAAGATGCCGCCAATAGTGCTGTAGGCCTGCAAACTGCATCCCTATCAAACGCGATAGACGTGCCAGTCCAGAGGCAGCTGAAGTCGATCAAGTCCCAGCAACTCAGCGCATCCAAGGAGGTCGAGCAGCGCATCCAAGGCATCCAGGGCACAGCGATCAACGAGGCGGCCACCCGCGACACCACGCACCAAGCCGCGTTGCAGGGCATGCTGGCTGGCTTTGGCGATGGGGACATCGCTGTGACCGCCGGCGATCTCGCTGCTGCCGAGGCTGGGCCCCAGGGGCCGGAGGCGAGCGTGCAACTCGGGGCTTCGACATCATTCTTCCTCTTAGGCAAGCAGCTCGCGGCACAGTTCACCTTGAATCGGCGCCAATCCATCGCCTTTCTCCTCGTCTGCCGGCGCCTTGACCTCGAAGACGGCTTCCAGGGCGGGGACGGCCAGGGGCCTCGGCCTCTACAGCTGCTGATGTTCCTTGGGGGCGAGGGAGGTACCGGCAAGTCTCGAGTCATAGAGGCTCTCGCGGCGCTCTTTGCGGCCCGGGATATCTCGCATCAGCTGTTAGTGACGGCAACGTCTGGAACAGCGGCGTCGCGGATCGACGGTATCACAATCCATTCTGCCTGCAAATTCAGTAAGAATGCCCTCTGGGGGTCGCGCGACGCTGGAGGGACAGACTCGTCTTCGCAGGCAGCGGATGCCCGGTTCATCAGTGGGCCTTCGCGGTCGAATTGGAGGGAGAAGCGGATGCTCGTGATCGACGAGGTTAGCATGCTTGGGGCCCGGACCCTTTACAAAGTCAATAAGCAGCTCGGCAGGCTGCGAGGTTCCAGCGAGGACTTTGGCGGCATCCCGATTGTGCTACTCAGCGGCGATTTCCACCAGTTCCGGCCAGTGCAAGAGAAGCCGATCATCCTGCCTAGCAGCGCTTGGTCTTGGGAGAAGGAGAAGTCCTTCACGATGAAGCAGCGGCGGCAGCACGATAGAGCTCATGAGCTGTGGCGGAAATTCACCACCATTATCATCCTCGACGACCAGGTCCGCGCTGCCGGCGATCCCGAGCTCCAGCTGCTGCTGCGCCGGATCCGCACTGGCCGCCAGGACTACAGCGACGTCGAATTGCTGAACCGACGCTGCTATGAACGTGGCCGTAGGATTCCTTGGAACACCGGCATCACAGTGGTAACGCCGCTGAATCGCAACCGTTGGAACCTCAATATGGAGGCGGCCGTATCGTTCGCGCGGCATCGACAGCTGCCGGTCTACATCTTCATGTCCTAGCACAAATGGTCAGATGGGGAACCCAGTGAGGTCGAAGCTGTGATGATGATGAGCCAGGGCGACGATAGCGCTATCCCAGTCCCTGCCGTCTTTATGTATGTGCCGGGGATGCCCATCGTGGTCAACAGGAACACTCACCAGGGGCTAAAGCTTGTGAACGGTGCTAGCTATACTGCAGTCGGCATGATCCCCGATCAGAACTTCCCTGGGCAGTCGATATTACAGCAGATCATGCTCTACTTTGGGCCACTAGCCGCCATCGTGCTATCGTCGGAGACAACAAGGGCGTTCCGCTTCGTGGGGATGCTGTCTGGAACAGTGCTGCTGGCCCCTATTAGCATGAAGATCGCGAAGGGAAGGAGACTGTGGCAGGTGCACGAGGTCAGCCGTAGGGGCCTGCCTTGCGTGGCCGCCTTTGCCTGCACCGACTACAAAGTCCAAGGACGTACGCTGGAGCGCGTTGCTCTCGAGCTGCGAGGCACAAGGACCACAGTCATCAACGGCGAAAGCGTGGCATCTCAATGTGATCCCTACAGTCTGTATGTACAGCTCTCGCGGTCCCGATCAATGAGCAATATTATGCTGCTTTCCGAGGTCCGGGAAAGAGATATGATCGGCAACTGGATCCCTGAGAACATGGCGGCAGCAGAGGCGAAGCTGGACCGGCTCAGCGATACAACAATCAGGCAAGCCGAGGTGGACTGGTATAATGAAGTGAGCAATATACAATAGAGCCATAGAGAGTAAGTAGGGCAACCGAGGATAGCAAGAGACCATCTTATCCTACTATTAGACGAAAGAGCGAAGGCCTTAAAGTTGGAAAATACTAAGTATTGCATACACAGTCACACTTACAGTCATGAAGGTCAGAGCTGCAGTCCAGGGTTATTGCAGTCAGGGTCATCGAGGTACATCAAAGTCACCCGCAGGGCCAGCCGCACAAAGCTCCGAGTTATTAACACCAACAGTGAGCCGGTGCAATAGCTTTATAGGGTGTTATTGCGCTCTCGCTAGTATTACAAACCGGAGAGATTTCCGATGTGTTTGGTCGAGTGGTTGTGGAGTTGCCAGTCCATGCTACTTAACTAAACAGATTCGTCAACTGGCCTCTGACGTTGAGTTGGTCTTCTTGAATGGTTAGAATAGCTTATACTGCCCTACAGTATGGTTATTCGTCCTTGCGCTAGAAGAAACTGCCCTACAGTAAGTATTGAGGGAAAAAATCCATCTGGGATTTCTTACCCCTTACTGGAGAATCGTAAGACAGGATGTCTAGGTCCCTTGGGATCTGGTCCGCTGTTCGATGATGGTAAGGACCAGTAAGTTTTGCCGGTCTGTCCAGCCGATCCCTTGTTCGGGCGTGGTGGCTGCTTTTCGCGGTGGGGTATCGGCTGTGATGCTCTCGCGCTACGGTCGCTGCAGCGAGGCATGCGATTTCGTGAAGTCGTTGACGGCGTTGCCCGGTAGGGATGATCGCGGCGGCGGGAATCAGCCCTGACATCAATAGCACCACATGAAAGAGAGACCTAGGGTTCGAATCCGGTCCTAGGGACCTTTTTTCCTTTATTTTCTAGGTGGTCTCATAGCCCCTAGTCCTTGGGGCCATTTTTGCGTCTCTTGGTAGCACTTGTCTCTAGTCTTCTCACATCAATTGACCGATTGTCATCAGCTAGCTATTATTAGTTAGCTAGTTGCGTAGGCGTATGTGTCAGCAGGCATGGATAGAGGATGAGGGCACACATGAAACTCACGTGAATATCACGTGCGATTCACGTGAAAGTCATGTGATATTCACGTGCTCACCACCAAAATTTTGGGCCAATGGGACAACGCGGCTTTGGGTGTACGCCTGATAGACCTTTCGTTCCTCAAGGCATAGACCTTTCGTTCCTCAAGGCATTCTGTCAACATAAAAATAGCAACCGCCGCATCGAACCGCTTACTGTCCCTTATCCTTTCCCTTACATTCTCTTCGCCTGATTTTAAGCTTATACTCCGGTTCTCCGTTGTCCCATCCAACTAAGAGCGCGAGGTCCTATAGGATTGTAAGTACTGTGAAGCGTCAATGACTAAGATAGGATCTCTCGCCTCGTATTTAGCTTGACACAGCTCCTGTACTCGAGCAGCTGTAAAACAATGTGAATTTAATAGACAGCCGTTATCCACTCGGGCACCTTCATGAGTATAGTCGTGGTGGTCATTAAACCACAACAGCTCGCGCAGTTTAACATAGTTTTCTATCGTTAGAAAACCCTGGTTCCGATGTATATCCTGCAATGGAACCTTCTCAGCTAGTTCGCCTTAGATATACTTTGGTCCGTTAGCACTAGTAAACACTAGTAATACTATCTTGGTGTGAATAATCTTACTGGGGCTATTGACCGCCTGACGGGATTCGATATTGTCTCATTCGTGTCTCGCTCCCAGGTGTTCATAAAGGCTCACATTTTGCTTCGCATGCTCTCAACAGTCAAATATCCGTTCTCTTTATCTAGCTTGCCAACAGTTCCATAGGCTACTATCTCCGTAAAGTGTTTCAAAACCCGCAGATCCTTTGGATCCTGGGGGCCATTGATACGCACATATCTATCAATGACGAGTTAGTATCGCGAACTAATGATCGTTGATATTCACTCCATACGCATGCCATGTTCCGAGCTCCGATTCATATGAATGCGCAGACGTTTTCCTCAGGACTCTGCGCACAATATCGGGGCTAACGCTTGAGATATCTTTGGCAAACCCTTTCTGTTCAGCCCGCGCCATAACATCGTCACCGTGTTTCGTGGATCGTGATGTAGTCTCCATAGTTCGCGACCGGATAGATAGAATATCAGATAAATATAATGGTAGCAAGGAGGGTGACCATAGAAAGGAATGGAAGAAGTAATGAGAAGGAGGGAGGAGGGGTTTAAATACGTAAAAGGAGATCAAGCGATACCGCTAAATAAGGACATGAGGCAGCCATTTCAGACCACCATGGGAAGCCGTTTTTGTATAACCCATGATATAAAAGACTCTTATGATTAAAGCTGGTAATTATAGTAATCTAATAGTGGCTTGCTGAGAAGCGGTTTGCGGGCACTGGGTTCTAAAGTAGAGACTAGGAAGAGAACTATCAAATGAGGGTGGCGCGAGGGAACTTATGAGCGGAGGCTGACGTGCTCTTCTTGCTTGTCTGGGTTGTAGTTGCTTTACTGGTAGTAGTTGCCTTGCTAGTAGTAGTTGATTTACTAGTAGTACTTGCTTTACTAGTAGCAGTTGCCTTGCTAGTAGTAGTTGCCTTGCTAGTAGTAGTTGCTTTACTAGTAGCAGTTGCCTTGCTAGTAGTAGTTGCCTTGCTAGTAGTAGTTGCCTTGCTAGTAGTAGTTGCCTTGCTAGTAGTAGTTGCCTTGCTAGTAGTAGTTGCCTTGCTAGTAGTACTTGCTTTACTAGTAGTACTTGCTTTACTAGTAGTAGTTGCCTTGCTAGTAGTACTTGCTTTACTAGTAGTAGTTGCCTTGCTAGTAGTAGTTGCCTTGCTAGAAGTAGTTGCTTTGCTGGTAGTAGTTGGCTTCACAGAGGTCTTCAACGTAGTGGCGGTCGAAGTCGTCTTGCTGCTGGTTGATGTAGCTTTTGTAGTGGACGCAGCAGTTGTCGATGTGGTTTTCTTTGTTGAAGATGTGCTCGTAGTCTTGGCGGCTGTTGAGGTGGGCTTCGTGGTAGAGGTGCCAGCCGTGGCCTTAGCTGTTGAGGTGGATGTGCTAATAGTGGTGACCTTTGAAGACATTGTGGATGTAGAGGTCGGTTTGCTGCTAGAAGTGGTTGTAGAGGTCTGCTTGGTGCTGGTAGTGGTCTGAACTTTGCTACTGCTGGTAGTCTTTGTAGACGACGTGACCTTGCTGCTGGTTGTCGACGTTGTAGGAGTTGGCTTGGTATTTGAGGTAGTCGGCGACGCTGTGGTAGTCGTGGGCACTTTAGTTGAGATTGTGAAGCTTGAATTCTTAGTTGTAGACATTGTGGTAGTAGAGGATGTCGCAGTGGCCTTCGTGGTGGTTGTAGCAGTTGAGCTCGTGGTGGATGTAGCAATTGACTTCGTGGTGGATGCGGCAGTCGATGCGGCAGTCGATGAGGTCGTGGTGGATGTAACAGTCGATGAGCTCGTAGTGGATGTAATAGTCGAGCTCGTGGTGGAAGAGGTCTCCAATCCTGTTGTGGAAAATTCCTCTGATGTCTCTGACGCTGTGGTAGAGGAGGTCTCAGGGTTCTCTGTAGAAGTCTCAGGAGTCTCTGTAGAAGTCTCGGGAGTCTCTGTAGAGGAAGCCTCGGGAGCCTCTGTAGAAGTCTCAGTCTCTGTGGAGGAAGTCTCAGGAGTCTCTGTAGAAGTCTCAGGAGTCTCTGTAGAAGTCTCGGGAGTCTCTGTGGAGGAAGTCTCAGGGTTCTCTGTAGAAGTCTCGGGAGTCTCTGTGGAGGAAGTCTCAGGAGTCTCTGTAGAAGTCTCGGGAGTCTCTGTGGAGGAAGTCTCAGGGTTCTCTGTAGAAGTCTCGGGAGTATCTGTAGAAGTCTCAGGAGTCTCTGTAAAGGAAGTCTCAGCAGTCTCAGGAGTCTCTGTAGAAGTATCAGGAGTCTCTGTAGAGGAAGCCTCGGGAGCCTCTGTAGAAGTCTCAGTCTCTGTGGAGGAAGTCTCAGGAGTCTCTGTAGAAGTCTCAGGAGTCTCTGTAGAAGTCTCAGGAGTCTCTGTAGAAGTCTCAGGAGTCTCTGTGGAGGAAGTCTCAGCAGTCTCAGGAGTCTCTGTAGAAGTATCAGGAGTCTCTGTGGAGGAAGCCTCGGGAGCCTCTGTAGAAGTCTCAGGAGTCTCTGTGGAGGAAGTCTCAGCAGTCTCAGGAGTCTCTGTAGAAGTATCAGGAGTCTCTGTGGAGGAAGCCTCGGGAGCCTCTGTAGAAGTCTCAGGAGTCTCTGTGGAGGAAGTCTCAGGGTTCTCTGTAGAAGTCTCGGGAGTCTCTGTGGAGGAAGTCTCAGGGTTCTCTGTAGAAGTCTCGGGAGTCTCTGTAGAAGTCTCGGGAGTCTCTGTAGAGGAAGTCTCGGGAGTATCTGTAGAAGTCTCAGGAGTCTCTGTAAAGGAAGTCTCAGCAGTCTCAGGAGTCTCTGTAGAGGAAGTCTCTGTAGTAGAAACGTTAGGAGTGTCTGTACTAGAATCCTCAGGAGTCTCTACAGAGGAAGTCTCTATGGAGGAAACATCGAGAGTCTCTGTGCTAGACGCATCGGAAGTCTCTGTAGAAGAAACATCGGAAGTCTCTTCAGAGGAAGCCTCTGTAGATGAAACAGAGGAAGCCTCTGTGCTAGATGCATTAGGAGTCTCTGTACTGGAACCGTCGGGAGTCTCTGTAGAGGAAACCGGGGGATTCTCTGTAGAGGAATCAGATGAAGCCGTGGTCAAAGTGTTCTCTGTGGTAGTTGGGATAGGGCTCTCTAGAGTGGCTGTAGACGAGTCAACCGAAAGCGTCGTCGAAGTCTCCTCTGGAATGGTAGGTGATACTGTCGTAGTAACCAGAGTGTTGTCCGAAGTTACTGTTGTCAGATCATCTGAGATTGTCACTGAAGTGTCCTCCGGCCCAGTTGCGGACGAAGTCTCTAAAGAGGCCATAGAGGTCTCCAAAGAAGTCATGGAGGTGTCCAAAGACGTGTCAGAGGATGTCTCCAAAGAAGTTATAGAGGTCTCGAAAGTGGTCTTAGAGGAGGTCTCCAAAGAAGTCATGGAGGTCTCCAAAGAGATTTCAGAGGATGTCTCTAAAGAAGTTATAGAGGTCTCGAAAGTGGTCTTAGAGGAGGTCTCTAAAGAAGTTATAGAGGTCTCGAAAGTGGTCTTAGAGGAGGTCTCTAAAGGTATCTCAGAGGATGTCTCTAAAGAGGTCATAGAGGTTATAGAGGTCTCGAAAGTGGTCTTAGAGGAGGTCTCCAAAGAAGTCATGGAGGTCTCCAAAGAGATTTCAGAGGATGTCTCTAAAGAAGTTATAGAGGTCTCGAAAGTGGTCTTAGAGGAGGTCTCTAAAGAAGTTATAGAGGTCTCGAAAGTGGTCTTAGAAGAGGTCTCTAAAGGTATCTCAGAGGATGTCTCTAAAGAGGCCTCCAAAGAGGTCTCAGATGATGTCTCTAAATAAGTCATGGAGGTTTCCAAAGAGGTCTCAGATGGTGTCTCTGAGCTCGTCGTAGAAGTTACAACTGTACTTAGGGTAGTTGACGTCTCCGAGCTTGCAGTAGAGGAGGTATCGCCAGTAAAGCTCGTGGTACTAATCGTGCCTGAGTCGGTCGTGATTTCAGAGCTCGTTGTGGAAGACGTCCCAGAGCTTATAGTAGAAGACGTGTCCGAGTTCGTTGTAGACAAGGTCTCTAAGCTCGTGGTAGTGCTTGAGCTGGTCTCGGGTACTGAGCTTGTTGTGGGAGAAGTCACCTCTGAGCTTGCCTCTGTGATGGAAGAAGTCACCTCTGAGCTTGTCTCTGTGGTTACCTCTGTAGCGGAAGAAGTCACCTCTAAGCTTGTCTCTGTGGTAGAAGAAGTCACCTCTGAGCTTGTCTCTATGGTTGCCTCTGTGGTGGAAGAAGTCGCCTCGGAGCTTGTCTCTGTGACGGAAGAAGTCGCTTCTGAGCTTGTCTCTGTGGTTGCCTCTGCAGTAGAAGAAGCATCCTCAGAGGTTGCCTCTGTGGCGGAAGAAGTCACCTCTGAGCTTGCCTCTGTGGCAGAAGAAGTCGCTTCTGAGCTTGCCTCTGTGGTTGCCTCTGTGGTAGAAGAAGTCGCTTCTGAGCTTGCCTCTGTGGCGGAAGAAGTCGCTTCTGAGCTTGCCTCTGAGCTTGCCTCTACAGTAGAAGAAGCATCCTCAGAGCTTGCCTCTATGGTAGAAGAAGTCGCTTCTGAGCTTGCCTCTATGGTTGCCTCTGTGGTGGAAGAAGTCACCTCTAAGCTTGTCTCTGTAGTTGCCTCTATAGTAGAAGAAACATCCTCAGAGCTTGCCTCTATAGCAGAAGAAGTTACCTGTGAGCTTGTCTCTGTGGTAGAAGAAGTCACCTCTGAGCTTGTCTCTATGGTTGCCTCTGTGGTGGAAGAAGTCGCCTCCGAGCTTGCCTCCGAGCTTGCCTCTGAGCTAGTCTCTGTGGTGGAAGAAGTCGCCGCGCTTGCCTCTGTGGTTGCCTCTGTGGTAGAAGAAGTCGCTTCTAAGCTTGCCTCTGTGATGGAAGAAGTCGCCTCGGAGCTTGCCTTGGAGCTTGCCTCGGAGCTTGACTCTATAGTGGAAGAAGTCGCCTCCGAGCTTGCCTCTGAGCTAGTCTCTGTGGTCGAAGAAGCCTCCTCTGAGCTTGCCTCTGTGATGGAAGAAGTCACCTCTGAGCTTGTCTCTGTGCTTGCCTCTGCAGTGGAAGAAGCATCCTCAGAGCTTGCCTCTGCAGTGGAAGAAGCATCCTCAGAGCTTGCCTCTGTGGCGGAAGAAGTCACCTCTGAGCTTGTCTTGGAGCTTGTCTCTGTAACGGAAGAAGTCGCTTCTGAGCTTGTCTCGGAGCTTGTCTCTGTGGCGGAAGAAGTCACCTCTGAGCTTGTCTCTGTGGTTACCTCTGTAGCGGAAGAAGTCACCTCTAAGCTTGTCTCTGTGGTAGAAGAAGTCACCTCTGAGCTTGTCTCTATGGTTGCCTCTGTGGTGGAAGAAGTCGCCTTGGAGCTTGTCTCTGTGACGGAAGAAGTCGCTTCTGAGCTTGCCTCTGAGCTAGTCTCTGTGGTCGAAGAAGCCTCCTCAGAGCTTGATGTTGTGATGGAAGAAGTCGCCTCGGAGCTTGCCTCTATAGTGGAAGAAATCGCCTCGGAGCTTGAAGTTGTGACGGAAGAAGCATCCTCAGAGCTTGCCTCTGTGGCGGAAGAAGTCGCTTCTAAGCTTGCCTCTGTGGTGGAAGAAGTCACCTCTGAGCTTGTCTCTATGGTTGCCTTTGCAGTAGAAGAAGCATCCTCTGTGGTTGCCTCTGTGGTGGAAGAAGTCGCCTCAGAGCTTGTCTCTGTGACGGAAGAAGTCGCTTCTGAGCTTGCCTCTGTGGTTGCCTCTGTGGTAGAAGAAGTCGCTTCTAAGCTTGCCTCTGTGGTGGAAGAAGTCGCCGCGCTTGCCTCTGTGGTTGCCTCTGTGGTAGAAGAAGTCGCTTCTAAGCTTGCCTCTGTGGTGGAAGAAGTCGCCGCGCTTGCCTCTGTGCTTGCCTCTGCAGTGGAAGAAGCATCCTCAGAGGTTGCCTCTGTGGTAGAAGAAGTCGCCTCAGAGCTTGTCTCTGTAACGGAAGAAGTCACCTCTGAGCTTGTCTCTGTGGTTGCCTCTACAGTAGAAGAAGCATCCTCAGAGGTTGCCTCTGTGGTAGAAGAAGTCACTTCTAAGCTTGTGTCTGTGGTAGAAGAAGTTACCTCTGAGCTTGCCTCTGTAGTTGCCTCTGCAGTAGAAGAAACATCCTTAGAGCTTGTCTCTGTGGCAGAAGAAGTCGCTTCTGAGCTTGTCTCTGAGCTTGCCTCTGCAGTGGAAGAAGTCACCTCTGAGCTTGTCTCGGAGCTTGTCTCTGTGGCGGAAGAAGTCGCTTCTGAGCTTGCCTCTGTGGCGGAAGAAGTCGCTTCTGAGCTTGTCTCTGAGCTTGCCTCTGCAGTAGAAGAAGCATCCTTAGAGCTTGCCTCTGTAGTAGAAGAAGTCGCTTCTGAGCTTGCCTCTATGGTTGCCTCTGCAGTGGAAGAAGTCACCTCTGAGCTTGTCTCGGAGCTTGTCTCTGTGGCGGAAGAAGTCGCTTCTGAGCTTGCCTCTGTGGCGGAAGAAGTCGCTTCTGAGCTTGCCTCTATGGTTGTCTCTGTGGCTGAAGAAGTCACCTCTGAGCTTGTCTCTGTGGTTGCCTCTGCAGTAGAAGAAGCATCCTCAGAGCTTGCCTCTGTGGCAGAAGAAGTCACCTCTGAGCTTGTCTCTGTGGCGGAAGAAGTCGCTTCTGAGCTTGTCTCTGTGGTTACCTCTGTGGTGGAAGAAGTCGCCTCGGAGCTTGTCTCTGTGACGGAAGAAGTCGCTTCTGAGCTTGCCTCTGTGGTTGCCTCTGTGGTAGAAGAAGTCGCTTCTAAGCTTGTCTCTGTGACGGAAGAAGTTGCTTCTGAGCTTGCCTCTGTGGTTGCCTCTGTGGTAGAAGAAGTCGCTTCTAAGCTTGCCTCTGTGGTGGAAGAAGTCGCTGCGCTTGCCTCTGTGCTTGCCTCTGCAGTAAAAGAAGCATCCTCAGAGGTTGCCTCTATAGTAGAAGAAGTCACCTTAGAGCTTGTCTCTATAACAGAAGAAGTCACCTCTAAGCTTGTCTCAGAGCTTGTCTCTGTGGCGGAAGAAGTCGCTTCTGAGCTTGCCTCTGTGGTTGCCTCTGTGGCAGAAGAAGTCGCCTCAGAGCTTGTCTCTATGACAGAAGAAGTTGCTTCTGAGCTTGTCTCTGAGCTTGCCTCTACGGTAGAAGAAGTCGCCTCAGAGCTTGTCTCTGTGACGGAAGAAGTCGCTTCTGAGCTTGCCTCTGTGGTTGCCTCTGTGGCAGAAGAAGTCACCTCAGAGCTTATCTCTGTGGTAGAAGAAGTCACCTCTGAGCTTGTCTCTATAGTTGCCTCTGTGGTGGAAGAAGTCGCTTCTGAGCTTGCCTCTGTGGCAGAAGAAGTCGCTTCTGAGCTTGCCTCTATAGTTGCCTCTGTGGTGGAAGAAGTCACCTCTAAGCTTGTCTCTGTAGTTGCCTCTACAGTAGAAGAAACATTCTCAGAGCTTGTCTCTATAGCAGAAGAAGTTACCTCTGAGCTTGTCTCTGTGGTAGAAGAAGTCACCTCTGAGCTTGTCTCTATGGTTGCCTCTGTGGTGGAAGAAGTCGCCTCGGAGCTTGTCTCTGTGACGGAAGAAGTCGCTTCTGAGCTTGTCTCTGAGCTTGCCTCTGCAGTGGAAGAAGCATCTTCAGAGCTCGCCTCTGTGGTAGAAGAAGTCGCTTCTGAGCTTGCCTCTGTAGTTGCCTCTGTAGCAGAAGAAGTCACCTCGGAGCTTGCCTCTGAGCTAGTCTCTGTGGTGGAAGAAGCCTCCTCAGAACTTGTTGTGACGGAAGAAGTCGCCTCTAAGCTTGCCTCTGTGGCGGAAGAAGTCGCTTCTGAGCTTGCCTCTATGGTTGTCTCTGTGGCTGAAGAAGTCACCTCTGAGCTTGTCTCTGTGGTTGCCTCTGCAGTGGAAGAAGCATCCTTAGAGCTTGCCTCTGTAGCGGAAGAAGTTTCTTCTGAGCTTGCCTCTATGCTTGCCTCTGTGGTGGAAGAAGTCGCCTCGGAGCTTGTCTCTGTGGCGGAAGAAGTCGCTTCTGAGCTTGCCTCTGTGGTTGCCTCTATGGTGGAAGAAGCCACCTCTGAACTTGCCTCTGAGCTTGCGTCTGCAGTGGAAGAAGCCTCCTCAGAACTTGTTGCGACGGAAGAAGTCGCCTCTAAGCTTGTCTCTGTAGTGGAAGAAGTCGCCTCTAAGCTTGTCTCTGTGGTGGAAGAAGTCGCCTCTGATCTTGAGGTTATGTCGGAAGAAGGGTCGGAAGTTGTTGTCGTAGTCTCCTCGTCTCTCTTAGCAAGCTTCTGGACCTCAAAAATAGAGAAGTAGTCGTGGCTAGAGCCAGCATGGGTTTGGGCTGTGGTGGAATCCTCGCTGAATGGAGAGCTTTCCGCAACAGCTGTCTGGGACCTTTGGCGAACATCGTCACCCCCCCAGACACCTGCATCACCCATAGGCAAGCCCTGGGCCAGGCTAAGCAACAAAGCTAGCAACAGTAATTTGACAGCCATGTTGATGATGGTCGCTGACAATGGCTCCCGACACGCTACTAAAACAGCAACGCACTGAGAAATACATCAAAGTAGATATCTGCCTCTCAGGTTCGGCATCATCACTTTATCTACAAGGATCTGAACTAGGTTTCGGTGCCGGTGGCCACCGTAGTCCAGGTGACAAATACAGTACCGCCGGAAGTTCGTCTACTATCATCTGCATCAAGTTTAGCAGGTATGATCCAGACCGGTCGCCCCATTCCATAGCCTGTGCCTCGCCGGCCGTGGTCTAAACGGTCTATGGTAAGGCGGTATTGTGTCGGAAAGAGAGTTTAGCGTTAGCGTGGTTGAACCTTTGCATTCCTGGCAAATTCCTACAAACGTAAAGTGGGCTGAACTTCCCACGTTTTTTTATTTCACAAACGGTTAACTTGCATTCCTGCTACGATGACAGCTCGCTGTGAAGCATTCCATCCGTTAGCGTCGCTGCGGCTGAGGATCCCAATCGTTCAATCCACAGCCATGCCTTGAGAGCTAAGAGACTTTTCACGGGATGAAAAGACCAGTTCCCCGGGAGATAAACCACCCGCACACAATATATCTTCACACATGGTCCATGGACCAGGCTCCTGGTACAACGTCTTACGACAGCATTGACGTACTCTGCAATTGAGTCCGCCAAGATGACTGCTGGCAGGCCATTTGATTTATCTGCAAGGCGAAGTTTCAATGTGCAAACCTCTGACGGGAAGTTTCAGTCAATAGAACCGGCATATTGGGCCATGTGGCTACCGACTAGACTGGCGGATTTGGAGGCATGTCGGGCAATGGCCAGAACCCGCCCGAGAGGGCTAAACTTTTTCTTGAGAGCCAAGCTTTCGTTGTGGACGCTGAGATTTGCGGTTCTTCTCGGTATCGCATGGGGACCACGCGGGATGATGTCTGCGCTGTGGGGCGATCGTTCGTGACGCCATCTGAAGCTTTGTCTTGGTAAGTTGACCAAAATCAAGCGCTAGTAGGCATATACGGACTACAACAGACAGCATTCTCTGGTCCATCCCAGTAGAAGCCCCTCCCATAATTACACAGGAATTATGGCGGTTACTATATTACCTACAGACTCGTAACTTTAGTACAATAAGTCTCTCTAATGGTCATCAAATCATCTACTGCGTTAAGCGGACCATTCCAGCATTCCTCGGCAAGCCAGGCACCTTAAGTTCAATCAATATCAGTAAGCCGCGAAGTTCTAGACTCGTCCTTGTCTAGGTCGGCCGAGCACTCGGTTGAGCCTAACCCGGCACGGTAGCCTTGCCCATTGATTCTAAACTTAATTCTATGATTCTTTTGCCAAAGCCGAAGTTCTATTCTCCATCTGTCCAAACGCCCATGTGCCATCATACATAGATCATCTTCATTATGCCATACTAGCTAGGAACCCGGGTTGACTGGAATGAAGACGAGTCAGAGTCGTCATACCTCCACATTCCACGAAAGCCGTAAGCAAACACCGAAAACAGAGGCTCCCACTACTATTGGCGCCCTCGGCCTTTTCCATCTGATCGAAGTGGACAGCCTCATCACCCATCGCTGCCCAGGGTCTTGACCAGGATGCATAATGCTGCTAGCTTTGTAGGGCGGAGCGTTCGCCATTATGGCTCGGCCCTACGTGCGATTGCACGCAGCGCTTCCGAACCCTGAGTGAGTCAAAACCGGCAGAACGTATATCACATGCGTAGGCGAACACAAGGTTCACCACTATCACAAGGCTCCTCTGCCCGCTGGTCTTCCAAAGTCCGACCTCTTTGAGTCTTTGACCTCCCTCGACGAACCTTGGTGCCGTCAACAACCTGGTCATCCAGGCACCAACCCAGATTTTACGCTTCGCTTTTTGTAAGCCTCTAGACGCAATCGCCATGCAGGGCAATATTACCCACGAAAGCTATCAGGATATTAAATAAGAGATATCATGGTGCCAGATCGGGCCACCTGCTCTCCGTAATCTCTGAACCGGTTTTCCTCCACATCTCCACGGTTCAAGATGGGAGTCCTTCAACGGTTCGATATTCGCTACAAGGCGGTGCAAATTGCCGTCATCGCCACCTATTTTCTTGTTTTGACCTGGGTTCTCCTTCACCTCCAATCTCATCGTTCTTTATCCATTCCAGGGGAAGGCGCCGAGGTCATGGGCCTGACCAGGCCCCCCACACAGAAACCGCTTGTCAAGCCCGAAGATGTCTTTGTTAGCGGATTCGTCCTTTATGGTCGCAGGAGCAGGTTATCAAGCCTGCGATGCTATTTGGAGGTTAGTGTCTAAGCAAGATGCCAATTGAAGCCATGTTTGCTAATTGGGCTTTGTGCAGCGAAACTTGGTCGATGATGGAGGTTGGCTCGATGAAGTCCTCTGGATTGTCAACACCAAAAACGAGGAAGATCTCCGTTACCTCGACGAAATAATCGCCAGCAACCCGACGAGACACAAAAGGGTCATCCCCGAAGAGCACCTATCAACGTACACGTATTACAAGGCTTGGCGACACCTGGAGCGTGGCAAGTACTATGTCAAGATCGACGACGATATTGTACGTTTGCCTTGGTTTTATTCTGTCTTTTGCGGAGGATCTCTTGCCGTCGGTATACCAGCGAATGCTAATCCGTTCATCTTTAGCTCTGGATCGATGACAATGCCATCCCCAACCTCGTCACCCGAAAAATCGACCACCCGGACGACTTCGTTGTCGCTGGGAATATCATCAACAACCCTCCGTTAGGCTTCATGCACTTCCGAATGGGTGCATTGCACCCGTACTTCCCCGAACCCGAAGAGCCGAGCTACGTCACTAATGGCAATGATTACTGGAAACCCTCCCGACATGGCTTCTGGGATGGTCCGAAAAATTTCACCTGGGACATTGAGAAGCCTCCACCAGCGTGGCCGCACCACAGATGGCTGAGAGCGCAAGACGATACGATGATATACCAAACTCCCGTTGCCAAGCTCAAGTATGAGGTCTGGGGTCCGAGCTACCAGAAATGGTCTATCGCTGCCCAGATGCATTATTCCTTGCTCGAGAACATCGAGAATGATGCATTGGATTTGTACAAGTTCGAAAAGCCGTGGACCATGTACGAAGACCGCATTAGGATCAATTTCATGTGCGTCTATGCCGACGATATCCTGGATACCGATCCCGAGCACTGGCCCGAGGGTCGAGGCGATGAGGACATGATTGTTCTTGATCTTCCCGAGAAGTTGCGTCGCCGTAAGTCAAGCCCCGAACGAGTCTATATCATCTTGGTTAACTAACACTTGTTTTGCAGCTGTCGTGATACAGGGAAATGCCCTAGCTGCTCACTTCCAGTATGCGGACCAAGGAGATCTGGAGAGTACAGACCTCTTGAAAAGATATCATGCTCTTGCACATGATAGATATTGTCTTAACGCAACTTCTACAGGGGTATAAACTACCATTATAATGCCTCAATTCGTTTGTAATATCTACCGGAATGTACAAAACATCCAAACGTCTAAACGTCAAAAAGTAATAAAATACCACATAATTGAGTCTTATGCTCCTCTATTATATAAAGCAGAGTCTATATGCACCACTAAGTAACAAGTACCTTTCTAAAAGCTATTGCTTTAACCATTGCCCTGAAATTTCTAGACCAGAATGATAGACCAGATTGGCTTTGCAAAGTTCCGTAAAGCGCAGCTCCATCAAGGTTGTCACCGCCATATGCTTTGGCGCTCAGCATATTGTTGGTAGCAATGTCCAACGCCGGCATCCTGACATCTAGATCCTGTGCAATGCGCAATGCGTGCTTGGCATCCTTGATGGTGTTTGTAACAGCGAATCCGGCCTGGCCCTCTTTAGGAGCATAGGACCCTGTCGTCATTCGGCGAGAGTATCCACCCAGAACGGGGCCAAAATTCTCAAAAATGACCTCTTCCATAACTGTAGTACCAAGTCCGTTCCTCTCAGCGAGAACTTATGTCTCTGCAATGGCCTCCAGAAACACGACGAGAAGAACATTACTTCCAACAATTGTTAGCATGTTGATTGGAGTTGGAACTTTAGAATGAACTTACCCAGTCACTTTGAGAAGTGACGAGTCTTTGTGTATGTACCAGCTTGGGGATCTCTGATTTCAGAGGTGATATCAACACGTCCATCGGTTGCAACCCGGAAGCGTCCCTTACACTTCAAGCGGAGTTGACCTCTGACAATATGGCAACTTTCTCCACTCCTACCGGTCACCACTCGCCTGCATCGGAGCTACTTGTCCCAGCTATTGATTCTCATGGATCCTCTCCTAGCTTCCACGCTGTCTCGTCGGCTGCCTCCTCTCCTGGCTCCCGCGCTGTCTTCTCCCTGCCATTGCTCCGGCTTACCACCGAAGCAGCACCCTCTCGACCGTATATAAAGAATCGTGGTGGCGATAGCCACGATGTTGCTACGCTAGCCAGACGAGTGCAGAAAGTATCACCGCCCGCATTAGACAGCCCTTCGAGCTCTGCGTCAACGATACACAATGTGAGCAACGAGACTACAGAGGGATGCCTTACTAGAAACGGTTCGGCCAAGGACATGCGAGGATCTCTTGACAGCGATGAGCCGAATAGCGAGGGGGACAGGCGAGGTTCTACCTCCGTTAACATGTGGCAAGGATCCTCTGAAATGGAGTTACCATACGCAGCTACTGCTGATGCAGCTGGGTATTTCCTTCAGATTAATGACGATGGCGCAACACCTAAGAAGCGAAGGAACAAACCTCGATTAGCGAAAGACCTAAAAAATCAAGACGAACACCGGCCAAAAGTTCAAGCCGAACACCAGTCGAAAAAACCTTTCGACTTCAGTCCATTGAGCTTCAACATACAAGAAATAGAACGAAGGAAGAGATCTATTGGTATCAACGTGGTGGTTGCTGGACGAGTAGGATTACACGAAAGCCAATCGAGGTGGATTCCTTACTGGAAAACTGTCACATACTCGTTATTAAGGTTTCCCTTATGTTGGGATGGGCTCCTATATTGTTGTACCTATAAGACGGTGCATGGAACGATGCAAACGCTGAGGAGGATTGCAGCCTGCAGGTTAAGAAAAAAGATATTGAACATGCTCTACGGCGATCTATGGAAGAGGTTATGGGGGATTATGCCGGACCACCATTACGGTATTAGTAGTAACTTGATATTCTGTTCATAATATTATACTTGTGCACTCCCACTACCTTTCTCTGTCTGTCTTTCAATTATTAGCCTTCTTGGGCGGTTGACTGCAAGATCCTTAAACATGATACGCCCCACCTCTGGTGAATCATTAGGTATAGAGGGATGGAGTGGAGTGGCCCATCCCGTTAAGGAACGCCTGTCTGAGATGAGGTCAGCATTGACTTGCCCGCCGACGTTGCCCTCGCTGGTCGTCAACATTTGTTGCCGCCGAGGTGGGGCCGATTGATCGACCCGGGGCGTCAAGGTGAGTTTCGGGACCATCAAGACCAACTGATCCATCAAGTGAGACTTCTCTATTATAGCCTCTGCTGCTACGATGGCCCGGTATTATCACTGCTTAAATGAGTCGCGGGAGTGAGTCAACATGGCACAATCTATCAATGTCCAGCGGCTTCATTTCCGTCTTTTGCCACCTCCTCCTTGGCGAGCATTCCTTTTCCTCTTTGGTGGTTCTGGAGCAAGGGTTAACCTGTCACTGTCCCATGCCGAGCGGAGGAGGTTTACGGCCTCAGCCCTCCGTTCCTTTGCATCGCACGTGCTGACGCCTGCAACTTATTGTCGGCCTTCGGTCGAGTATTTTCGATGGAAGGAGCGCCAAGGTTTGCGCGCGGGATGCTCTTTCCCTACAAAAGTTTAGCCTTGGTGTAGAGGAACCCAGCTTAGGATCAGCTTGCCTTGAGAATTCTGGACATATTCATCGGCTTGTCGTGTGGTTATGCTGTATCAGGGAATGATGGTCTAAGGCGTAGTTCGGTGAGTTGGCTGGGAGAAATCTGGTTAGGCATGATATGGTCCGCCTTACCACATTTACGTCCTCACGGCTAGGGCTCCGAGCAGGATGCATTCCAGCCACGTGACAGGCAGCTCGTCGGGCCAGGTGTTGAGCGGGCAGACAAGGAGTTGCCGAGAGCTGTCAGACCAACCTACCGGCTCTTATCTCAAAAACCGTACCGATTAGGGATTCAAACGGCCCACATTCGTTCCAACATGATCACGTCCGACGTGGAATTGAACCTAACCAATGGGGTGTTTATTCATATCGCCGCCGCCCTTACAGAGACAACCACATAATGATTTACTTCTTTCTGAAAATTGATTATAAAAATCAAGACAAGATGTGAGCTTACATTGGCGTTACCGAAATTCAAGCTAAATTAGGTACCATGTGTTCTAATTTGATGATCTTCAGTCCTCAGCAACAATACTGGCTCCCACTGCCACAACTCTCTCAGCAACCTCGGGAAGAAGATTGCCTTCCATCAATTCGTTCTCATCTGATACAGCAACATCAGCAGGGATTAACTGATGAAGTACCACCAATAGCCACATTGGCTACTCCTGAACCCCCCCGTGCTGGCGTTCCAGCTGTTGAGTCTGAACCTACTGTCGGATCTGAGATTGCAGTCAGAGCTACGCCCACGTTCGAAGCTGAACCTGGATTCGCCTGTGGAGTTCAAAGACGAGCAGGTGTCGAACATCACTGGAATAATCTCCAATGGCCGTTACAGCAATCGAATGCAACTGCTGTCTTGGGAGATACTTGAGCTCGCACTTGAGAAAATCTTATATGCGCCTGTAGGCTCGAGTCAAACAGCCTGGAAAGATGCGAGGGAGAAAGCCTGGTGTTCATTGGAAGACTCTTAAATAGGCAAGGGGGTGAGGATATTCGTCAAATGTTCATTAAACCCGGCGGATAATATGATGCTTTTGTTTTCTTGTAAACCTGTGACAAACATGAGTGACGACCACATTCAACACTGGCTTCCTTCATCCTCAGGCCACAAGGTAGTTATTCAAGGGGACTCAGTGATAATATCAAGCAACTGTGTCCCAGCTTCAGCCGCTCTCCCTAACACGTCATCTTCATAGAAAGACAGCAGTGCGTCTTACTGCTCTTCATCTTCTGGGAGATATGTATCCCATGTCAATGATCCATAGAAATCGACGTCGCCGTCGAAATAAGTTAGGAGGCGAGTGATCAAATTCGAATGGAGTGAGGGAGGCAAAAGCCAACGTTTGTGATATATATAGACTGGAACCCGCACGGACAAGGATGGCTGTAGTGGCTGCGATGGGATAAGGTGATACTCTCAATCACTGGACAGACTGTCATCCTAAGAACTCGATAACCCACCTCGAGTCCTTTGGATATGACGAAGAATTGCTTGCTATAATTGTCGTCCTCATCCTGGCGGGGACCTGGCGACGCTGGACCGGAAGGTGAATACACATGATTACACGTCAATTCAGGCCGCAACGTCAAGGTCACGTGCATAACAGCTGTCCGCGCTGGCCACAATGCTTAGGTGTCAAACAGCGCGCTCTTTTCTCAATAGTAGCATATCTTGTTGTGATTGAAAGTGCCTTGTTTTTCTACAAAGGAAATGCGGCTTGCGACCGGCTTTGACTGCTCAATTGAGCCCAGCCTCTTTAGTGGGTCTGCTATATAAATAACCAATCATATCTCTGCTGAGCTCAGCATTAGGTATATAAGTTCTCATTCATTTCCCTACATTCTAAATAGTAATCAAGTCTTCCATTTATTCACATTGATATGCCTCGTTTGCCATACGAAATCATTCTTCTTATAGTAAAAGCTGGCGACTGCTCGGTTCAAGCAACACTGTTACAGCTTGATCATGAGTGTCTCCGTCTCTGCCGTTGTATTCTTTATCACCACGACGCCGTCTACAGAGACTCGTCTGCGATTGCTTACGTCATTCGCAACTATGAAGATTTCATCAAGGTGTCCCGGGGGAATGAGAGCGCAGATAATAGGAAAGTCTATAAGATAAGGCCCGAGTCTAGAACTAGATCTATCTCGAGAGTTCAGCCTTGAATATTGTGATGACCTTGGCACTAAGATCCCCCTTGCCCACCTAAACATTTTCAGTATGTACTTGCCCTTCCCACTTTGCCTTATACACCATGATTCCATCCAACTCCCGCTTTGATACCAACCGCTTAAATTTGTATTCGCCCTGGCCCTAGGGGTGCCTTGCCTTATAGTCAGCTATAGCTCCCATGCTGACATCCTTCTTCTTTACCTAACTATTTTCGCTTTCTGGGTAGCCCTTCCACTTTACTCTATACCATACTCTCCTGCCAATGCGCCCCTTGGCGACTAGATTCTCAGTTTCAAACTCGGTACCCTCCTGGTCTAGGGCAAGAGGACTGTCATAACGTCCTTCATGATTGTCCTGCGATAAGACTCTATGGATGAGACTTTTGTTGATGACTGTATGATCTGAGCCAGCTTCAGTCTTAGGTCCTCTGATGACCAGATCATCCGGTATGCCCTGAAATTGCTTGTCGAGATCCAAGCGGTATGCAGTTCTTGTCTTATCCCCTTTCTCTATGGAGTCGTTGGGAATGCCTATAACAGTAGTCAGAATCAGCCAGTATATTAGTTTCAAGAGGGTAATGTACATTGAGTCTTATTTAAAATGACTTGCATTGCTTCCGATGGAGACTTGGTAGCTGTTGGGGCCATAGGCTTGTCATCTGGCTGTGATTCTGCTACGAATATCGCTGGGTCTATCACTTCCTTAGGCGCGACAGATGATAGAGTACAATAACCGGACAGTGCTTCATCATCAACAGCTGTAGTACTTGAGCTCTAGGAAGGAGTGGAACTCTGAGAAAGTTCTGGGGATACCTAAGGCACCTGCTTCTCTCTCTTTAGACTATCCACAGTAACATTAGTGAATGTGTATTGAGTGTTCTTAAAAGCCATTATATTGTCTTCTTCAAGGTTGTCTTAGCATAGTTGCAGTCTCTTCCTTTTTGGAGGTGGAATGTTGTTACTTTCATATCTTGGTCTCTTGATCTTTGTGGAATCCCTATTCCGCTTGACACTGAAAGCGTCTTGAAGATGAAACTGTAGTTCTTAGACTGATTCAAACACTCTGGGGCAGGTGGGATGCAGAATTGGGCAATGTATAGGCATGTCCCTACCTTCTAGTGTCCTGATGTAGGTTTGGATGTGGTCGAGCTATGTCTACTGTATCTTGAACTGATGCATTTGTATAGAGGCTAGCAAGCTTCTGTCCCTGAGGCAGAATGGGCAGTAACTAGCTCTGGCGAGGATGCTGCTATAAGTGAGAGGATTGCACTAAACCGGGAGGCTATCTGGGTGATCCAAGTGGTGTTGACAATGGGCTTCCTAGGCCTTAGTGCCATGGAACCACTTGTTATACAGAAAGCATAGCTCGGCAAAGCTAGAGACTTTTTGAATGGCTGCCTTGCAACATGTGTACATATGTTGCCAGTCGTAAGAAGAGCTGCTGTTGCCCTTCCGGTAAGTGCACCTGTTCGGCTCTAGTCCTGGCTGATACTCTACATTAGAGCTCTTCTGATAAAGAGCCAGCATGTCGCAGAGCACTGCAAGGCCTATGGAACTTCACAGTGTATCAATCTCGAAAAGATTTTGCACTAGACAGTCTCTTTTAAGCATCATGAACTGGACATGATCGAAAATTGCCCTATGGTATCCTAGTGCATTATCGTGCTTAACTGGTTGGCGTTTTTGCCAGTCTTGCAGCTCTTTGGCAAGCAGTTTCTGCTTCTCTGCATATAGTTTTGTTCGCTCCCGTGATGACTTGCTGTCGCTTGTGCCCCGTCGTATATTAATAAGTTCCTGGTTTATGCGTATGAATTCAGGGCTGTTTTCAAACTCGTATTGCTTTTTTACAGGCAAGCACTACCATAAGCTTGGATTACGAGGTATGGTCAAACCACGGAAGAGGTCAAGGACAATGCTACGCCTTTTCTGGCTGTGGTAGGCTGCCTGGCCATCTGCACCATTTCGAGGCAAGTAATGTTTCGGAGCCGTATTCAGGTCAGTGTGCCCAGCATACACCATCCAGGTAGCTTCAGACTCAAATAGATCTTTTAAAGAGAATGGATTAGTAAGGGAGAGGCTTTGGAAACTGTATACGCACTTATCAAGTGGATACCCTCTGCCCTGATGTTATGATTTCTTGGCGGTGTCGCATATCCTGCCCTTAGGCCTAGCAATCGTTGCTGATGGCTAAACGTAGCTGCAGTTTCGATGTTGTCTATCGACTGGCTTTTGAAGAATGGTGTCTTAAGGAGGTTGTCTTTCCACTGTAGCACTAATATCTCATCCTCGGGTGGTACAATTGTCAAGAGGTCTTCGATGGTTCTATAGTCCCTAAACGCTCCATACGCCAAAAGTCGAGCAAGGAAAGGGAGCATTGGGTTGAAGCAGAGAAGTCTAGGTTCTTTGCCTTCATATAAGGCGTATTGTGGCCTGGGAAAGCAAAAATTAGAGCGGATTCTCTGGAATTGAACCATAATTCTTACCTCTTGTCCAGCATAGACGTTATGTTTTTCGCATTACAGGTAAGCTGAATAGCGAATTCTAGCGCTCTATTCTTGTTGATGAATACAATAAAGGTAAGGTCCTTGCCATAGTTAGTCGATATAGTAGCATCCAAATCGAACATAACATTATTACCTTGAAATGGAGGCCCTGCCTAGTGCTTATACGGTAGGTGGACTCAATGTACTCTCCGATCTGAGAAGAAGAGTATACATTCCCTAATAGGAGCCCTTAGTCATCGATGAGCGTTCCTGGATGCTTATACTCGACCCAATCCGCCTCCCAAAGCTGCCTTGCATAATTCAATAAGATGTTTTTTGTAGCAAACCTCCTAGGTCTCTTTGTCTTTAGCATTCCCATCTCTTCTGCTAGTGGCCTATTGATGTACTAGCATTAAAGTTAATATTATAAGAAATTCAGTAAGAAACGAATAATAAGATACATACCTCTATCACAGATTATACTACTCTATACAGTATCAATTGCTTAAGGTTAGTACACTGCCAAGCTGCCATAAATGTATTCTAGTACTTTCATACAGTCTCCAAACCAGGAACCTCAATCCCTTCCTTACTATTAATACTATAGGCCATTTTTCTCACAAAGTCTTTCAGAGATTTCAAATCATCTAGTAATACCTTTGGCTTTTGCTTCTAGTATCTACATACTAAGGTCAGCTAAATGTCCATATATATAGGCAGTATAACACACTCAAGCCATAGTTGCACCTTCTTAGCATAGCTCCGTTCTACTATAGGCTAGATCTTCCTTAGGACTAATTCCCTATTCACAATATTACTTTCTTTCTCTAAGCTCCTTTTATAGCCTAGGCAGAGGGTATTAGCTGCACTTTTAGCTATCCCTATTGTACAGTGTTAATGAGACAGGATGAGTAAATAAAAGAACAAATGAAGTTAGAGTTTTTTGTAAAGGGATTCGACTCTTAATACTATAGCAAGGTCTGGGAGTGAATAGATGGGGAAAGGAAGTTTGGCATCTTTGTGGAGGAATTCGAGTCTAAATACCAGAGAGAAGCCTGGGAGCGAATGGAAGGGGGAAGGATACTACTGCGAGTTAGACAGGGCAACACAATGTGCCCATGCCTCAGGGGTAAGGAGCATTGCAGGCTAGCATACTGTTTCCATGGAAGGAAGGATTCAATAACAGCCTAATTTTAGGACTTATGCCAAGGGGCCCAGATTTGGGATTCTAGTCCCAAAACGAGGATCAAGGCGGCCTCCTGGTTAGAGTTTCCATGACTTTCATGAGAGTAGGTAAACGGGCTGACAAGGAATAGTCTGGAAGTTGAGGGCCCAGAAATGGGGTCAAGAGCGAGTAGAGGACTGCTTAGGGGAAAGGGTGAGCAGAAAGCTGATGAGGGCTGCGCTGGCTGAGCCGGCTGAGGCACTGCTGAGCCGGGCTGATGCATCGCTGAGCCGAGATTGAGCCGGGGAGCGAGGAGGCCTTAAAAGCGGCCACCCACGCTGACTAAGATGTCGCTTGAGTTTCGTCTCAGGATACCATATCACTAACTTAATACAGACACTAGCCGAATTCACTGCAATTCTAGCCTCTCCAGCGCACCCTCAAGAACCCACATGATGCACCAGGCCGCGCTCCCATCCGAAGGGCTATGAACCTGCCCGAGTTGTCATCAGCCGACTTGGCCTTAACTATAACAGAGCCTCATATTCCCTGTTTCACTGCCATTCTCGCCTCTGTCTCTGGGACTCTTCAAGCGACTTTGTCCACTTCTGCTGTCCGAATTTCTTCGCTATAGTTCTAGTCTCTCCATGGCACTCTAACGACGCGGGACGTCGCCAAAGACATCACTGCGGCCTACCCAAACTACTAGTCCCCTTGGATACTATTCCTACACTGCGATTCTAGCGTCTTGAGGGTAGTTACCTAGTTACAGTGAGGTTCTCAAAACTCTGCTTCATCCATCATGCACCGATTGATAGAAGTTGCCTCTGTGCTGTAATTGCAGCCTCTCTGGCGTAGCTCGATCTTCTTGGACATATCCTTCTCCCTGATTCTCCTCTTCCTGGTACACTTCATTGCTAGTCAAAAGTGATACTTGATGTCGTGCTAGGCTGGAAAGTGCAACAGGAAGAGATTGCGCAAAAGCCGTGCAACTAGTCAGAGGTAGCATGAGTACGAGGAAGACAGGGATTGAGAGAAAGCAATGCCGTACACGCCTGACAAAGCATTTTGAACTGGTATGTTGTCGTTAGCGCTCGGGTCGACTGTGAACACCATGACATCCTTTTGCTTGCCGCAAGGCTCCGAGGGATCACCGACAGCGACGCCGGGAGACTACGAGTCACGGGGATTACAAGGGTTAATTCTCGACCTTGAAAAGAAGGCATTGCATTGCTATGGAGTAAAATCATATTCTGGAGTCGATCATGCGTCAGTCCGCCGGTTTCACAAACCCAGCCTTTGCCGCCTGTTCCTTTTTGATTTGTTGCGACTTCATTTCCTATTCCTTTGTTAACTATTCCGAAGTTGATAAACATTTGAGTGAGACGATATATACCTGCTCGACGGTTCTCACCATCATGTACCGGGTGACAATGACTTTGTCACTCTGTCTAAGGCGTATGGCTCTCGCAATAGCCTGGTTTTCAACGCTCGGATTCCATTGCAGCTCGAGAATGAAGATTCGGTTAGCCGCAGTGAGATTCAGTCTGTTGATAGCTTGTTAGCACGAATCTTTACTTGAATTTTAGACATATCATCTTTGACTGTAGGCATACCCAAACGCGCCTGTTCCTGTGGTCATCAACATGATCTGAGGACCATTCGGTCGCGAAAACTGGTCAAGGATTCGCTGTCTCTTTGACATGAGGCACTCTCCATCAACACGGAGAAACTCAATATTCTCTCTTTGAAGGTAGACCTCGACGAGATCCAAGGTTCGAGTCCAGCAGGAAAAGATGATACTATTGTGGTTAGTTGGAAAGCACTCATGTGAGCCAAGTCCCACCCTTGCATACCTTTTCGTTTTTCTGGGTCTGCCATCCTCCCCCATCACCAACTCGCCCAGGCTTTCTTTCACATCCTTTACTAGGGTCGTCATCTTCGTCGAGTAGCCTCCGGGATTGAAGTATCCGTCCCTAGTATCGTTATCGGCATCTGGCATTACCACATCCCCTTGCTCATCTGCATGTCCTAACCGGCCGGGGATGGCAGCAGCATTCTGTAGCACTTTGTGGGACACGGCGCACAACGGGCAATGTTGCAGCAAACCTATCGCGTCTTGGGTTCCTTCAAGACCATCCAAGCAATCCCGACAGAAGATGTGAGCACACTTTTCGACAAAGTCATTCCTCGCGTTGTTCGAGTTGATGATAGGTCTTGGTTGACCGCAACTGGCACAAATTCTTTCTGCGTTGAGACCAAGCTCTGCCAGGAAGGCCTCCTTTTCGTCCGCGGCGCTACGGCTCGTTCTCTTCCAAGCGAGCAGTTTTTGGTGCGTGCCATGATTACAAAGAATGCGAAGCTGGAGATGTGCCTGAAATAGGCCAAATTTGCTTTTCATTTCGTGTTCACCAACCTGCTGGCGGATGTAGCGATTGAGAGTTTCGGTCGTTATATCGTACTGAGTTCTCTCTTCTCGACTAAGCTCGAGCTTTTGGATTCGTTCTTCTTGGCCTGGCAAATGCAGAATGTCCTTAGTACGCCTGAGAACAAGTGAGTCGTAGAGCATAACAAGCCTATCCTTTGCGACTGGGTCTTGTTGTTCAAAAGGGAACACCAAGTATCGGCGGAAGCTTGCCATGCTCTCAAACTCTTCCGCTCTGAGAAAGACAAAAAGAGAGCCGATATCTTCGAGCTTGTTTTGAATGGGCGTTCCGGTGAGACACCACCTCGATCTCGCGGTAACCGCGGCACATGCCCGATGGAAGGTCGTCGCTGGCCGACGAATGTTATGACCTGTTGAAGCTTAGTATGGCTGCGTAATCCAACATATGTTCCAACAAGGTAGAACGTACCTTCGTCCAAAACGATCCGAAACCACCCCATACTATGAAGCGTACTCGGCAGCTTCTTTGAAAGGTAGTCCGTAGCTAGGGTTTTGTAGGTTGTCAAAACAATATCGGCCCCAGATAGAGTCTCGACTTTTCGTTCCCGGCCCTCGCCGTGATATTTTATGACCCTCACGGCGTCGCCAAGATGACTGTGAGTTATGCTGTCAATCCCGGTCCCTTGTTAACGTAGCGAAAGGACTTACATCTTGATCTCGCTCACCCAGCTGTTGATTATCACTATCTTTTGTTAGCTCAGAATCCAAATGCCGCGCAGAGCTGTCGATTTGCATCCTTACATGCAGAAGGGACGATAATGAGGGTGGAATGAGCATAATGCTTGATCTCAGAATGAGACACTTCTTCATTCATTCTCTGCTCTTCCCAAACGTGGCTTTCTTCGATGGTTTTGATGACAAGTGCAAGGATGGACAGCGTTTTCCCCATGCCCATCTCATCAGCGAGGACGCCGCCACCTTTCTCATCGGGTCGGATTGATTCTCGCTTTTTCGTGATACGGTGTACAAACCTATGTTAAGTCAATACCTCTGGTGCATGGTTGCCCGCTTTGAGAGGGTTGAATAGTTACATTTCGTTGTCTTCGATGACACTTCGTTCCCAAAGTCGATACTCTTCTGGAATGTGACCGGATTCTCTCTGCAGCATGAAATCTAACCCGCGTTCTTGGTGCCTGCTCTCGTTAGCGGAATTCAGGTGGTAGAAACAAAGGTACATACTCTAGAAGTTTCGTCTGCAGCCTGCGATCTCCCGTGACTCGCTCCAGTCCCGCGGCTCGATGCGTGGACTGTTGGACCTCTGAGACCAACTGCATAACGTCGATGTTTGTCCGTCGCTCCAGACGTGAAGCTTCGTTTTCAAGCTCCTCTAGTCGTACCGAACCCTCTAATTCTGGGAATCGAATGACATGAGGATTGTCATACTGAAATTGCTTTTTGTAGTAGTCTGGTCGTTGCAGCCAGACCTTGTCAGTTGTCAAGATGTCTCCAACTTTTTCGCCCTGGCTGGAAGGACCATAGATGTTGATGTCAACTTGGACAATTGCCTCTCCGGCTGTATCGACCTTACTGATCTTTCGACAGATGGTATTTGACAACGCAACAGCTTCAAACTCGAGGGTATCCCATTCCAGGAGTGAAGAGAGCACCTTCGTGATGTCACCTCGTGGGTGTCCGAATTCAGTTCCGTCTGGAAGTAGAAACAGAATGTGCCTGGTTCTAGTCTCCAGAGTGAATGTCTGAATGTCTCTCTGGATGGATTCGTCGCGACGTTTGAGTTCAGCTAGCAAGCTAGTCATGTTCCCAATAAGCTTCACATCTACTTTGTGGATCTAGTGAGTTATCTCGTATTAGTACGTTGACATATCTCGTCGTCGCTCTCGAGTATGTGAACGAAAATTTGAGGTCAGGTCAGAATTATAGTAAACCAAGCTGGACCATCGGGCGATGAATAACATACCATCCCATAACAAACCCTAGTATCTTCGTCCGAGTTTTTATCAAGCGGTACAATCCCGTGTTGTTCAGACCCAGATGATGCGGCAGAGATGTCCATGCTGTCACTAAATCTGTACTGGTCCTGCTCTGGAGATCGGTTCTGGAAATCTGTAGAGCTGGTGTCATGGCCTGCAGATGTTCGGGAAGCCCAATTTGCCAGCTCAGGCTGAATGTTCTCTATGGTGTTATTGAAAACATCAACGGTCGTGGAATGGCTCTCTGTGGGAAAGTCATTGGTGGTGTTTTCTAGCATAAGCTGCCCAAGAACGTCGTCAAAGAGATAGCTGTCCAGTGGTCCACTGGATGATGGTAATTAGCAGGTATTTTCCCTCGGTTTGTCGCGATTTTGAGCGTAATCATGCAGAATTTAGAATTACCTACCTGGGGATAGAGTTGAAATCTTGAGAGTGAGAGCCATCATAATCCACAACGTGGGGTGAGCTCTCCTGGTTCAAGATATCAAACAAAGACATTATCTATCCGTCACGTAAGCTCCAGCCTCTAATGCTGAACAAATATGTCAAAGTTAACTGCTCGTCGCTTTCTCAGTTGGATCTTTGAGTTGTCAAGCTTTCAGGCTTGATGGTGAAGCATTCCACTATTGAAAATTGACGCCCAATGTCAGCTTGTTGGATGCGAAGTGCCCCGGTCTGCCTTGCCACTACAAAGTGCGAAGTACCAAGACAACCCCGCGCAAAAAGCAAAACCTGTTGGGGAAGATCCTCAGGCTGTGCTACTGGCCTGATGTCTTCAACCGAATACGACGCACGCACATGCTTGAGGCTTTTGTGATTTGACCGCCCCTCTACAGAGGCTAAAATTGTAGTTTGGATCACACAAGTAGGTACGCCGCAGGCAGCCGACCTTAGCTCTCTCAAACATGATTGGGTGCCTTGTTGTTCAAGACAGTGCAAAGGTGATGATTGGCTGTAAGAGACAGGAGAATCTTACCTGCAGAGACCAGACTTGCCGAGTAGAAGAAAGTGAGGCGGACGTCATGCAGAGTGGGCGTCTACAGTAAAGTGCCGGCACGCTGCTCCAGGGGTAAGCTACATACCTCCACCAAAGACATGCAGTTCTATTGGAAATGATTGGAAGCCTCGCGCTGTAGATTCTTCTCTGTAGAGGCTAGAATTGCAGTGTTAGTTTTTGCCTCATCTGTGTTAATTTTGCCTTCTCTCTCCATGCGACCCATGGCTGTCTAAAATTGCATTGTTGGTTTGTCTTATTCAGGGCGCAGCTGCCAGGTACAAACATAGGAGAGGGTGTCCTCTATCGGGGCTAGAATTACAGTGTAAATTTGCAACAGCTTTTGACAGCGAGACTTCCGCTGAAAGCCTGATCTAGGCTGCCGCATGAGAAGACATCAGTACGTTGCTGTGCTGGCTGAGCAGGATGGCGAGGCAGAATTAGAGTTTTCTTGAACCTGATTGGATGCCTTATAATTGCCCGAGGGTGCGAACTGGACACCTTTTCTCCTACCTTAAATAAACTAAAATTGCAGTGCCTTCCGGTGCAAGCTGTCAGACTACTCCTTTCTAATCGTGCGGGTCGTTGCTACCGCCAGTAGCCTCAACAGCTGCTATTGACTACCGTTGTGCCCCCAACTGACTCGGCCACGGCTCCGAATACTTGACTAGACAGGTACTTCGAGGACATCATGGACGACCCTAAGCAAGTCTTCGAGGCCGCTTTGGCCGAGTTCAAGGCCCGAGTGAGTGACCGACAGATCGCCAGTTTCACGGCCACCACAATTCAGCATGTCCAGGTCAAGGTCATTACCATTCAACGCGACCAAGAAAAGGCGAAGGCCATGATGAATTTCAACAGATTTCGCATGTTTTTGGAGGCTTTGAAACAGTTCGACGATGTCACCAAGGCCTTGGATACTGGAGTTCCTGACCTATCAGCCTACATATGGGGCCCTACCAAGTACATCTTGAATGTATGTCCACAGCATCCCATCACGCAACCTTGTCTTACAGTTTACTAGACCGCCAAGGAGGACACCGTGGCGCTAGACTGCATTTTAACGTCGTATTGTAACTTTGGCCGGCGTCTTCATCTCATTGCAGAGTACAAGGACCAATTGCGCCAGCAACCTAAAACGAAGATATGCCTAGCCTGGATGTATCAAGACCTACTCCGATTCAACTCGAGCCTTCTGAAGCTTCTAGAGACTAATGGTAAATTTCTCTAATCATAATTTTGGAAACTAGGGTGTTCACTAATCTGCTTCTTAGGTTGGAGAAGAACCTTTATGGCAAACTGGAAAGACTACAACGGCCCTTTTCAGACCCTGCTTGGTACTTTCGACAGTCACGAAAAGTTTTTAAAACGAACCTTAGAAAACCAGCACTATCAAAGCACCCGGGAAACACAGCACCGGCTGAATGAGTTTGTCGGACAGTATCAGAGCGACCGTGACGACTTCGTCATTTTTCTTGATGATTACAGGAGAGATCGCACTGTTTTTCTCGCCGATGCTAAAGAGAAGGAAAGTAGGCGCAAAGAAGCCCAGCGTCTTGACATTATACGCTGGCTACACAGCCCGGGAGCCAACAAGCCAGAGATTGATTATCATCTTGAGTTCAGCAGTGTCAGATCGGGTTATCCAGACACGGGGAAATGGATCCTGAAAGAGAAAAAGGTCCGAGACTGGATTGAAAAGGATTTTCCAAAATATACTGTTCTCTGCATCCATGGCAAGAAGGGTGCAGGTATGTGTAATATCCGTTCAACCGAAATTAAACAGACCAAATGAACTCACACATATATATATAGGTAAAACGATACTCGCAAGTCTTATCATTGATCACCTCACAAACAAGAAGAAAGACTTCAAGACCAGTTACTTCTATTGCAGAGAAAACGACGAAAACCTCGGAGAACAGAGATTCCTTGCCATGATGAAAAGTCTATTGAGGCAGATGGTCCTCCATAACCAAGATCTCCTCCCCACGCTACATGAGAAGAGGTTGAACGGCCAGGAGATTTTGAACGATGAAAGTACAGCTGAAACCCTAATGCGTCTTTTCTGTGACACCGAAATGAAGCAATTCATTGTCATCGATGGCTTAGACGAGATTGGCACAATTCCCAGGGAAAGGCTCGTCAATTTTCTCCACTCGATAGTTGCCAAAAGCAACGAAGGGTCCCCGGGGAAAATTCGAGTTCTATTTTTGAGCACCTCACCACTCATGAGCAAGAGTCTGCAGTCTACCGAAATCACTGAAGAGTATTCCTTGAATCCAAGCAAGACGAGAGAGGATATCAAGTCATACCTGGTCAAGCAAGGGAGTAAGTTACAACAGAGGTTTCCACTCAGCGACCAGTACTTAGAAAAAGCCCGGGTCTTAACCTACGAGAGGTCCAACGGTATTTATTCTCCATGATACTTCTCTTACATGAGTAAAATGTGGCTCACTCATCTCTAAGGAATGTTTCTATACGCCTTTCTTGTCACCGACAACTTGTTGAGACAACCCAATGTTGCATGTGTCGAAAGCGAGCTCCAAAATGCGGTCTTCCCATTGAATTTGAAACTAGCGTGAGTTTTGCTTTTTCTTTTCTTGACACGATGGCATACCCAAAAAATACCCTGCTGCTTCTGGTCATCACACTTACTTCCTTTTACTGGACGACAATACTAATTAGATGTTCCACAGTTATGGCAGAATCATGGAACGACTTCGAACGGAAGTACACGACAACACTTGGAAGGAAGCGAGAAAAATCTTCGGCTGGCTGGCATATGCCAAGCGTCCACTAAAGTTGCATGAGTTGCAGGCAGTTCTCTCCATCAAAATCGATGATCAGGGTCACGTACAACGCCTGGACACCAAAACTCGACTCTGCGAAGATATTCGGAAGGTGTGTGGCTCCCTGGTGCATATGCCGGGCGGAAATAGCATCGATTTCATCCATCAAACGGCGAAAGAGTGAGTTTGAGTCTCGAAAACAAAAACCCCTTTGATCGCTAACCAACGACTAAGACATGTTATGGCCGAGGAGAATCTAAATGGGATGACCTTGGAGTGCGACTTGGCTCTGCTTTGCTTCAACTATCTATCACATACTTGCTTTCAAGAGAGTCTCCGAGATGAAGACAGAAAGTCCTACGCCAGGATGGGATATTATGCATTCCAGGACTACGCCATATCTCAGTGGCACTTGCACCTGAAGGACTTGATCGAAAATCTCGCTGGCCTGTTCAATGACCCTTACGACGGGCCCCGGTATGGACAGAAGGCTTGTAATGCGCTACAGACCTTCTGCGGGACATACCACGATGGCTTAGTAGCCGTTAGTGACAAGCAGAAGCCAAAGGCAGGAGAGTATGCCGAGGAAGCCAGAACACCCTGTCAACCGTTCGAACAAGAAGAATTCTACGCGGACCTACTCGAGGTATGGACGCATGTTGTAAGACACCAGCACCAATCTTTGAAGGAACGGAACAAGGTGAGTATCAAGCAGCTAGGGGAGGCTTTTCAAAAGATCCGAGTCACATTAGAGGAGCTCGCCCCGGAGCTGAAAAAAGACGCGATGCTTGCCGACTCACTGAAGGACTTGTACGGGGAGAAGTTCTTCAAATGCACTCGCATAACCTGCGGCTACTTCTACGAAGGCTTCGACAACGAGGAAGCTGCCAAACACCACTCCAACCGCCACGACAGACCTTTTCCCTGTACAGTTCCCAACTGCTCCCTAGTTCCGTTCGGCTTCGCAACGAACAAAGACCTCGACAAACATCTGCGCACGTATCACCCAGATGAGTCAGGCTCGCCCAGTGCGTTCATACCGCTATATCAGGCAGTCATCGCCGACGCGAATCATCGGTGTGAGCTCTGTTCGAGGGGATACACGAGACGAGCAAACCTCGATGCACACATGAATAGTGCACACTTAGGACTGCGACCGTTCGCGTGCCGGACTTGTGAAAAGGCCTTTGTGCGAAAGAACGACCGGAGAAGACATGAAAAGCTGCATGTTCGACGCAAATGAAGAGCATCGTGCTGTAGATAGACTCGGGGTTGGAAATTAATACCATTACCAATTCCCAAGACTTTTCCTAAATCCCAATACTAACTACGGATAGTACTACTTAGTATTTAGCTTAGTATTAGGAAGTATAAATGCTTGTAGTATTTTTGCCGACCGTGGATAGACTAAGGGAAGAAGGCGGATCCCCGTCGGGAAATACCCCCGGACGCGCTCGTCTCATCCTGTCGGATCGGATCGCGTCTCCGGGATTTCGGGAAATGCGCCCTCATCCGCTAGATGATGGGTCCAACAAGTTGGTGTGGTGGAGGTGCATGTGGAGCACCACCCGGATACTAGAGTTAATGAAGGATTATCTAAACATTTGATGCTGCTCCTCTTTGCTCCTTTCTCCGCTGTTTAAGTAGCAGATGCAGTCAGATTTGCATTGCTGCAAGTAGTCACAACTCCATCCAATTCTTCGTCTCGTCAGGTTCCCTGTCTTACCCCGCAACCTCTATTTATTGCTGCCACAAACGAGCCATTAACGAGAACAATCCCCGAGGAATATCCACCATTATTCTACTGCGTCTTCAAATTGACACGCCCTTTACTCACAGAAATGTCGGTTAACGACATCCTCGATCGGGATTCAACCCTACAATCCCTTCCCCCAGCCCCCACCAAGGATCTAAGGAGACAGGTCAGAGAAGACCTCCAGAACCCGTCCATCAAAGCTCCCATCCTCGTTGTTCTTGACGACGACCCTACCGGAACGCAGACGTGTCACGATGTCAATATTCTCACTGTCTGGGATGTCCCTCGACTCGTCGCCGAGTTCAAGCAGACGAAACAGGGCGGCGGCTTCTTCATTCTGACAAACTCACGGGCGCTGCATCCGCAACAAGCCCGCGAGCTCATCGCCGAGATCTGCACCAACCTACAAGCGGCATCAAAGGAAACTGGCGCAGCTTTCGAAGTCGTGCTTCGCAGTGACTCTACCTTGCGAGGACATTTCCCGCTAGAGGCCGAGGCCGTCGAGAAAGTCTTGGGTGCTGCCGACGCCTGGGTCCTTTGTCCGTTCTTCCTGCAAGGTGGGCGATACACCATTGGGGACGTCCACTATGTCCAAGAAGGCGACAAATTGTTGCCAGCGGCGCAAACACCATTCGCTAAGGATGCTACTTTTGGCTACAAGAGCTCGAATCTGAGGGACTACGTGGTTGAAAAGACAAAAGGAAGCATTCCCAGAGACAGGATCACATCCATCAGCTTGGAAACGATACGTACTGGTGGCGTGGATGCGGTTTTGAAGCAGCTCTCGGAGGAGGTCAATGGCAACCGACCCGTCATCGTCGTAAACGCCGCTGCAGATGAGGATGTTGACGTTGTTGTGGCGGCGTTGTTGCGAGCCTCGAAAACTGGAAAGCGCTTCCTCTTCCGGACCGGCGCAGCATTCGTCTCAGCACGACTAGGAATTTCATCTATTCCTCCCATCTCATCTAGCCACTTGGGCCTCTCAGGAGATGTTGGTGGTTTAATTATCGCAGGCTCCTATGTACCCAAGACAACCGCACAACTCGAATCGCTACGAACTGGGTCCGGTGAGAAGCTGACCAGTATCATTCTTGATGTGAAGAAGCTCCTTCAGTCTCCCGACGCCGCGGCTGAAGAAGTGTCGAAGGCTCTTGCTACGGCGGAAGCGGAGATCAAGCGAGGACAGGACGTCCTTGTGATGACGAGTCGAGAGTTGATTGTCGGAGGAGACGAGGCTAAAAGTCTAGATATTGGCTCCACCATTGCCCAGGTTCTGGTCTCATTTCTTCAGCAGCTTCAGCAGAAGCCTCGGTACGTCATTGCCAAGGGTGGAATTACATCTTCAGATATGGCTACCAAAGGCCTGAAGATGAAGCGCGCCCTCATTGTCGGCCAAGCTGCACCGGGCGTTCCCCTCTGGCGCTGCGATGAACCAGAGTCCAAGTGGCCTGGCTTGCCATACGTTGTCTTCCCAGGTAATGTCGGCACGAACGATACTCTATACGAAGTGGTAAAGGGTTGGGCTGTTGAGAAAGCTGTCTAGTTGGTAGCGACTACAAATAGATGACTTAGATATTGATTATGGATTTATAATGCCGCCATGACGACGTAATATCTGAGTGCAGACCACTGTTGACATGTGACAGACTTTAATTCACCAGCGACACAGATTTATTCTCATGTGGCCTTAGGTTCTTGTTTCATCCTACGAAAAGTGGCTAGTCAAGAAGCTATATACATCGCTTGACGATTCCGCCCCAAACGCCTCATACAGAAGATTGTCATTCATAAAAGTCGACCCATTCCCAAAGAAATCTTGCTCGTGTGGTTGTTGAGCATATGCGTCCCATCCAGTACCAGGAAGTTGAACCGGTGGAGGAGGTCCAAATCCTATTCCTGGCGCCGTCATTGTCTCGCTGGGCCCTTTGTGATAACCGAACTGATCAGGTTGAAGGACGTGTAATGGCCGACCTTGTTCCTCTTCGCCTGCTTCCGCTGTCATTTCGGCAAGCATTTTCTCGAGTCCGTTGGCGATATGGTGCAGTACGTGGCGGTCCGACGTGATGGAGCTCTTGAGGAGAATGATCATCTTTTCCAACAAATGCGAGACGTTCAAGTAGCTGTGCTCAATATTGAAGCCCATTAGTCGATTCCACTTTGTCGCAACCTTCATCAGAAAGACGGAGGCAAACGCAATCATGGTATGAACGTAGAGGGGCGTGCCAACAAGTGCTCTGCGCATGTCTTCCTCCTCCAGCACGAAAGTAAGAATACTGGCGGCAGCCGAGATGGCCATATTTGTGAACTCTTTCCTCTCTGTCGAGAGTCTTCCTGAGTTGAGACTTACACCTCTCACTGCCAGAATGTTGAGTTGAAGCTTGGCAAAGTAGCTGTAGAGGATAATACCCTTGGGCGGGAACGTGCCAATGAAGCTGTTGCTCTGCTGTCGGGCATACCACCGCATGCGCCACTGCTCTATTTCAAGGTTAAAGTTTCGAAGGTCCGAAAAGTCTTCTTCCTCGAGCATGTCGACCGAGGAATCGTTCGAGGTGGTGTTGGTGCCATAGCGGATCGTGTGAGGATCTGGGAGGCGCCGCACAGCAAACCGCTCGTACACCCGTGTAAGAATTTGCATCAAAGAAACCTGAGACAGAATACGTGCATCGAGTGGCCCTGCAAAAGGCGATGCGAGGAATAGTTCGTGCTCTCTGATTTGGGTTGACTCGGCAATCATCGGCGGACGACCATACGCGATGCTGAAGTGGTGATCGCATACATAGAGCATGTACCACAAGCGAGCTCGAAGAAAATGCTCTCTGTCTCCCTCAAGGGCTTTTGCGAAGGACTGGTGAATGTTCAACTCGGTTGCAATGCGAATAGCATGCCCAGACAATTTCCAAGAAACCTCTGACAGCCAGAACGCGGCGATGCAGAGTCCCCGTACGTCGTCTATGCTGTGATATCTAGAGAACATGGATGATGATATCAGAGCCAGGAACTCTTTGTAGCATTTGTCGAAAGTCTCGGCGCTTGTGGGTATGTGCATGGCGGTGACGGCGAGGATCGTTGCTGTGAGCAGTTCGGAGGATTTGCGCACGGAATGGAACGAGTGATGTGTCTGCTCAAGGCCAACCCAGAGGTAATGATTCAGGGACATGTGAAAACTGAAGACGATTTGTTAGCTTGAATTTAGTGGTGAGACTGAACCGTAACCCAACTTACGTTTTATACAGCTCCTCGGCCTCGTGCTCAGAAATGACACCCCTCGAGATAAAGTCGTTCAGCTCCCCCTGACTCCCAGGAATGGTACGCGCGGTCTTCGCCCGGTTGCTTCTGATGTTCCGCAGTCTCGTAACCTCGTATAGACTGTTCATAGGCTCTTCAACCGTCACTGCCCCGTTGCCTTGGTCGTTACTGGGCGCGGGCTCCAGCGAGTTCTCGCGGGTCATGGCCATTTGCGTGTTGTCCTCTCGCGAAGACAAGCCGGCAGGGCTTGTGGTGCTTCCAGGAGTGACGGTTGATGGGTTTTGCACGGTAAGACATTGGGGGTCAGGAAGTTGTGGTTGTCGTCTCTCTGCAATAACCGTATCCAGACTTCGGCGCATCAACTCAATCTCGTGTCTCATGCTATCGATTTTCTGCCTACAAAGTTGAAGTTAGAGGGTATGAGGTTTTATTTCGAAAATAAATTGTAGTCTTACTCATATCTTTCCATCGATAGCAGGGACACATCATCACCGTTGCCCATGCTAATGCTTGATGGTTTGAAGACGCATTCTACCTTGCGGCGAAGGCAATGGCGACATTTTCGGTCACCGGGAAAGATCTCGCATCTCATTTTCAGCTTCCTGCATTCGTGACCTAAGGTTCTGTCAGCATGACTTTTGTTGATGTTTCAAATCGTTCACAGCTTACAAGCCTTCGATTTCCTCCCTGGACCTCCAACACCATCCACGAACTTGCCGGGCCGCAGCCCCTTGGGCTTGACATCGCTCTCAGTCTGAACTGATAAATGTGGTGACGACACGGGCTGCTCGTGATCTTCGTCTGCTCTTGATACGTCTGTGGAATCCATATTCATGCGATACTATTCCAAAGGGGCGTTGTTCATGGCGCATCCAGCCTCGACCTTTGCGTACCACCGGTAAATCGGGAAATGGCCTAGGTTTTGTTTCCACCCCAGGTATAAAATGTGGAGAGTGAAGGCGGGGGAAGCGGGGAAGAAACGGCACTACGACAAAGTCTCGTCTAGTGTCTACTTTAGCTTGTTGGATTGCCTCCGCACTCTCTCCGCAGGACCGCAACAGCATCAGCATCCGGGTTGCCAAGCAAAGACAGGCATGATAGCTGATATCACGAAGGGTGACTAGTCGATATCGCCCCCCAGTAACCGAAGGTGAGTCTCACCTGCCACTATGCCTCTACCGGAGATAGTACGGGCTCGTAACTTGACCCGTCACCATGGGTGTCATGTGGATTGCCAAGGATGAGGGGTTTGGGTAGTCTCTCAAAGCGGAGTACAACTGCAGTGTGTCTTGTCAAGAAATGGATCGTTTCCATGGTTCAATGACTCAATATTGACACGCATGTCCAGAAATCTGGAATTGCGTGAGTGGATATCAAGGTCACTTGAACAGTTTCCAGTTTTATATGTCGGTCAGTTTTCAGTGATGGATAGTCCACGCCTTTTTACTGCAGAGCATCACTGACGGTTTTCTGGCAAAGCCAAATTCCTCCAGATTATTCCATAGATATATCTCTACTAACTACATTATCGTTTCCCTCAAACCAGTCAAATTACCGTAGACAACCCCTAGATATCATATCTTGCCTTGTGGCCAGCATTGATGCCACCTAGAGGTCTGCCAACAGTAGCGTGCTCTCCGTGCTTCTCAAGGTGCTCAGCCAGATTCTTGCCGGAGATTCCTTCCTCCACCGACAAAGTAGATTCCATTTCGTCCATCTTCTTGTTGTCCTTCCTGAGGCAGATCGTAAGAGCAATGGAACTGGCAATCGTGATAACGGTCAAAGCCAGGTTTACAGACCAGGCCGTCGTGTATCGCGGTCCGTCGCTGGCGGGATACAAGTAAGGGGTCCACACGAGCGCCAGGTTTCCAACAGAGTTGTTCATAGCCAGACTGATGGCACGCTTCTTGCGAGGTCGGGCTCCAATGTTGGCCATCCAGGCGTTGGAGATTTGGAAACAACCGTATGTGCCTGGAAGCATGAGGAAGAGCGCAAAATATCGAGCGGCGGTGTTTGTTGTGGCCATGGTGATGATGATGCCTGCAAGAGCCACGAAGCTGGGGTAGATGATGTGAGGGGATCGCTGGCCGTTGCGGTCAGAGTACCAGGTGTTGAAGAGACAGAACATTGCTGTGAACAAGAATGGCGGGGCTGTTAGGAGTAGGGTCTTGATGGTAGAATAACCAAAGCTCTTGACGAGAGTGGGAAGGAAGTTGGTCAAAGACGCAACAGCCTGGACACACATCTGGCCAACAATGCAAAGCCAGACCCGATGATCCTTGGCGGCCATCTTGAAGGCAGCAAGCGTGGTGATGTCCTCTTCCTCTTCTCCGGCGTCTTCGACGATGCGCATGATTCCGAGAGCCTTCTCCTCCTCGGACAACCACTTCGTTGTGGCGGGCCAGTCGGGGATGACCAGTCCAGTGACCACAGCAAAAACGACTGTTGCGATGCCTTCGATGAGGAACAGCCAGCGCCAGCTCTCAATTTTATTGTTCGCAAACGCTGCTGCGATTCCGGCTGCGAAGAGACCGCCAAAGGCTCCAGAGACCATAGCAGCGCAGAAGAAAATTCCCAAGCGCAGACCCAGCTCCTTTCTCGTATACCATCCGCTGAAGAGGAACGCGACGCCGACGAAGAATGGGGCCTAAACGCGTGTTATGTTAGAACTCATTCTCCGTAAATATGTCGTATCACTTACTTCTGTTACTCCGAGGAAGAAACGGCAGACGACAAGACCGGCAAAGCCATGGACTGCTGCTGTGGTACCGCTGACAATACCCCAAGCAACCATGCAAAGGGAAAGGTACCAACTAGGCCGGACCTTGCTAAGAATCATGTTGCTCGGAACTTATAGTTGTCAGCAGGGGTTCCAACCATTCTAATGTCTAGTCATATTACCTTGCATCAAGATGTATCCGATGAACGTGACGCTCAAGACGATGTTGTACTGGACCCCCTTCAGACCTAGATCTTCTTCGAGACCTTGGACTCGAGCATGCGGAACGGCGTTGCGATCGATGTAGTTCATGATGTACATGACAATCTTAAGATCAAGGGTTAGTCTATTGCAATCAAACAAGGGGACTTTCAGTAGCCAGGAAATCTCAACGTACCAAGATTGGCAGCAGCCGAAAATCAATCTTCCTCAGAAACTTCTTCTCTCGAGCGGCGCGCTCCTCGGGCGACCAGGCGGCGACAACGGCAGCATAGTCGATGGCGACAGCCTCTGTCCCAGCTGGCTGGGCCTTGGCCATTGTGCTTGATAGTTGGCGATGTTTGAGTTTTGGGGTAAAGAGGAGCTTTTCGGCGAAACAGAGAGCATGCAGTTCCGAGCTGATAACTGAGGATGCTTGACTTCGATTGCCAGACTTGGAGAGCATCTTATACCCAGTGCATGTTCCTGCTATCCTGGCTTGCGGTCAGGCAACTCGAGTCAACCTCGGGCATCCAATGCCGTGGTAATGGCCAGATTCCCCAGGTTCCCCAAGTTCCCGGGGATTCTGGCCTCCTGCCGACTAAGGCCCGTGTGGAGTCTGGGGTTGAGATTGACACCAAAAGCCACCGGCTTCCAGGTCGCTGGCGCCTCCGATTTCCCGACGGCCGCGACTCAGCGCACTCCAAGCATGTGCTCCATATTTTGGTTCACGTGGATCTGTATCCATGCCGAGCTAATGAAGCGAACTACTGGCGCCTTGGCGTTGGTTTGCGATGGAGGGGGTTGGCGGAGGTGTGGGATGGTGTCGGGAAATCGGCTAAAAAGCCGGTGGTGATGCTGCCGAGACGGGGATTGTGGATGCAACACGGGGTCGTGATGCATGTCAGTGAGGAGATGGACGGGCCGGCCTTGCATATGCTTTCGACGATGATGAGTTCAAAAGAAGTGGTTGCGGCCGTCGAGATGGAGAGATCAAACCAGTCTCATCAAGCCCTCAACCTTCATTCCCCGACTATCACAGCCCTCTCTGCAAGACTCAATTGGGGCTCTCTTCCAAGTCACATCAAAGCAAATTGTCTTTCATCTTCTATCAGTCTTGATCCATTTATTTCCATACTTCCACCATGACTAGCCTATCAACTAAGCTTGCCGCGCTCGAAGAGGCCGGCAAGCCAATCCAGGTCGGCATCATCGGTGCTGGCAAGTTCGGTTCCATGTTCATCTCGCAGTCTTTCCGAACCACAGGCCTCCGTCTAGCAGGCATCGCCGATCTCTCCAAGGATCGAGCTCTCGCCTCGCTCAAGCGCACTGGGTTCCCCGAGGAGAAGTACGATGCTACCTGCACCCTCACTGTGTCGGAGGGCATCAAGGCTGGCAAGACTGCCATCACCACAGACTCAGCAGCCCTCATTGCTACTCCTGAGATCGATGTCATTTTGGAGGTCACCGGTAGTCCCTCCGCGGGTATCCGACACGCCCTGTTGTGCTGTGAGCACAAGAAGCACATTGTCATGATCAACGTGGAGGCCGACGTCTTGGCCGGTCCTCTCCTAGCGAGGAAGGCTCGTGAGGCTGGAATTATCTACTCAATGGCATACGGAGACCAACCAGCCCTGATTGCCGAGATGGTCGACTGGGCCCGCACAGCCGGTTTCGAGGTCGTCTGCGCAGGCAAGGGAACCAAGCATCTCCCCGAGTACCATTACTCGACCCCCGACACCGTGTGGAAGTACTACGGCTTCACCGACGAGCAGCTTGAGTCTGGAGACTTCAACCCTCAGATGTTTAACTCGTTCTTGGACGGCACGAAGTCGGCCCTGGAGATGGCGGCCGTCGCTAACGGATGCGACTTGAGCCCTCCCACAAATGGCTTGAAGTTCCCTCCTTGTGGAGTCTGGGATTTGCCCGAGGTGTTGAAGCCTGAGAGCGAGGGTGGACAATGTGAGAAGAACGGCACTGTCGAGGTTGTTTCCTGCATGGAGACGGACGGCAGATGGGTCTTCAACCACCTCCGATGGGGTGTTTACGTCGTTATCAAGGGTAAGTTGTCTCATTTCGGACCACATGAAAGCATTTACTAACACCCAGATCTCAGCTCCCGGAGAGTACCAGAGGGAATGTTTCAAGCAATATGGTCTCAAGACCGACGCTAGTGGATGGTACGCCGCCCAGTACAAGCCTTACCACCTCATCGGTCTCGAGCTGGGCGTCTCCATCGCCACCATCATGTGCCGTGGAGAGCCCACAGGGCAGACCAAGACTTGGTCCGGCGACGTTGTTGCCACCGCCAAGCGAGATCTTGAGGTTGGCGAGAAGCTCGACGGCGAGGGCGGCTTCACCGTCTACGGCAGACTCATGCCCGCTGCGGATTCAATGGCCATTGAGGGCCTTCCCATCGGCCTTGCGCATGGATTTGTGCTGAAGCGACCGGTCAAGAAGGACCAGCGACTGAGTTGGCAAGATATCGAATACACTGCATCCGCCCAGGCTGTTTCTGTGAGAAAGGAGATGGAGGCTCTCTTCAAGAAGGAGTTCAAGGCCAAGAAGATTAACGGTACAAACGGGGTCAACGGTCACCATGCGTAGGGCGGTCTTAATTATACACCATGACATGATTACAACAAGAAATAGAAAAAGAATGAAACCAAGTTCAGATTAAAAGCTCCGAAGCGACTACTAATATAGTAGTACGCAGTCAGTTAATCATAACTGGCTGTGTATGCCACTGATCTATCGCCAGCCCATACCAACGTAAATTAGCAAACAAGTGTGGGGAGAATTATGACTGACAGTCCTGATATCATGCCCCTACCAGCCAAACGTGCAGGAAAGGTGCATTTTGTAAAGGCATCAGTGACCAAGCCCATTCCCTTTCTCCTCTATCAGACGGGGCGCATTTTAAACCGTGTTTAAGGCTGTCGGCGGGTGGGTTCAAGGCCATAGATAATTAAGACATCCACAAAGCTGCATGCAGATCAAGAGGTCCCAGTGCGACTAGGGACATCGGGGAATGAAGAGCAACAAGTGCGGCCAGGGCGAAAGTTGGGGTCATGGGGATTTCAAATTGCCTTTCTCATCTGGCCATTTCAGATGTTCCTACGGAGTACTTTGCCTTGGGCTACTTTGCATTCAGAGGCGTGTGCCGCGGAGATGACGAGTTCAACAATATCTTTGACCATGTCGAGGCTCTGATAGGTCGAATGCGGTCAAAGTCCTCTAGAGACGCTAGAATTGCAGTGAAAGGGAAGGCTTCGTGCATAAAATCCCTGACAGGTTGAGTGCGGTCAGAGTCCTCTAGAGACGCTAGAATTGCAGTGCAGTGAGGGAGGCCCACCACCGTGTGCCACCAAGATTACGAGCTCAGCAATATTTTTGACCAAGTCGAGGCTCTGATAGGTTGAATGCAGCCAGAATCCTCTAGAGAGGCTAGAATTGCAGTGAAAGAGGGGAGAAAGGGAAGGCGGTGCATAAATCCCTGATAGGTTGAGTGCGGTCAGAGTCCTCTGGAGGCGCTAGAATTGCAGCGCAATGGGGAACCCAGGGGTCAAAGTCGTAAATGTGGTCAGCGAATAGGAGCCCAGGCTCTTTCATGGAAGTTAAGTTAAGTGGGGTTCGGTGAGAATGTTCCAGCTCAAAGGTCCGGTCTCGCCAACATTTACACTCAACCTGTTAGTTGGAGAAATCTTGTCTTTTAACTTAAAGAATCTCTACTGAGTCCTCGCACGCAAAGACCCACAAGCGCTATAGGTGTCTCAGTGGAATACTCACAGCTCGCTCTCTGTGATAGTCATCTGTAAAGCCTTCACTGCTCTCCACCTGCACCTCGCGTCGTACACGTATCTGGGGCCCATTCCTCGCTTTGTCGTCCCTCCTATCAGACTCGTCAACGTACAAGTCGTCAGTTGACCCCTGGAAGCTCCCATCATCAAGGCGCTCAAAGGAGCCGTCCAGGTCATCATCCCTCCCTCGCTTCGAAACGACGCCTCCGCGGTTGGACATCTTGCCAATGGTGATGCGGGTATTGAAGTTATTGGATGGCTTGTCGCCTGCCTTCCCGGAGCCTGTGTCCCTGGACACGACAGTAGCGACACTGCCCAACATGCGCTTGAGAAGCGGCGCACATGTCGGCAGACAGGCTCCGATGATGGCGAGGCATGTCTCAATGGCAGATGCCGTATGGGGAAAGAGGACTGTTTGGCTGATGTTGTTGCCGCTGGCGCCGGCGCCGGGCTGGTAGATGCAGAAGAGGACGAGACGGGTAATTGAGGCAAGGACGACACTAGACCATAAACTTGTCAACATCTATACTCCTTGCGCGGCATGTCAATCATCATTCGGCGATCATTTCTTACCTGCCACCTAGTAGAAAGACACTGGTAATGGCCCATTTTTTGTCTCGGCCCATTTGCAACTTCCAAACCTCGCGGACCGGAAGAGCCACAGTGAGGGCATCAAAGATGATATTGGGAACCGTAATTCCGATGTAAAACTTGCTTGAGTCGATACATTTGCTCGTTATGCTCTTGTCCCAAAAGCCATGGACAGGGTCACAGGTGAAGACTGCAGCATCAGAAGTTAGTAACCTTCCCCTGGCTAGTCCACTACGGGACCTTTCTAGGCTGAAAGGATGAGAAAGAGTTGTTCGGCGACTTACTGCTAACTATTACGACGGCGATTCCCCATCCCGCGAGCATGGCAGCTATCGCCCACAGACAATACCGGAGCAATTTCGATGTCGAGAAGATGCGGTAATACATGGCTAAGACAGCCATCTTGGATAAGGGGCACGCTATTCCATATGCGCACTCGATTGCTAAGATAGACTATTGCAAGGCTATTAGATCACTGCCCTGGTCATGAGGGGAGAGTGGAGTTGCGGCAGATCGACACATACCTTCAAGAAGCTAGAGACACCGCCAGGAAATTCGGTGGTAATCTTGACCATGTTTGATCCTAAGCCGTTGGATACACCTATAAGCCATAGTCAGCGTTTTTCAACCGTGAGGGCTGCCGTAATGGGACAGGAGACGAACCAACGCCTTCGCAGACAATCATAATGTGGTTCGTCGTCTGGCAACGGCTGTGATTAGTAATGGACCATGGCGGATACGAAGACCAAGGATCTCACCAGAGCTGCTATGGAGACGTATTCATCCACGGACCACTTAGTCTTGGTCACATGTCGTGCAGTGTACAGACGCAAGCCAACAAAAACGGTAGCAATAGCACTAAAGACGGCGTGCGGAACCATCAGAATGCTGCTGACGCTTTCGTTCGAGAAGTAAGTGACATCGTCCATGGTGAAGAAGTGGGAGCGCCGTTCACTGTACGAAGAAGAAGAATTCGTCGATCAACCATTTGCAAAGTCTAGGCTTCTGGTATACATATACTGCAAGAAAGGGCGAAGAATTGCGGCTCAGCGCCAAGGATTCCAGCGATCCCATCCCCTTTGGGTCGGCATTGCTTAATACAGGCATCCCTTTGAGAGTTTGCGTGTGCGTGCGGAAGCTCTGCGTCGTCAGTGCGGCTCCTTCGAAAGTTCGCACACTCGAAGGGGCCATGGCAACATGGTCTGATACGGCTTCAACTAGGCCCACTTAGCGCCATGTTCCGATTCGCCCTACTAGCAAATGAACCAGTTTTGTGGCAAGGTTCCCCGGCCGGGAGACCCAAGCTGGCGTAGGAGATTTCATGCTTGTTTGCGATGGATCGTGTGACCGCAGCGCGGTAGACAGTTGATGAGGAGAGTTAGATGCAGCATAAAGGTGCGTCAGTGGTAGAAATAGTTATAAATCATGTTTGTTGGGTAGACAACTCACTCAAATGCACTGCATATCCAACTCGGATATATTACATACGATCCCGCCGCTTACAAGGACAAGGACAAGGACAAACCCAGATGCCGGACCCACAAGCGATTCAGCATCATGCATGGTTCATGTGAGAGCAGTTAAAGAAACGGGTATTTGCCGACACTTCCCGGACCAGCATGCGAATCCTACAGAAACTCAAAACCTGCCGTGAGAGGGCGATAGTGGAGTGTTCGAAAACGACAACGGTTTGTACTCGTAGATAGGGCATACCAAGTTACCAACTAGGCTCTTGCTGGACCGTTCCACTCTGGCCCATGAGTCTACGTAGTGACAAATCCTGGCCCCCGCCGGGAAGGATACGCTTCCATCGAGACCGATCGACATCAGATACTCCCGTCTAGCTCAAATCACCCGCTTCCAGTGCTACTCCATACCGCCATTTCTCCTTTGATCCAGCCGGGTAAGGGCCCAAGGGCCCAAGGGTCTCAGAGCCTCAGACCCATGGCACTGGGTACTGCAGGAACGAGTCGTTTTCGGTTATCAATGCACCGGCCAGTGCGAGGGTCTGATGTGACGGTGTCTGGACCAACACGGACAACTTCCATGAACCCCGGTTGGCTCGACGACCCAGTCAATCCACACGCTCTGCAGCCAGGCGGCCCACTCATGAACCAACGGTACCAACGTTACGTAGTATTTATACACTGGTTGGGCTGCATTCTCGTGTTCCCAAGGATACATAGTATCCCATCCTCTCTTATCCTGCTCTTTTTCGCCATCCCTTATCCAAGCAAGGCTCATTTTCGCTTAGTTTGTTGCCTAGTCACGCTACAGGGTCCAGAGTCACATCAATCGTCAACCATCTCGATCCCAATAACGCCATGTCTGCCACCAATACTTCCAGGGACCTGGGCATCGTGCTCGCTCACGGCGGCTTCCACCTCCCATCATGCTTTGATCTAGCCAAGGAGCGTTTCGAGGCCGCTGGCTTCTCCCCTGTCATTGCCGTCCGTCACCCTAGCATTGGCACCGACAATAAAGTCACCTGCGAGGACGACGCTCGTAACATCCAGGAGGCAATTGCCCCCTACTTAGACCAAGGCAAAGAATTCCTCGGCATCTCACACTCATATGGCGGCACGCCTTTGACGATAGCTGCGAAGGGCTACTCGGTGGCTGAGAGGGCGGCCGAAGGCAAGAAGGGCGGCTTCCGAGCCGTAGTGTATGTCACGAGCAACATGCCTCCTAAGAAGGGTGGCAGTGCGCTGAGCGTCCTGCCTATCGTCGATATTGTCGACGTCGAGGACGGCATTGCGAGGGCGAACGTCAAGGCTCGCGCCGCTTTCTACGGCCCTGATATGGCTGACGACCTTGCGGACAAGTTCCTGGCCGCATGCCTGCCGCAATCGCTGGAAGCCCTGGCTGGTCCTTCTCCTGTTGGACTGGATGAGTTGAAGACTCCAGCGTATTACATCCTCTGCGAGAAGGATCAGACAATTCCCGCAGCCACGCAGGAGCAGATCATCTCGACCATCCCGACGTTAAAGAAGGTGCTTCGCAACCCCGGTGGTCACTGTGCCTTTATCACCGAGCTGGATTTGTTTGTTGAGCAGATCTTCGAGATTGCGGCTGAAGTTTGAGGGTAGAACGCTGCATGGGAGGACTTCGTATAGATGAAGAATAGAATAATATTAGCAAGGAAGAACAACCTTAATAGTCTTGCTATGTACTTTCCGTGGCGTCTGTTTGGAAATCTAGGATAGCACGAAGACCATCATGCTAAATATCTGGTCGCTTGATCCCTTTTCCCTTCATATAACCCCTGAGAAGGTGCTTGTCTTCCGTTCTATTCAACGTCCTTGTGGCCTTGGATAGCGCAATCTAGCGGAGTACCGGTGCCTCGTGCGGCTACGTCAGCTTGTCGGACGCAAATTCCACAACGCTGAGAACCACATCGTCTTTGCTCTTGCATTTCTTTTTTGTTGGCGACTTGCCATTGATGTTATCCCTAAGACTATGTGGCGAGATTGACACTTTGCCCAGCGAGCGAAGAGGACAGAGCATATAATAAGCAGAACAAGGTGGATGGGGAAATGGAACGGCTAGAATCACATTCTTATTGTTTGTCTCGACATTGGTTATGACCTACGGTGGGTCTCTTTGCTATTCAGCCTTCGCAGCTTACATTGCCCCAATCGGCTTCGCTACACATTACAGTGTGGGTGACCTCCAGTAATCTAAAGCACATAGTAAGCCGCATGTGGGCCACTTCCTTGACTGTCCACTGAGTGGATGTAGTAATTTACGCGTGTTTCATTGGACTTACGCTTGGATACTAGGGAGAGCTGGTGTGAAACACCATAGATTCGACTATCATGGTGTTCGTCGCAAGCGCTCGTTGCGACTGAAGCCTCACCATCTGCCGAGGAACTTTCTTCATGAATTTGAACAACAAAAGGTCCGATTTGACTTCCGATATCAGTGAAAGACCAGCAGGAGTAGATTCGGGAAATCCTGGTCTAATAGGTACTTTGAACAGATGTTCATCAGCAACGCTTATTGAGGGCATGAAGTAATCCTAGCTAGAGAATTGGCCTTTCATGAGTCTAGGGTAGCCGGATACGGGCGATAAATTGATACCCGTTGCCGACTCATATCAATCAAATTTGACTCCACTTGTCAGCAATAACGCCCAAAATGGCATGGTCCGGGAAGTAATCTAAGCTCCGGACTCCGGGTTTAAGTCCCTCTTACGTCCGACTTGCTCATTCCATTTCACAGGAGGAAGACCTGTTGCCTGTTGTTTGTCTCCTTCTTCCCTACAGATGAGCCTACCGGTGATATTCTGGTGGCACGCTATTCTGCTCGAATTATGGAGGACTGCCTCGTGAGTCGCGAAGAACACCACTGCCAGGACGATGACAAGACGAACCCTAAGCCGAGGGCGTGCTTGAATTGCGCCCGGCTGAAGATGAAGTGCCAGTGGCCTGCGACCGGGTCTGCGCGGTCGGAGAAGATGTGTTCCAGGTCAGTACCGGCGACTCGGCGCCTTGATAATTCCCGATGTGCTGATGTTGCCCGGTAGGTGTGCCCGAATGAAGCTTCCATGCCATGTTCCAGACGCAGTACCGAGGAAGAAACGAGGAAAGTCGACGTAAGACACTCCGAATGCAATCTTGCCTTTGACTCTTTTGTTCAATCTTTAATTCTTCCATGCAGCCGAGTCGCCCAGCTGGAGAAGAAACTCGACGGCATCGTCTCGTTACTCGCCTCAAGCCAACATATCCAGGCCAAAGGCCCATCCCCATTAACGCCAGAGAGCCCCAAGGCCACCCAAACCCAGCTACCACCCGTTGCGAAGCCTGTCAACCAATTCACCCGTGTTGAGGAGAGCGTCAACCATCACATTTGCGGGAACGATCTATGCGATATAGGCGAAGACATCTCCAACGATCCATCCTACCTGGAACTCTTCCCCGGATTCCGTCTCACTCACGATGAAGCCTCACGGCATCTTGACGTGTACCGCCAAAACCTGGTACCCTTGTTTCCCTTTGTACCACTCTTAGAACACCTCACTACTCAAGAGCTGTACGCACAGTCGCCGTTCCTGTTCTGGACTGTCATGTCTGTCGTCGTCCCGCTGCCGAGCACCGTACAGCTCGAGATCAAGACGTGGTTTCGCACGTATCTTGCCAAGCATGTTATTGTCCTGCAGGAACGACGGCTCGACATGCTCCAGGCTATTTTGATACACCTTGCTTGGTAAGTTCATCTCCATATGATGCAATTGGCACAGTGCTCACCTGGCATTCAAGGAACGACTTCCCGTTTTACTTGGAGCCGCAGGCCACACCCATTCTTCAGCTCGCTGTATCCTTGGTCATCGACCTGAGGTTAGATAAGGCGCCGGGATTTTGTGGCATCCCTAGCAAATCTTTGTTGGGAGATGCTTGGACGATGATCGGTAAAAGCGTCTCCTCTTGTGGGGTGAAGGCCGGCGTTCCGCATACCCCAGAGGAGAAGCGAGCTGTGCTGGGATTCTACCACATATCATGCCTGTAAGTTGTCATTTTGGGGATCCAACAAACTCTCGCGATTCTGACCAGTCGCAGATTATGTGTCATGTTTAGAAGAGGGACACAGCTTCCCTGGAACAACTGGCTGGCTCAATGCTGCGACTCGCTACTTGAAGCGCCCGAGTACGAGTCTGATCTTTACCTCGTGGCGTTAGTAAAGATGCAGCATATCGCCGAGCGAGCCTACACCATCGTGCGGTCCACCGACTATCAAGACCAGGCCGCGATTGTATATCGCGCTCCCCTCGAGATGGCCATGAACAGCGCACGCCGTGAGCTGGATAATTTTGTCAAGATCCAGCCTGAAGTGGTCAAGCAAAACAGTTAGTTCACATCGCTACACTTGTTCCTTCGATGGCTAGGGCCAACTAACAAACCTGCTCAAGAAATCTTCTGGTCACATTACTACGCCCTTCTCGTACGACTCTATGAGCCCGTCCTCCTCATGAAAGCGCCCGCCATCACCGACTCGGACAGCCTCCCCGCGGAACCCTTCCAGCGCGCCGAAGCGCTCTGGAAATGCGTCCAGTGCTGCAGCCAGTTCTTCAACCACCAGTTCACCATCCCCGCCGCAGACTTCTCGGCCATGCCCGTGACGGTCAGCGGCTTCGTGGCCTTCGCCATCGTCACCATCTCGCGCATCATGCTGCTGGACCCCACGTCCGACTGGGAGCCCGCGCTTGCCCGGCGCCGCCTCGACATGGACAAGGTGCTGCGGCGCATGAGCGACCACTTTGAGGAGGCGGACCGCGTCGCGCAGGAGTTGGGACGCCGTCGGCGGATACTGGACGATGGAACCAGTGTGTTTCTCAAGTATAGCTTCAAGGCACGCTGGATACGCCAATGGTTCAATTCCAAGATCCCGTCGGACCAGCAGCAACAGCCGCAGCCGCAGCCGCAGGAGCAGCAGCGACCGACTCTGACGGCAGCGTTGCCGGTGACAGAGGCCACGCCGGACTGGGCGGCTGACTTTCACTTCGATGAGAATTTCTGGGAGGAATTGATGTCGGTGTATGATTGTGATTTCCTAGACGTCTCTTTGACGAATGCGCCACCGGCGTAGCCTTTTTTTGCTTTCTTTCTAAGGACACTGGTGCAAAACACGACATGGAGTATATGAGATATCCCGGATCCCGTTAGGTAGAGCCACATTTCCCAACAAGCACTAGAAGTTATCATAGTTATACCTCATTCTTCTCAATGGATATGATCGGTGCTGGGTGATTAGAGCTTGCTAAAAGTGCAGGGCATGTTGGCGTTTGTGGAATAGAAGATGAAAGTTTACTCTATTTCCCGGGTTCTTCCAAAAGGCACCAAGTTCCATGTCGCGTACGCTTCCGTTGAAAAGCTGGAGTCCGGGATCATGACTGAGCTACCTTCACACCAGCAATTTTATTCGTTGTATCCCAAGGGACGCCTCCCACTCTCCATGTCCGCGTACTGTTCAAAGCATCACACCTCACATCGATGAAGTACCAGTGACGCCTCTGTTGACTATAGTTACTATCTAGGCCGTCGCCGTCATGCTCTCTCTCCCTAACCTAAATAGTCCTCCATGAATCTTTCCACCTCGTCACCGACGGCGATATGGGGACCATGGTAGGCAACCTATTATGATATTCCCCGGGTTGAAGATTGTGAGTAGAGCCGAGTTCACTACTACAGACATTATTTTCGATCACAAATACCCGGGAGACCATCTTGCGAACGATGTCACTACCATCCGCTTTGAGTAGAATGCGCAAGAGAAAATTCGAGATACCTCTATACCGCGTCTATTACTATATAGTGCAATGTGCGCGAGATCTTCATCCAGATGCCAAAGACATTCTATCAAGTCTAGTCCACCAGCCACGGATCCTGCAACAGTTCCTTAGCAGTTGGGCGTTTGCTAGGATCCCAAGCAAGGGCTCTTCGCATGAACCGAAGGAATTTAGTGTTATCTTTCAGCTTAGTTTCAGCCGCCTCCAATGTCTTTTTCTTTAGAATAGGAACAAACTCGCCCCAGTTGCCTATGTTAGGAAGGTTGTCAGTAATCCTCAAAATAAGAACGATGTATTATCACACGTACCGTTGTCGTCCCAGTACTCGAGCGCTCTCTTGCGATGCTGGCCAAGGAGCTCAGCGGGAGGTGGTCCCGGCGCGGCAACGAGTTCAGAGAAGTGAACACCGTCTAAAAAGCTCCCGTCTTCTTTGCGGGCGCTAAAAAGAGTTTTTCCTTCAAGGAGATTCCATGCCTAGTGGTGGTGAGCATCTCAACCGGGGAAATGAAAGGCTAACTGAAGCTCGACTTACAGTGAGTCCAACGCTCCAGATATCGACTGGATAACTCCACTGAATCCACAGCAGCGTCTCGGGGGCTCTATACATGATAGGCATAATGTCACCAGCGTGAGGGTCAGGTCCCAGTCTAACTTCTCCAAAATCGGAGAGAAGGAGTGGCCCAACCTTCGTTTTCATGAGACGGGAGAAGTAGATGGTTCGATCTGGGAGTTCTTTGCGAGGAACGGGATTTGAAAACTCAGTATCTTCCATTTTCTTGAAAAGAGAGTTGTCGTTGAACCCAAGGAGTAGGTTACCCGGATGTACATCTGGCTTTTTTCAGTTAGCATCGACGAAACCCATGGCATGCTAGCATGTATGTGTACACGTATAAGGAGAGGGAGGAGAGTCGCCTACCAGTGTGCACTGCCTGAACCTCTGTGTGCATGAAATCAATAGCTTCGAGCAACTCCTTGATGGCACTCTTGACGAATTCCTCATCAAAGCCGCGACCCTTCATGAAAACCGTATCCATATCTCTGAGGCTCATTTGAGAAACTTGTAGAGCTAGCGCGATGTGTTTTCCGTGAGGTCCAACGACTTCACAAGAGTCTAGGAGCTTCCTAACGTTGCCGGTACCGACATGTTTGCTAGGTAGGACTTTGTTCAAGTGCTCATAAAAAGGCAGCTCATGGTGTTGGACAGAATTGTGTATGTAGATTTTGAGGGCTACATACTGGTGATCTCTGCGCTTGATGGTCAACCAACCATTGCATCGGACTTGTCAATCTGAAGGTACTCACTGAAGGTCACGTGCAAGCCAGATGGTGGAGGACGAGCCGTAGCCCAGTTTGGCCACAGTTTGTAACCTGTCGTTGAACACTTCGCCTAAGCGGACTGGATAGAAATTCTCGGGCTTGTATTCTGGCATTCCCTCCTCCTCGATGGGTTGATCTTTGTCGATGACATCAAATCCCAGAGAGGGAAAAGTTCGCGGTTCCGATCGTGGACGCGCCGTAGAGAGCCCAAGCCTGGCTGTAAGGCTGCCGAGTGTCCATGATGAAGCCATTGGCATGCAGTGCTGGGGATACGAAGCTGAAGACGAGGGAATCGCCACATCATTGTTCGACACAACGCCATGACGACTGTGTTAGGAGGAGGTAATAACGGCGGTGGAGAGGTTGAGGGTAAAAGTCTTACTAAGAGGCAGCCACATCCACATCCAGCCCAGACATCACGATGTCGTACCGAGGTTTCTCTACCACTGCTAGGAAGTTGATCCGACTTATCGGAAGAGTTGATAATACCGATGTGGCACAGACAAGTGGAAACAATGGACCAGAATAGGCCAACAATGTTCAAAATGTTGCTGCCTGTTGAGAGTGAGGCGAGTATCGGACCGAGACTCCTAATGTTAATGTTGATTTGCTCACACTTTCATGCTAGCGAACTGATGTGGTGGCGTACGAATTCCAGTGAGGCAGTCCCTCAAGTCTTTTTTCCCCTTCTTTTCCCCCTGTTCATCTCTGTCATACATAACTTGGTATGAACTTAGTCGTTAACACTTCTAAAAGAGGGGCGATGACACATAAGTCTAGGAAGGACCCAAACGAGACCCAGGACGTCATTACGCTGGCCTTTTACAGTACCAGAGGAACCAGAATTGGCAGTGCCCATGCTCGTGAGGGTGGAACATATACGTTTCAGACAAGCCGAGCCGGCCGATAAGGCTCATTATTTTCTTGCCGTCTGGGCCTTTTTCTACGTTTTGGGCTGAAATTGAGAAGTGTTGTTAGCATTTCGGTGCGTGTGGGAGCCATGCAAAGGGTGAAATGCACTTCTTTCCAAGGGTTAATTGTTTGAAGAATGTATTGCTTTGAGATATTGTCTGTCAGAAGCGCCCGAGTGCGGGTCCTTCCCATCGGCTTCTACGGTTACACTTAACGAATTGAAACTGCAATTTCCTATCTCCCATCACCAAACCCTTTGTCACCAGCATTAACTCTACACCCCCAGCGACTGTATCCGTCCAGGACACGATAGGTTCCTCTTCAGCCACCATACCTTGCCACTCCAAGAACATTGCGCCGTCATCATGTAACTATTTTCGCCCTCAGATTATTCATCCTTTACCAACTATCATGGTAACCCTTAATCGATATGCCATCCATCGCCCTTTGTTAAGACGTGCAAGTATTCGCCTTACCTGCTCTATACAAGCCACTTAGCAAGGAGCATTCATGTGAACTGACACTTGCACGCCAGGGACTTCGCTTTTGATTACTCTTGAACATGTGGCAACGCGGAAGCAAAGGTGTCAAGGACACCTGCACTGGTGTTGACTACAAATACAAAGACATGGCCATACTATGAGTATGCTCTTCAGCCTTCATAACCGCATCCAGCTCAGCTCAACTCAGCTAACACCATCCGAGAAAACTTCATCACATCATTCCATTCTTCAAAAATGTCCTCATCTCCTTCTACTTACAAGGCGGTTGTTGTGGAGAGTGCGGGTGCGCCGTTGCCGCACAAGGAGATGCCCTTGGGCGAGGTGGGCTCTGACCAAGTCCTCGTCAAAGTCATCGCCTGCGGAATCTGCCACACAGATACAATCGTGCAAGCAGGCTACCTGGATAACTCATTCCCTCGCATTCCCGGCCACGAAATCGTTGGCGACATCGTCAAGATCGGCGATAGTGTGACGGCTTTCCGGACTGGAGATCGAGTCGGAGGCTCGTGGCAGGTGGTAATGGACAGTCACCCACCCAGGAATAATGGCAACCTCAACTGACTACGGCAATCTAGGCCATGACGGGAAATGTAACGAGTGCCAGCAAGGTCTGCACTAGATGTGCCGAAAGGCCAAGGCCCACGGAGTTACCGTGGACGGAGGCTTCGCCGAATACATGACTATTCAGGCGGAGGCTGTCGTTCGAGTGCCTCTGGATATGGAGCCAGCTGAAGCCGCGCCCCTCATGTGTGCCGGTCTCACCACATTCAACGGCATCCGCAGGATGGGAATCGAACCGAGCAGCGTGGTTGCCGTCCAGGGCCTGGGCGGGCTCGGACACTTGGCCGTCCAGTTTGCGAGCCGCATGGGCTTCAAAGTCGTGGCGATCAGCTCCGGAAACGCCAAGAGAGACTTCGCCAAGCAGCTCGGAGCACACCAATACCTCGACACCTCGACCGAGGACGCCATCGAAGCACTGACAGCCCTGGGCGGAGCGGCCCTCATCGTGGCGACGGCTCCCAACCCGAAGGCCATTTCAGGGCCTCCGGTCGCTGGTGAAGTTGCTTGTGCTCGCGCCCGTCGGGAACAGCGAGTTCGACACGACGGTCATGACCCGTCGCGGTGCCTCGGTGCACACCTGGCCGAGTGGGAATATCCAGGATGCGGAAGAAACGCAGGAGTTTGCCAAGCTGCACGGTATCAAGTTTTTAGTTGAGAAGTTCCCTCTGAAGGATGTGGACAAGGCCATGGGTCGCATGTTTTCTGGGGATGTCAGGTTCAGGAGTGTTTTGGTTATGGAGGACTGGACGGTTTACACCAACAGGGCTGCTTTGAGCACAAAATTGGATAGAGGTTGACTCTGTGTATCTTATAAGTTATTCTTTTCGAAACCCGTATATTCCAGTCTCCCAAGAAAGGTTTCAAGGTTTTATTAGAAACGCTTCAGAGACTTTATCCTGGACGTTGTGATTCTAGACACAAAGCTGTTAAGTCATGTCGCTGACTTCTGAGTCGGCCGGCTGTTTCGGGTGACGGGTCATCGGCGCCGAATTTCCGCCAACATCTCCACCGCGTCTTACCCGCGTCTACTCTCCTCCCTCAACGGAAAGGCCCCTCACCAGCATCCCATTCCAATAGACTCGGCCCTCGAAAAATAGAACTTCCCTCTTTTTTGATTGATAATCCTCGTCTTTCTGCTACAAGATAGCCCGACATGGCGCAAAAACCTTGGCGCGACTGGGTCTACCTAGCCATCATATCGACCCAGCTCTTTGGGATGCTCGGTACGTTGCAGGATAGACATTGACGCGAAGTTGCCGGATTTGATCTCGGTTTATATCCATGCTTCGTTCGTTCTCAGTGAATACCTACTCAATTGATCCCATCTCCCTTCTCATCAAGACAAACCCGTCACCGTCTTCAGTCCTCACATCCATCTCATTCTCACCAACTAACAACCCTCCAGCTCTCGACTTCGTCGCCTTCTACCCCAAATCCCTCTACGCCGCGCCCTCCGCCCCATTGCACTTCCTTGTCTCTCTGCGCAAGACCTACCTCGCCACCTCCGGCGACCCCTTCTTCGGCGATGCTGGCCACGCTCCCTGGTTCCAGGGCTTCCTCTACGTCGAGGCCTTCGCCCAGTTTCCCCTCGCCGCCTACCTCGTCTCCCAGCTCGCGTCCAAGAAGCCCGCGTCCGGCTCGGCTGAGCTTGCGGGCTTGGCGTTCGGCTGCTTGACTGCCATGGGGTCTGTGGCGTGCTGCTTTGAGCTGTGGGAGATGGGGCCGGAGATGGTCAAGGATGAGCACAAGGCGAAGCTGTTTTACGGGACATATCTGCCGTTTGTTGTTATTCGTAAGTGTCTGTTTGATGATGACCCTACATGACTAACATTTGCCAGCGGCCTTTATGGCCATTGACATGTACTCGAGACTTCTCCCTCGCGTGCGCGCCGGAACTGTCAAGCCCAAGAAGCAGTAGATGGGCACGATAGATCTCATTATGAAGGGCGGTATCACAGATAGGGTACAGTGTACAAAATAGACATGATGGAACCTCTCCACCAGACATTTCCCAAGCCCAAAGCAGCGGCAAGCTTGCCACAGAACTCCCAAGATCCAACCTAGACTCCGTAAATGCAACGCCCGGTCACGAAGCCTAGTCTATCCTCTTTGAATGTTGCTTCGTGTACCCCCACCCGTTGCCCACGCCGTTCATCCCGTATCCGAGAGGCGTCGCGCCACCGAGCGTGCGCCCCTTGAGCCTTCTGGGTAGGATTATCCCCAGGGTGTACATGCCTGCGCACAGCAGGCCGGCAATGAACGAGACAATGCTGTAGAAAACAGTGCTCGCGTAGATGTGGCCGCCGAGGCCCTGCCACTCAACGTGCCCGTCCGTCTTGGGCAGCGCCGGGGTCGGGAACCAGCGGATGGAAAGGCTCAGTGGCAGGGGGTCGCCGATGATGAGCTTCCGCGTGAAGGAGCCCTGGAGATGACTCAGCGGGCTGATGCTGTATGCAATGCCAGAGTCGAGGACGCCGCTATCGTGGGACCGCAAGTGGTGCTTCGGCGTGCTGTGCAGCAGGACGTTCATGTGGGTGCTGACGTGCAAGTGGCTCTGCTGGAGGGTGCCGGCGAGGGCGAAGACGAGGGGGATGTATTCGCGCTCTGGTAGTTTCTCGCCAACGATCTCGACCTCGGCGGGCGGGCGGGCGGGCAGGCGACAGCTCAGGGGCGCGTCACTGTGGATGTAGAACTCGAGGAGGTGGAAGAAGGGGTCGTCGATCATAGGGAGGGTGCAGTTGACCTCGCCCTCGGTGCCGTAGTTGAACTCGAGGGGGCGGCCGGTTTCGTTGCAGATGGGAAAGGGGATGTAGTTGATTTCGTGGTGCTCGTTTTCGATATGTTCGCCGGTTTCTCTGTGTGCGGCGCTGGTCAGCGTTGTGTCCTCAAGCCAAGGGGCAGAGCTTCTGGAGTTGGATTCTCGCGAGCTTGGTAACTTACGAGCTGCGGCTCATGCATTCCACGGGGATCGGGGCGCCGTAATGGTACGACGGCAGCGCATCCGAGTGGACAGCAGCGACGATGGGCGCCAGGCTACCCAAGGCGAGGGCCAAGGCAGAGGCGATCATGGCGGCGCAAGTGGCAGAGGAGAGGAGTAGCGATGCCGGTGATGCGACACGATCTGACTATGCTACAGAAAAAAGGGACAGCCCAGATTGCCCGCGATCAAACCCAAGACAAGACCATAACTAGGCGACAGTCCACGTTTCAGCGATGCGACAATTGGTCTTTTTCGACGGGGGGGTGTCTTGGAGGGAGGGAGCTCTGGAAGATGGTGATGTGGAGATGCCACCCTGGTTGTTTGATACTAAGCTGGCGGATCACCGATCACGTGGGCCTAGTTCAGGGGGGACGGGATGGATGCTTCTTGCGGAACAACAACCACGTTGGACCAGGGCGAGTATTTTGAGAGAAAGACAAACTGAAAACATCTGTTTCTAGGTTACTCCTGTTTCTTTTTGAGTAGAACGGTGCAGCTGATTGAAGTTATATGCACCGTATTCAGTGTTCTACAGAAGGCTGCAGCTTACACCAGCACCAAACCAACATCAACGAGGCCTCAAGCGGATTAGTTGTACTCCAAAGAATATTCCTTCTTTAATTCCTTCCATTCACTCTATGATGACGAATCTGACATGAAATTCAGAGTGGTGCGGCCAGATGCCTCAAATAGGCACCATGGTCATTCTCCTTCCTCCACGTCACCAACAGCCAAAGCCACCTACTTACTCTACTTCTCAACCCTCCCCGTCATGCAAATCACCGAATGATGGATATCCCACCCCTTGCCCCCATACTTCTCCTCCAGGTGCCTCTCCATCAGCTCCTTAACCTCCGCCAGCGGATGCGCCTTGACCGTGTCCTCGCTCCACCACGTCCTCGTCACCCAGGTCAGCATGGTCCCAAACGACCTCATGAACTCATCCGCGTCCTTGATGCGATACGTCCCCGCGTTCAGCGTCACCTTGACGTCCGCGAAGCCCTGCGCCCGGAGGTTCTGCTCGATCCACGCCGGATCCGTCCAGTGGCCGTCGGCGTGCTGCTGCATCTTGAGCGTCGCGGGGAACGGCGCGTCGAACGGGAACGACGCGAAGGCCGAGCGGAAATCCGGGAGCCAGAACGTGCTGTCGGCGTGGAAGGTCGTCGCGCCAAAGATGCCTCCGGGCTTGAGGATCCGCTTGCAGTCTGGTGAAGGCATGTCAGTGTGCGGTTCTGGAACTTGGTTCTGAGACACTCGACTCGGCTTACCCGCCAGGACCGTATCCGGGCCAGGGATGAGATGGAGAATTAATCCCAATCCAACGTGGCTGAAGGAGTTCTCTGGAAGCCCGGTGTTCTGTGGATGGTCCCATGTCAGTCTTCAAGTCTTACCGCCATGCTTCTGATCAGCGCAAACACGTACCCGGACATCCAGCACTGCGGTCTTCGTGTTAACCCATCCCTCGGCAGCAATCCTCCTCTTCACTATGGTGATCATCTGCTCCGAGTTGTCTGCACACAGGATCGTGCTCTTCTCGAGAACGTCTTTGGGAATCGTGTCCTGAATTTCCTGCGTGAAGAGCCCAGTCCCGCAGGCACTGTCAAGCAAATCCACGGGAGTAGTTGTCTTCTCTGTAAGTCCCATCTGCAAGAGCAAAGGAGCTATCAGGCCGCGCAACGCCCCTCGCGAGGCTACGAGATAGTCATTCTCAGGCTTGTCGACGTCTGAATAGATCTTGGAGAGGTTCTTGGCCGCTGCGTCTTGTTCGCTCGTCATTTTGCAAAAAGGGTAGGATTGCGGTAGAGTTGATTTGTTGCTGTGTCTAAGAAGAAGTCTCCTTAAATGCTGCGCGAACGGTGTGGAACATATATAGCGGACATGTTTCCGAAATGTCGCCGCACCCTCAGTTGCAGTGTCGATGCAAACCACTCAAACTAGCTCAACGATACTGATAAATACTTCCAGTTTTAATCGAATGCTACTTGTCCCTATCTTAAATGGCAATAAAACGTAGCGCAAATAAGCTATACTCTACCTAGGTAGGTAGCCTGAACCAAATACCTTAATGGCACAGTCAGTTGACTTGACACAAACCAACGCACATAAGACGGCAAAACTCATTTTGGACGCAACCAACTTCATCTTACATCGACCTCGCCATACCCACAATACATCCTGGACTTTTACGGCCTCGAGAAGCACCGAAAGTCCAAAGTCACCTTGCCCGCAAAATCACATCAACCACAAGTGAGCAACACACAGAGCGAGCGACGACAATTCCTCATTAACCTAGCTGCACCCACGCCAGCTCTTTTCTCTAACCCGTCCAACTCCAGAGCAGAAACGTCTATTCCCCTTAGAACTCCATTTATAAACTCCATTTATAAACCCCCCAAGTGGTTGTTCTCTATTCCTTGCTATATAGCCTTGACTTGGTGTAGAGTAAGCGGCCGTTGTGGTGTGTCGTTCGCGCTCTTTTTTTCGGTGTCAAGATATGCCGGCCCTGACGGGAGACTTGGGGCTGACACGGGGACCAGCTTCGCGGTGGGTTCGGGGCTTGGCTTCGGGACGGAACCCGGCGGAGAGCTGGTCGAAACGTGGGCCTGGCGAGATGTGTTTGTGAAGGGACTCGCCAGGAAAGGACCAGACGTTCGGTGAACGCGGTCAACGTAATTGTTGAAGCTGCAGCATCGCAGCTGTTGTTATTGTTGTTGTTGTTGTTGATGATGGGGAGGATTCGGCTCACTCCACAGAGCAACGGAGAGGCATTGGAGGCGGTAGAAGCTGCCAGATAGAAGGCATCGTGGTAGATGAGAAGAGACTGTGGGTAGGGTTGGCAATATGGAATAGGCAGTGTATGCTCCCTTTTCGGGGCTGTGTTGTTCTGAGCAGAACAAACCCTCCAAGCCGGCCCTCGTCTCGCACTTATACCCCTTCAACTCTGCCCCCAAAGCCTTGTCCGCAACAATATATTCCATCACAATATGACCGGCAAATTTCTCCCACCCACCGTAAGCCCATGCCCCCAAAAGTCCCAGGGGCGGCTCGGCATTGGCCCCTAAAGTGAGGCGAACAAATGCGGGCCGCCTCACCTAAGGCGGCGGCGTGGGAACACAACACCAACAGAATCCGCCCTGCAGCTTTGGTTGCGGGGGGTAAAAAAGTAATATTGGCTTTTCTCGGGTCGGCGGAGGCCTGTTGATGGCGGTGCCAGTGCGACTCCGGCGTGCGTGAGGCCTCAACTCTGAGGTGAGGCCTTCACCGTGAACGCCTTTCCATGGGGGGGATCTTGACGCTCGCCCGGCAATCACTCCACGTTGTGTATCAGCTGCATCACGGATGTATAACTGCCGTGGGTAATGAGTTGCCAACACTCCGGCCGCGCGGGGTGACAACGTGGGTGAGGCTGCGGGTTTCATCCCTTGAAGCTTGGTACGCAATCTTTCCTTTCTTATTCCTTGTTTGCTTGTTTTCTTTGGAGGGACGGTTATGTATCCCCCCCCTGTATAATTACAACAGTACGAATAGACCTGCCTGTACGCACGACCATGCCATTGGCGCCTGTAACATATCCATCATCCCTTTAAGGCCTACACATAGAAACACGCCACTCAAGTCTCATGTCCACCGACTCTCCCGGCGTCTCCTCAGGCAAATCTGAGCGTCCCAGTCGTCACCCGCTGTGCCAATCCATCCACCTCCCGCTTCAGCGCTTTGAGAACACGTCTAACATCCGCCAGATCCGCTCCTCCCGCGTTGTTCCCGTGTCCGGGCGGGGGCAACGCGGCGTCGCACCGTTTAAGAAGCTCTACCACCGACGGGCCAATCGACCCGCCCTTGCCACCGCCTCCACGCCTGCGAACTTCAGCCGACCAGTCGTTCACCACGAATACGATCAGCTCTATGATGCGGTTGCGCACCGAGCCGCTAAATCCGTAGTCTTGTGTGTCAAAGATGTTCTCCAGCACGCGCACAATCATGTCGTGGGACACGCCAAGCGTCAGGAACAGCTGAATTGGCCAAGTAGGATCCGCCCCAATAGTAGCGTCCTGCTGGTAAGCCACAGCGTACCGACATAGCTCCGGGAGGAGGGTCTGGATAGGGAAGATGAAGCTGTCCAGGGATGTTCGGTGAGCAATGTTCTGGATCTTGCTGGTCACCGACTCGTAGGGAAGTGGGGGTGACGGCATCCCGGGTTCCGAGTTCTCAAGACGGGACATTATCTCGTCATGAGTTTGCTGGATCAGGTTGCTCCAGGTGCCCGAGATGGTCATGTGGTTGCGATAGTCAGCAGCATGGTAAATAAGTAGACACAGGTCATAGTATCCGGCTTGATCGGCGTAATCGTTGAAAAGCTGTGACAGTGTGAGCCACGGAATCCATGTCATCGAGTCTGGATATCTTACCTCCGAAAGACCTTGGATCTTGCCCTTGAGAGCGGCTTGAATTTCCACCTTCCTATCCGAGTCAATCCGCTCGTCCGCCTTCAGCCTCTCCAAAAGGTCATCCTGGATGTGTGCAATCTCCAGCAGCTCGGTCACCTCATGGTTGAGAAGCTGCTGCTGCTGGCGGCTCACACCCGTGGTCGCAACGTTAGCATTCGCCTTGGCAAGACTAAGTAGCCTAATGCGGTCCTTGATGCCAATAGGGAAGTCCGAGTTGGCCAACTGAGCCTGTACCTCGGCGGCGTCGAAAAAGCGGCTGCGGTTGGTGTAGAAGCGGCAGAGCAAATCAGCGTGCTCCACATTTGTGCCAGCAAGACGCTGGAGAAAGGTGATGACGTGGGGAGACTCAATGGCCAGGATGCGATCCGTCCAGCCCTGTTGAATGTACCAGTCGTAGAGGTCAAAGTGGAAGACCTCGTCATCTGAACCATTGACGACGTCGTATGCCTCAAGCCTCTTGGTGGCGATCAGCGTCAACCTCCCGTCGATCGTCTCGGGTTCAAGGCTCGATGCCGCATCCAGATGGCGCAAAACCTCGTGGATCATGTCGTAGCACCGCTTCCTGTCGTTGAAGGCGTTCGCCCTGGGATCAGCCGACGGCTTGCCGTCGTTGATCCATGACAAGGCTGTGTTACCCCGATCCTTTTCCCGGGCGACGACCAGGCAGAGCTGAATCGCCCCGGCATAGTACTTGAGGTCGACGTACTGCGTAACAGCCCCCTGAAGATTGGCAAACGTCAGGCTGCCGGCCACCTTCTCGAAGAGCCTCAAGCTCTCGTGGAGGAGACTTCGCGACTGGTTGGTGTTGGGGGGTTGGTCTGAGGCCCTCTTCAATTGCTCTTGCGCCTTGAAGATGACCACGTCGTCTGGGCTGCAGAAGCTGCCACACCTCCGTCGCAAAGCGTCGGCAACGGTCTCTACGTTCGAGCCACTCTCAATATTGCGGTTAACAATGGCTTTCACGAGCAGCTTGGCAAGATCTTTGCCATCTGCCTGTGAGAAGAGTTTCTCGTACGTCAGATCCCTGAGCTGCTGGCGGGCGGTTTCATCCAGTCTAGTATAGATGTCGGCTACGCGCTCATCGAATAGCATTAGCACAAATGAGATGCCCTCGGAGATGCTCTCCATTAGCTTCTGCAGAGCGTGCAGCGCCTGGTGCTCAGCCTGTAAAGCCACCTCCTCTTGCCGACTTGACACATGCTGCAGGTCCGATGGGCCTGACAAGCCCTGGATCAACCCACGGTTCGCATCAAGGAATCGTCTCAGCCTCTCCAGATTCTCCTGAACAGTTCCCAGCTTTGAAAGAGGGATGGTTGAGTTGATGATGATGCCACCAGTTGGGGACGCCCCGGGCATGATGACAGGGGCCTTCCAGAGCTTGCGAATCAGGCGGGCGAGATACAGTGCCAGGGCGTCATGTCGGGAAGACAACCTGACAGAGTCGGTAGTCAGAGACGCACCATCGGTCTCCGTAATAGTAGGCTGCCCACCAAAGTCAACGAATACCGACCTTGCGCGGTCCTCTGTTGCCTGGTCGATGGCGCGGGCTGCGCCTGGTCTTGAGTCACCACCATGGCCGCAAGACACCGCCAAGGCAGTCGAAACAGTTTCCACCCGGCCATAGAGCTGAATGAAACGTCGGCACACCTGTTCGTATCCCTCGTCTCCCACAGCGCCCCGAATGGCGGACGCAAAGATATCCACGAACCTCCTCCGTCGAATAATATGCACACCAGTGTTGGTTAGAACAGCAAACTCACTGGGCGGGTCATCGAACTGAACAGCAAGTTCGTTGCCAAACCCAAAGGGCTGGCCCGCCGCCGAGAAGGGCTTCGTAATTAAGCCCACAGCCTCGGCTCGGCTACCGATATCAATCCAACTCGCGTTCTCAAAGTATTTCAGGGGAGTGGTCGGCGACGTTTCCTTAATGCGTCCCGTTTCTGGGCCAGAAACGAAGAGAGAATCGGCGTTGGGGTTTGACTCCCTGCTGACGAAATCCAAAAAGTATCCAGGGGCGAATCGCGCGCCCTGTCGGCTGTATGTCAACATCGGAGACTCCAGGTCGGTAACGGTTTCACCGCCAGAGTAGCCAGATCGTCGGGGGGTCTGGCTCGGAGGGAATTTGATAAACTGGACCTGCATGCTTTGCGGCGCCATGTTGGACTGGGAGCCGTAGAGGTAGGAGGATGCGTTGGTGGCGCTGAAGAACAGACGGCAGCCCGTGTTGGTGAGAGCCATCAGATGGAGCTTCGACGCCTCCTGCTTGGAAATGGGGCTGATAGCAACGATGGTCGCCCGGTCGTTCAGAAGCTTGGAGTGGCTTATCATGTGAGCAATGTCACGGAGACAATGCACCTTTTCCTTTTCAATAACCTTGTTCAGTCGATCAGGCGCCTCCATGTAATAAGTGCGGATAGTCGATCTGCTCGACAGGGTGTAGACGAGGTTTCGTGAGTCGTCAATGACAATATCGACAAGGTGCTCGGGCGACTTTTGCGACCAGAAGCCCGATTGCAGAGTAACAACAGAGGACCAACCAGGATTCGTATGGTTGATCTTACCGCACCGATTCGAAAACCACTTCTCCTCAGACTGATAGTAGAGTTCGTTGATGTCGATGTCGCTGCTTCCTCCGAAGAAGATTCGTCCGTTGGCAGATCCAGTAATCACGCGAACATCGTTGCCGCGCAAGGGCAGACCCATCTTTGTCTGGTAGAGAGACACCGCTTTCGTTCCAGAGGGGGTGTCAGTAGCGGACACACCCAGCAGGATAATCTCTGAGGAGGTGGCGACGACCAAAATATGCGTGATGGTGCTGACGAAGATGCCGGGCTTTGGAGGTACGAGCGCCACGGCGTGGATAGTGTGAGCCTGGTCCTCAAAGCCGATGAGTTCGGGATCGGTGTGTGTGTAGTCCCACAGGAACAGCGAGTTGTCGATGACGACCCACGCGTGGTTGATCTCGGCAAAGAGACCCATGAGTGTCTGGAGTTCGCCGGCATTGTAGTGGTCAAAGACTTGGTTCGGGATCGGATACATCTGCGTCTTATGGAATGGGGCCACGGGGGATTCGGCGGTTTCGAGGTCATACTCAGAGGATGCGCCCTCTATCGCGCAAGTTAGCACATTTTCTCAAACATTTTGCGCGAACACGTACGTCTGCAGTATGAGTCCAGGTCCGGGAAACGTTCGTCGGCCTGTAGGAACGAGTTGATGGCCTTGGCCGCCTTGACGACGGGAGGCACATTCTCAGATCGCGGCGGTGGTAGGATGCTCGGCGCCACGAGGCCATCGCTGTTAGTCGGTATGGGGGTAGAAGTTGTAGGAGCCACGCTTCGTGATGTAGGCGCGGTCGTGGAGCTCTTGGTACTGACGCCCATGGTCGGCTGGCTACCGTCGGACCCAGTGAACAGCTGTCGGCGCACGGGATCAGAGCCGGCCTGGAATCTCGAGGTAACGGCCGGCGTGTTCAAGAAGGCGCCGGGCACTGGCCGCACCGGAGTGGTCTGGGGAAACGACATGATGGCCAGCAAAACGACCCTCGCCGGGGCCTAGAGTGCAGCTTCACCAATCCCGTAGAGCAGGCAGCACCAGTTGGCGGATCATGTAGGGGGCGCGGGAAGAAAGAGAGGTCGCAGATTGATCGATGGCAGGCCCGAATCGTTCGCGTCGCGGGATGAGGCTCGTCAATGTCGGGTTCGTCACGTCGTCGTCGGGCTCGAGGTGGTTTGCAGGGGCGGAGATGCTCGCCGTAAACAATTTTAGACGAGAGCTTGGGGAGGCTGGATGGCCACGGATTTTTCGCGACTGGGGCTAACGCGCTAGGACCATTTCGGGCGCAAGGCTGAGAAACACATCTCACCACTGCACGTTGTGAGACGGAAAGTTTTACAAAAACTGACAGGTACATTTACTTGAGGGGGCTTCATTGATGGGGCATCTGCGTTGTCTAAAAGCAATAGTGAATGTTGTGTTCATAAAGGTCGTTGTCTCGGGCTGCCTAAGCTAAGTACCTAAGCTGCAATGCCACTGCCACAGCAGCCTATCATCGGATAGAAATAATTCAATTCACCACAAGCATACAACTCCAATCTAATCATGTTGGTTCCTCCTTGTACTTTTGGTCCTTGGGGATTCAAATAGCTCCAGACAGAAGCAAATGCCTTATTTTCGCCCTGAATCATCCCCCACATCAACTTAAAGCATGAATCCTTCCGTTATACCAGGTCTACATATACATGCGTTTACTCCTTCTTGGCCTCACGAGCCTGCTTGCGAAGGGCCCTCCGGCGGATGTCGATGTGCATCTTCTTGTTCTGCCCGACGGTAATGGAGCTGTTGACACCGGGGATGTTCTCAATAAACCAGAGCATGTAGGCATGGCTCCACCAGGGTGTGTAGGTGTAGGGCGCCGCTTGGTATCCACCAAGACCGATCTTTCCGAGAGCAGACTTGACAAAGGGGCGAGCATTGGGTACGAGAAGGCTAGCACGGCGAACCTTGCTCATGGCGGTGGTGACCAGGTGGCTCAAGACAAGATACACATCGACGTTGTCGTCAGCAAGCTCCGATGCGAGGGCGATGCTCCATTGCTGGAGGAAGGCCTTGCTACCAGAGTAAGTGGCGAGGTATGGAGTAGGGGTCCAGCCAGCAAAGGAGCCCATGGTAAGGATCAGGCCGTTCTTGCGCTGCTTCAGGATGGGGGCGACGGCCTGGGTGACCTTGAGCGTGCCAAGGCAGTTGATGGTGACAATGCTCTGGAGCTCTTCTGCGGGAGTCTCAAGGAAGGACACGGGCATGCTGTGGCTCTGGCCGACGTTGTTAATCAGGATGCCGACATCGAGACCTTGAACGAGCGAACGCAGGCGATCGAAGTCGGCGTCATTGTTCTGGGAAAAGTCCATGGCCAAGGTCTTGATCTGAAGGCCCTTTCCAGGGTACTTCTGCTCAATCTCCTGGGCAAGAGTCTCCAGCTTCGATTGGGTTCGGGAAACGAGGATAAGGTTGAAGCCCTTCGCGGCGAGCTGCACAGCATATTCCTTGCCGAGGCCATCCGAGGCGCCGGTGACGACGGCCCAGGTACCGGGCTTGCCATACTTTCGGAGCTATAGGAAGCAGAACGTTAGAAACCACTCTGCCGGAACCGCAGCAAAGAGACGCTGGGACACTTACGTTCGTGCCTCCAAGCACAAAGGCATCCGCGACAAGCTGCAGGTAGCTCAGAAGCTTAGAGCCCAGGACGAGGGCGCCGATGCTAGCGAGCCCCCACTGCACAGGCTGCGGCACGCGCTGGAGGAACGCCAGAACGGCATCCACGACGGCATCCATGACTTGGGCGGTGGTCTCGACACGGGATGTTGGTGGTAAAGTGGACAAAAAGAGAGATGGATTACGAGTATTCAATCCGGGGAAGTGTTCAGAAGCCGCCCGTTCAGAACCTGCCTGCCAAACCTGCCCCTCTACAATCTCACCCCTGGCACTTGTTGAGGCCGGTGGCCCAAGCTTCTTCATTGAGTGGTTGAGTGGATTCTCTATCAGTACGAATACGCACATGCATCCGGGACTTCGCATTGAGCTGTCGGCAGGAGCCGGCCAAGCGTGTCTGTCCCGCAACCGCCTGTCAAATAATCTCCGTCAAGCATTAAACATCACTCCTCCGTTCACAACAACTCGATATCACCTGCTACAACTCCAATTGCGCTACCCTTCAATCATTATCATCAACGACCATCTCAATGGACTTCCTCAAGTCGCTCCTCCCTGAGGCAAAGGGCATCCTGCCTTACTACATGATCATCGTAAGCCATGCCACTCCCCAGCCCGAACCCGTCCGTTCCTTGGGTGATACTCACCGCATGCCAGCTCTCCCTCACCTCAATCGGAAACTCGCTGCAAAGCTATGTAACTCTGCACTTCTCCCGAAGAGTCTACAACGGTCGCTTCATCCGAAACCCGAACCTCCCCCCCAAGACAGCCAAGTTTGAGCCCGAAGACTCGACCGCAAAGTTCATCCCCGCCCAAAACGATCCCAAAGCCACCGACCAGTTGACGCCCCTCGCCGGCCGCCTCTTCGGCACCTGGACCCTCATCACTTGCGTGGTGCGCTGCTACGCCGCCTACAACCTGCACATCGGCCCTGTATACACCATTGCCTACTGGACCTACCTTGTGGCTTTGGGACACTTTGCAACCGAGCTGTTCATCTTCAAAAGCATGACCTTTGGTGTTCCTCAAATGTTCCCTTTTACTCTAGCAACTCTCTCTTTGATCTGGATGCCCTTGGTTCGTGACCACTACGTTGAGTTTAATTAAACAACAGCTTTCTTTTTGCATATATGAGGCGCGGATGGTCAAAGGCTTAGAGGCAAAGTTACCCGGTATCGGTAGATCTGGAATAAATCTCGCACATGTATAGAACTGGCAAAATGGCCTTGATCTATTCTATAAATCTCTTCTCAAGACTACGTCAATTTGTTTCGGTACAGCTTTCCTGCACAGTTGCGCAATTGGGCAGCGGCCTGCTCAGGGGTGATGTCTCGCTGGGGCTCTGCCATCAGCTCGTACCCAACCAAGAACTTCTTGACAGTGGCGGATCGCAGAAGGGGAGGGTAGAAGTGCATGTGGAGATAGGCGTTGTCAATCTCCTCGGCGGTTCCCTCCAGGGGGGCTTGGTGGATTCCGGAGCTGTAGGGGAAACTGCACTCGAACAGATTGTCGTATCTTCTGGTGACTTCCTGGATCGCTTCGGCGAATTGGAGTCGCTCCTCGTCCTTGAAGTCGATGAGGCACCGAATATGACGCTTGGGGAGGATAAGGACCTCAAAGGGCCAGACTGCCCACCAGGGGCACACTACCACGAACGACTCGTTCTGCCAAACGACTCGCTCTTCCTTTTCCACCTCCAGCTTGACATAGTCCTCCAGCAGGTGGCGGCCGTCATGTTGAGCGCGGTATTTGGTCATCTGCACGAGCTCCTTTCCAGGCTCCTCGGGCATCGTCGACGTCGTCCACACCTGGCAGTGGGGATGGGGATTCGAGCAGCCCATGGCGGCGCCCTTGTTCTCGAAGATCTGCATGTATCGGTAGTCCTCCTTGGGGGACGGGGCTGCCTCCTTGGGCAATGAGATGGTGAGATTGTCAGCTCTAGCCCTGAGCGGGTTCGACTTGGAAAGGTGGTTGGCGTAGATGCGCGTCCAGTGCTCAACTATGGGGAGGATATCCTTTCCGGGCATGTCGGCCAGAGTGAGGTGGTGCTTCGGGGAGAAAGTGAGGACGTAACACACGCCCTTAACTCCTTGAGCTCTGAGTAGAAGAGATTCCAGGTCTGGTTTGTATAGTCAGCTTCGTCGACGGGTCATGCGGCAGATGAATGAATGTATCAATGTACCATTTGAAGACGTTTCGGCCTCATAGTCGGGCTGCTGCTCCTTGACGGCGCTGTAGTCGTTGACGAAGGCAAATGTCTTTTCATAGTCAGGGTTCTTGTCACCCGCAGCACGCGCATTTCTCGGGCACAAATAGCACTGGCACGGTCAGATCAGATGCACTCCAGTTGGGGTGCGAAAGGCCGCAAGCGCACCGTGGGGTCGTATTCAGGAAGCTCTCTTGCGATGTCGGCTTCTTGCTGTCCCCTGGGGAACGTCAGCATAGCTATCATGATAGGCAAAAGCTGAGCTAAAACTCACTGCCAGGGTCGCTTTGTTCGGTGAGGGGAGACCAGAAGCCAGGAATCCGTCAGCGGGTTGTACCTCCGGTGGGAGATATCATCGAGGATTTGGTCCGGCATGATGGTCGAGATCACGGCGTGGCGTGTTATGGACGCAACGGTGAAAGAGGGGATGAGAGGAGGGGCTCGGTGCGCAGGCTTCTGCTCACTGCACGCAATGTCCAAGGTACACTCTATTGTACGGAATCCCAAAAGAATATCCAGAGGAAGATGAACAGAGAGAAAAGAAGGGAGCTCGGAAAATGGCTCTCGTTGAGATCTGGGCTCTCGGATGGGTGCGCTTAAACGGCCTGCCACCTACTCACCTAGGCAATAGTAACGTGTGGTAATGGAGCCGCCTCGGCGAGGTTCTCGGCGCAGAAACATGCGAAATGGTCGCGACGCCGGGCGGGTGACGTGGGGACCCTCCTCCACCCGCTTGACGCTTCACCCATGTGCTAACCTAGGTAGAGACTAGAAATCGACTTGGGTCTATGTACAAGTACCCAGAAGGACGAATGCATCAGTTTTGGTGCCGATATACCGGCTCCGGTACTACTTCACTATTTCAAGGACAAGATGGCATCCCGTTGCATCAACTGACCAGTAGTCTACAGGCTCCTATGTCTCTTGATTCACTAACCGTCCGTTATATTCGTGAAATATGATTTTCTTCTCTGAATTTTCAGAGAGACTCAAACCAGACAGCCTAGAAGCAAGAAGGTCTTCCTAATAAATGCGTCATATACTTCTCTTTCATGGCTTTCACTAAGTACTTGGCTTCGCTTCAGTCTTCACCGAACATGGCGGGGTCTCCTCTCTGTGGCCTGGAATACCATGTGGAGGCGGTGGTTCCGGGTCACGTGGTGTTTGTCATCATGCTCCGAGAGGAACCACCGAATGCGCCAGCGATGACCATGCTACGCAGTGTGCACCTACTTTCCAAAGGTGCAAGGCTGTAGACTAACTTCCATGCTTGCTAGTCAGACTCTGACAGCTGGACGGATGTCTCTACCCCTGTCCTCTGCAGGCCTTGTTCGCTCCGTTCTTTGTTGACGAGATGTGCCAATTCACGTGACTTTCCACTATCAAGAGATCTGAACGGCCTGAGCTCAAGTGTGGGGCGCGCCCTGAACCCCAGCATTGCGCGCCTGCCCCCGGGTCTGGTCCTGCTGGCTGGAGGCGCACTTCGTCCTATTACGGGACCCATCCTAGGCAGTGAAGCGCCCAAACATCCAACCTCAAGCGACCAGCAGCCCATCACATCTCCATCAACCACAACCCCGAAACCGCAGTTTCCATCGAATTTCGCGTCGCATTACCTCTTACACCACTTGCGCATCCCGAGAATACCCCTTTTCCGCCGCCGTCGCGCCTGCCGCCGTCTCTAGCTTGGTGGTGCGACTCAAGCAGGGGGGCGTCATCAAGCTCCCCGCCCGTCAAGGTACCAGACGAGATGGGCGTCATACGCAAAAAGACGATCACGAGGGGCGGCGAGGGAGGAGTCAAGTACGTCTGCGACGTATGCTCCTCCGACATCACATCTACTGTGAGTGGCTTCCTGCTGCCTCAAGACCGCAACCGGACGTGTTCTGGGCGGCTCGGGAGAACCCCGGCTATTAATCCCAATATCATATGAGGGCGATCTAACATGGTGGTGATATCAATCTAGGTCCGCATTCGATGCGCCGATCCTGCCTGCAGCGAATTCGATCTTTGTGTCTCATGCTTTTCCAATGGCGAGGCCCGCAATTCACATAATCCGGCGACACATGCATACCGTGTTATCGAGCAGAACTCGTTCCCTATCTTCGACAGGGATTGGGGCGCAGACGAGGAGCTTCTCCTATTGGAGGGTGCGGAAATATACGGCCTAGGATCCTGGGCAGACATCGCCGACCACATTGGAGGGTTTCGCGAAAAGGACGAAGTTCGAGAACACTACCTGAAGACATTTGTCGACTCCTCTCGCTTTCCGCTCCCGAAACGCTGCAGCCCCCACGATTGTGAGCTTGCCAACGAAATCCCCCGTGATGAGTTCCAAGCGCGAAAGAAGAGGCGAATAGAGGAAAGGAGGGAAGCCTCCAAGAATGCGCCGGCTCTGCAGCCCAAGACAAAACCTACGGCTAGTGTCCCGAGTTGTCATGAGATTCAGGGTTACATGCCTGGTCGTCTCGAGTTCGAGACGGAGTATGCGAATGAGGCCGAAGAAGCTGTTCAACTGATGCAATTCGATCCCGGCGATGGCTTAAATCCGCGAACGGGCGAGCTCGAGCCAGAAATGGAACTCAAGCTGACCGTTATGGATATCTATAACTGTCGGTTGACCCAGCGTGTGGAGCGCAAAAAGGTCATCTTCGAGCATAATCTCTTGGATTACCGAGAGAATACCAAGACTGAGAAGAAGCGAACCAAGGAGGAGAAGGATTTGCTACAGAAGGCCAAGCCATTCGCACGGATGATGAACCACGATGATTTCGAAGACCTGAATCAAGGTCTCCAAGATGAACTCAACTTGCGACAAGCCATTTTGCAGCTCCAAGAGTGGCGAGCCAACCGCATCGGAGACCTCAAGAGCGGCGAGAAGTACGAGCTAGACAAGTCACAGCGTGTTCAGAAGGCGATACCTATGGGATCCATGGATCGCGAGCGTCTGGCCTCGGCCCAACGAGCGAAGCAGCCAGTTGCGCCAGAACCCCCAAGTGGGGCAGCTCTGCTCGTTGCCCCTGAGCTGCCTATCCGATTGTCAAACGCGGCGGTGAACGCGGCAGCGGCGACAGCGACAGGGACAAATGGCGTGGTCAATGGCGATGCCAAATCATTGGCAAACGGGCATACCAACGGTGTTAACGGTGTCAATGACATCAACGGCGTTAATGGCGTTAATGGCGTCAATGGTGTTAATGGCATAAATGGTGTCAACGGCGCGAATGGATCTGTGCCTTCAAAACAGAAATACGTCCCTCAGATCATTTCTGGCGTGCAACCCTTGCAGCTGAGCGAGGATAATGCACCAGACGTTCACCTGCTCACCCCCGAAGAGACCAAGCTGTGCGAGGTGATTCGACTGCAACCAAAGCCATACCTGATGATCAAGGAGCAGATCCTCAAGGAGGCCCTCAAGACGAACGGGACTTTGAAAAAGAAGCAAGCCAAAGAGATTTGTCGGCTGGATTCGCAAAAGGGCGGAAGGATATTTGACTTCTTTATCAACTCTGGGTGGGTGGGCAAGGCGTGAGAACGGATGTTATGAATACCCTGTGGGGAGCGTTGAACGGAAACGGCTGTCTTTTGGAACGTGGCGCTGTAGTGTATTAGCTTTGGGGCAGTGTATTGCTTTCTGTATACAAGAAATTCATGATCAAACCGTGATGGAATCAGACAAAGCATCCGAGCAACGCTGTGAATCTTAAACCTCACTCCTTTTGTCCAGTGACGATGTTTTGAGAGAGTCGGAGGACAAACTACCCCGCGACGCCACTAACCCCACCAACATCGGACAGTTTGCTGTGGTGGAGCATTGTGCCTGGGCAACTCTCGCAAGCAGCCTCGGCCGGTGAGCTCCAACTCCAAGCTCGAATTCATCCTCCCAGCATCCTCTATGCGGCTATTTTCCAAGCTCCACAAACCAGCTCTGAAATCGCTCCACACCATGGCCACCATTGCGAACCTCCGCTGGTTGACGGCCAAGTCGCTCTCAGAGAAGATCCTCGAAGAGCGCGAGGCCAAGGACCCAACCTTTGCCATCATCGATGTCCGAGACAACGGTATGTCCAGCCATCCGCCCAACTCCTGAAGACTAGTCTCTTCTTCGTCCACGGCAGCTGACTTGAGCAGACTACATCGGCGGGCACATCAAAGGCTCGACCAACATCCCCGCGCACACGCTGGACGCCATGATGGCGACGCTGGTGCGCCGGCTCAAGGACAAGAAGACGGTCGTGTTCCACTGCGCTCTGAGTCAGCAGCGCGGGCCCACCGCCGCACTCAAGTACCTGCGTGAGCGCGACGGGCTGCTGCGCGCCATGGGCGAGGACGCCAAGGGCGAGGACGGCCAGGAGGTGGTTGTCCTGGATCGCGGGTTCGAGGGGTGGCAGGAGGTGTACGGGCCGGATGAGAGGCTGACGGAGGGCTATCGGAAGGAGTTGTGGGAAAATTACTAGGGCGACGACTGATGAGTCGAGGAAGAGGCATATATGGGCTATCACTTGGAGATATATGAGCCATATGGTAAATCAAGTACGCGAGTCTCCTTACAAGTCTCCCGGGACATCTCATTACATAGATTAACAGAAGGGTCAAGGACCCAGTCGTCCAAGGCCATCGCTGTCGTGGTCATGGTGCTGCGGTAGGTAAGTCCGATACTTATTCTCCTCCATGATACAAGAGCAGCTCTGGACTTTCCGAATAAACTCTTCTCATCTAGAAGGAACGGTTTCTACCGTAACCGCATCCCCAGTCAAACACACCATCTCCAGACCCTTCTTCGACCAACACATCTCGTCTAAGCATTTGCCAAAACTCTTATCCTCCAACCCAACGACACTCGCAATCCCAGAGTGTACCATACAGCTTCAATCATCTTCAATTCTTGGAAACAGCGCACCATCACATCCAACCGTCATATCTCATACCCGTCAACCACCAACCTTTATCATGGTTTTTTCCTGGATCACTCAGCCTGCCAATGCTGTGTGGACGTTTTTGACGGATCCAAGCCTCGAGATCTCTCTCAGTACCTGTGGTGTCCTACTAGTCGCACTCAATCTCAGCCTTGTTTTCAAGCTGTACGAGATATTATTCCTCTTGCTCCAAGCATGCTTCCTACGGATCTACGAGTTCGTGCACGCAACAATCCTGGGTCCCCGCGTTCAGGAAAAGGACCTGGAAAGCGGAGATGAGACGGACATGTTTGGTCAGCCGGTGGGCCTAACAATGGATGACGAGTATAGAGACGACAGGTTTACGACCCAGTCCCTCTCTCGGTCCAAAAGCGCGAACCTTGACGGTACTTCGAAGTTGGCTGAGCCTCAGTTCCCTGGGGCTGCACGTACACGGGAAATCGACGTTCGAGAACTGGATGTGCATCGTAACGACGATTATTGGAGGCTACAACAACGCAAAAAAGCAAAATACAATCTCGGTGATGGGAATCCAAGCTTTGTATCGATGAACAGTAGCGCTTTTCGAACCATGCCGGTTCTCGTTGAGGGGGAGCATACCTGTTTCGAGGTCGATGTTGAGGCTGCTAAGCAGGAGTAGTCAGGAAGGACAGTTGGATGGACGGTATGGTGGAAACGGAAATTTCGGAAAACAGCGATTCAGACATGACACTTAGAGAGCGAAGCCTAGTAAATGAATTTGGGTTATAGCGACCTTGATTGAGTGAACTGCGCAGAGTGATGCTGAACGATAATGACAACCCATGCCAACTTCACTACCCTGGACTGTTAGGTGGAACAAGGATCCCTTGCTGCGATGCATTGGGTATGACGCAACAGCTGCAAACATGCGGCCGGTGGCGGCCAGCCAGGTGCTGCAGTTAGTGGGGAAAGCCACTGTTATCGCTGACCATTGGCGGTGTCTATACTGGGCAGCATTTTTGCATTTTGGCGCTGGGGATTGGGCTGGGAGTTCGCCGCCGGCCGCGGCTTCGATCCTAGCTCCGTCGCAATCAAATCGGCGCCGAGTTTCCCTCCTCCATCACTTCCGATTGATCGTTTCGTGCTGTTTGTGGAAAAGAAGCAATCAATCACACGAATACGATTGTTTTTTCTTCTTTCAGGCTATAAATTACTCATCCCGCTACTCGTCGTGTGCCCTCTCCTTCTCGCCTTCACTTTGCAGCATCTGAGCCCCCACCGATACACACAGATCACAACAACCCCGCCACGAGCAAGCATCCCAGACATGGGTTCGAAGCCAGAACAGCGCAAGGATGGCGATGTGGACATTTCCAGTACGTCGTAGAGGATATGCGCTCCTCGTCAGATTGCTCACCGTACTACAGACCTGGGCTTCACGCCCGTAGTGAAGATTGACGACCCGTGGACCGTTGAGAAGGCTATTCAGGAGGTGCCTGGAGGCGCCCCCGAGGAGGGATCGTCTTCCCCGCTACCCTTCTTTCACATGCTCGAGCGACTCAAGACGACGAAGCGCGAAGGATGGCGACGGTTTGGAATCTTCAGGTAAGGGCGGATTTCGACAAAGGCAATGGGATGGGAATGCGACGTGCTGATAAACGTCTGAAACAGGGGAGAGTCCATCGCCGACCACATGTACCGCATGTCGATGATTTCCATGTTCGCCCCGGCGGCGCTGGCCCCGAAGCTCGACCTACCCAAGTGTGTGAAGATGTGCCTGATCCACGACATGGCAGAGCTGCTGGTCGGCGACATCACACCCGTTGATGGGGTGCCCAAGCCCGAGAAGAGCCGGCGCGAGGCGGAGACGATGGACTTTCTGACCAAGAACCTGCTGCGCAATGTGGCAGGGGGCACGACGGGCGAGGACATCCGGGCCATCTGGCAGGAGTACGAGGACTCGGAGACGCTGGACAGCCACTTCGTGCACGACGTCGACAAGATGGAGCTGCTGCTGCAGATGATTGAGTACGAGAAGCGCGGGCAGGGCAAGCTAGACCTGGGCGAGTTCGCGTACGTGGCCACCAAGATGACGCTGCCGGAGATGAAGGCCTGGGGCCAGGAGGTGCTCAAGGAGCGCGACGAGTTCTGGGGGGCGAAGGAGCATGTCCACGGGGAGAAGGGCGTCGACGGCGGTGTTCAGGTAGATCTTCGAGGCCAGCAGGACGACTATTACTCGCGGGAATGATATCTCAAGGGCTTGGGCTAGGGGGGTTTACTCGCGGGAACGGTTACTTCACAACGGCCCTGGCTAGAGGAACTCCAGTCGGTATCTCTAGTTGTTCGTGCGGAGGCGGCATAGCGGCGTCTATAGACTTGGGCGAGGGATACACAGGGTGATGGTTAAGTTAGGGGTCTACGGAATGGAACGTGATGATTGAATGAGCGAACAGAGTCAGGCTAGTAATGGCAGTTGAAGATGCAAGCAAGACGGTTGAAAGTGAAAGTAAAAGCGTGTAACAGGTGGAAACGTGGCTGTCGGATTGGACCCTGACGTATTTGCATAGTGAACTGATTTAGGTACGAATTATACTGTGCAAACGTGCGAAGTATGAGGCACCCTGGGCAATAAATATCGTTGCAGGGGACCGTGGTGGTTTCAATGAGATGAGTTGATGAGATCATGAGACGATGCCCCTCTATTGTTTGTTGCTTGCTCGCCATCGCCCAGAGCAACCACGGCATCCCTTTTGGGCGGCGAAAAAAAAACAGACGAACCGGCAGAAAAAAATAATAATCAGCTGCAGGCAGGGACGCTTGCTTGATTAGCAGGCGAACCACTGGAGCCACTGAACCCTGGCGATCGAGTGGGCCGTCTCCCCAACCAAATGGTGAGGAACCACTACCAGCGGTGAGCAGGCCAGCCCCTAGTCGCATCCATACAGTCGCATCGGTAGTTTCTTGTTAGTTGGTCTTTTTGTCCAGCTTCTTTGGCTTTTTATTCCATTAGCCTCGACCTTCTCGAGCTCCCAGCTTTCCCCGTTGCCGGCCCCCCGTTTTCCCCCATCTCCTCCTGTTCGCCTGTCTGCTTTCTCTCCACTTCACCAACCAGGCGATCCTCTTGCTGCGACGACGACGAACGAGACCAATTCGACTGCAGGACTGTCGCGGAGAATACTCGAGCCAATCACCGGGTGTTGCGCATCGCTGCCTGCCAACCTTAAGCTGACGAACCGCCGGCCAAATCGAACGTCTTGGGCTCAGCAGGCAACAACTCAGTAGCCCGCCAACCATCAACCACCAACCACCAACCACCAACCACCACCGTTGCCGCTACCACCACCACGTCCTCGCTGAAACCTTCACTCACGCGCACGCGCACGCTCCCGCATCCGCTCACGCGCCACAAGGCTGTCTTCATCGCCCGAGTCACAAGAAGCGACAGATCCCCATCATCCCGTCGCCGATTCCACATTTCCCGTCCGTCTGGCTCGCATCGCCAAACCCATCAGCTTAGACGCAAGCGACCCTTGAGATGTGTCTCGGCTCCCGCTGAGCTCCCTCTCCACAACGCCATTCCGATCCGTTTTCTCGCCGCGAACCCAAACTCACCCCCCCCCCCCCACGCCGCGCGTGACGCCTAGGCCTCGCACCGCATTCCTGTCGAAGCCCGTCATGACGGTCCCTTCGCACTTCCACATGCCCGGCGCCTTCCACGCTGAGGGCGTCCATCCGGGCCTGTTTCGCCCGCCTATCTCCCCTAGCTCCAGCGCAACCTACGGCTACGCCCCGCGCACCACCGCTTCCGTCGATTCCCATACAAAGCGCAAGCGTCATCGCCATGAGATTTCACGCTCGCAGGAGGTGCCCTTCGATGATGACATGGAGGGCAACGGCTACTTTACCACTCCCGCAACCCAGGGCAGACACCAGGACCGACATTATCACCTCGCTGGCCAGCTCGGCACCCCGAATGGTGGGCCCGTCGAGAGCAACTTCATGGACGAGAGCCTGTACTCGGATTCCGACTATCGCAGAGCTCTCGGTTCGAAGCGGACCTGCGACGAGATAGATCGCAACATGGACGGTCCTACCGCCTTCTTCAACCTCCACCCCCAGCCCGTGCCCTCCCAGGGATGGGGAAGCTTCGCGGTCTCTACACTCGGCGGCGTTGTCGGCGGCGTTGTCGGCAAGATGTGGGAGTTTTGCAAGGCCGGCGCCTTTCGCGGATTCCAGGCCGGTGGAGGCAGGGCCTTTCGGGTCACGGCCGAAGGGGTTCGGGAGATACACTCGCTGGATGAGAAACCCGTCGAGTATCATCACATTCCAGGGCGCTTCCCCCAGATGGATCCTCAGCCCGAGCCCGTCGAGGAGCGCATTGACAGCGGCGCCTCAACGCCGACAGGACCGGCCACGAAACGCAGACACACCGATCACCGAGACGAACTGGGCCGGAACTGGGTCATAGTCGGAGATTCGGATCCAAACGTCCCAGCCAAGACTCCTCAGCGCCGTTCCCAGCGACCGACTCCGCGATCACGAAACAGCGGCCCATCCATGACTACTGGCCGGCGCATCAGCACTCCGGCATCTCGCCTTGCCTCGACTCCGACCCCGACCCCGAGCCAGCGACGACCCGCGAGCCGCCCATCTAGCCGCCTCTCCCACGCACCCTCGCCGTCTCTTCCCTCCGGCCGTTCATCCAGCCGCCTGTCCCACGCACCCTCTTCGTCTCTCCCCTCCGGTCGCCCCGCCTCGACCGCCTCGACAGCTTCGTTCGCCTCTTTTCGCTCCCCCTCACCAACCAAGATTCCCCAACCTGCACCCTCCCGCCGTCGGAACTCGGTCGCTCCGTCACAGAGTCCGGTCGTCCACGGGCACCGTCGCTCGCAAAGCAATGCGTCCACGGCTTCGAATCGTGGCAATGCCGATGCAAGCCCGCGCCTCACCGCCGAAGCCAAACACCTCGCCGCTCGACGCAAGATGGAGGAGCGAGATGCGGATGTGCGCATTGCTGCCTTCAACAAACAGCTGCAAGACATGATCCGTCAAGGAAAAGAGGCCTTGGGCACGACGATAGAGGTAGAAGGAACCTGGGAGGATGACTGATGTTTTCTGCCAGTCCCGAATCCCTGGTGTCTGCTCCTCTTCTTTTCGTCTCACTGATACCCTCTTTTCTATTGACGTACGGCTTTTATTACTTTTAACTTGGACAGCACTATGGGACCATGGGATGACTTGCGAGCATATGGCAGAGGAGTTTATCGGCTTTCATTTCTGGAGGAGTCGGAAGGTGACTGATATTACCAGGTGGCCTGGCCGTCACCTTCACTTGGGTTCTTGTTCATCTCGGCTTGACGTATCAAGCCCAATATTTATGTACTTTGACAAATCCATCTATCACAGATTTTCCGAAGCATCACAGCTCTCGTTCTCTATGCGTCCGTGCAGGTAGATGTACTTCCCACTGAGACTACAGGGAGTTTGTAGACTTCCCGTCAAGTTGTCACGGAGGGTTAATCTTGCCCTCTAAAGCCCGGGAAAACAAGAATCGTAACGAATTTCAATAAGACCTGGAACACTCCGTTATCTCTACTACAACTGAGCCGTCCAAAACGGCCGTGCCAGGCGCATGGAGTTAGACTCGTAATTCATGACGTATCGGACCTCCATACGTGGAGCTAGCACCCTGGTCATGCGATCTCGGGTGGTCGCATGAGCACGAACGCTCCGAGGACCCTGGGCGCGGAAGTCGGCAGCCACGCCGACGACGTGCGACGTGGCTGCTGCGATTTGGCCTCGTTTTCCATGATGGCGCAATTGCAGTTGAGGAAATTCTCGGACCGAATTTAGATGTTTGATTTTGCAGGATTGGCGGTGCTGTGGTGTGGTAGTTTGTTCCACGTAACTGGAGGCTGAGGCAGATGGTTACTTCACTTTACGGGTCTCGTTTCAATTGAGGTGCGTAGATAGGGTGATTGATTGGATTGGGTTGGATTTGGCTGGCTTTCATTTCTGGTCCAGTTTGCTGGCTCACTGGCGTCGAACGGAGATGGGTGCTTGATCGTCCGCTAATAAGTGGTAATTGTCTGGGATCACTTTGAGGAGCGACCGACGGCCCGTGACCATCAAGAGCTTGCTAGGCGACAATTATAGTACCGAAATACAGTGGAGCGAAGTCGTCGGACACTTTAGGCTGGCGTTGGTGGGCTGCAGGTCTGACTTGATATTTCGGTGTTGGCGTGTAAGTTTTGGAGCGTGCCATGAAGAGAGGCGAGACGCAGGCCGCGCCGAGCCGCGACGGTATTGCGGAGGACCGAATTTTCAAATCAAATGACGGATCGGATTGAGAAAGCCAAGACAAATCCATTTCCATGATCTATTTTGCGCCAACAGTGGTGGTCAACTGCCAACGCTTGACACCATCTTCGCCATCGGATACCCCGACGAGCCGACATCCGACCACACAGACCCTCCGTCCCCCACAACGCCGAACCCGCCCGGTCCGACATCCGGGATCTCGGCGGCCGGCTGCCCAGATGCAAGATACAACGAGCCGGAAGGCAAAAGGGCGAGTGCCACTCGCCTGCCGCAGCCGGTATCCACTGGAATCAGTGACCAAATGGGCCGACCCAAGGATGGGCTTCCAACCTCACTTCATCAAGTTGCTTCTGCTCCCAAAGGAAACGACGAAGCCCCGACTCCTCCCCCTTCGACAAAAGCGACAATGGCCAAGGCCAAGGCTGCTTCCTACTCGGCGTCCCCGCCGCCCTCCTCGGCGGCTGCGGCCCGGCGTTCGGGCCGCGCCTGCAAAGCCCGGTCGCTGGCTTGCCGCGAGTGTCGCGATCGCAAGATTCGCTGCGACGGCGGCCGGCCCGTCTGCGACTCGTGCTGTCGCCGCGGGTTGAGCGCCGGCCAGTGCGTGTACCCCGAGATCGAGCACGAGGGCTCCATTGCTTCGTCCAGAAGGTGAGCACGCGCGACGTCCCGGCATGTTGAGGGGGGGTGTAAGTGGGTTGCGAGCTGACCACCGTTGTAGTTATATCCGCGTCCTGCAGAAGCGCGTTCAGGAACTTGAAGCTAGGGAACAGCAGCTGGTGAGTTTGATGTGCCTGCCCAGTGTAATTCCGAGGCTTATCGTGTGAAACAGACGCTGGTGGCTCGGAATCAGAACCTCTTCACGGCTTCGTCCCCCTCGCAGGATGACGCCTGGGCAAAGCCCCTCGACTCTCCGGGCCCTGTGCCTTTGCAGCCAAAGCCCACCAGGGCCGCTGACCATGTTATTCCACCGATCCAGGCGGATATCCATGCCTTTGCAGGCGGGAGCGGCTTGCTCAACATGGCCCATGAACCAGCCAGCTACTACTCACAAACCTCAGCCCAGATGGGCACCAGCCCGCCTCTGACCGACGACCTGGAGGACGTCTCCCCGATCAAGTCGTCGTTCGGCTCGTACTCGACCAACATCAAGGCCGCCCTCATGCTGGAGAAGATCGCCCTGCCGCCGCCGGAGCTCATGGACGACCTGCTGGGCGAGTACTTTGACCTGGACTGGATCACGATGCCGGTCGTCCACCGGCCGTCCTTCATCCAGCGATATCACCGGCTGATCGCCGTGTCCAACTCGAGGTACCGCCGGGACATCCCCTCGCGGAGGCGACGGAGCTGGCGACGACGTTCTGCCTGCTCCTGGGGATGCTGGCCGTCGGACAGTTTTCGAAGCCCGGGCACGGGAACCCAACGACGATAGAGGCTTCCGACTTCCACCAGCAGGCACGGGCGCTGCTCCTCTCCGACCTCGTCTCGGTACCGTCTCTTCCCGTCGTCCAGGCCTTGGTCATCCACGCCCGCTTCCTCCGCCGGAGCGGGTCGTCCCAGGAGAGCTGGGTGTTGGCTGGGCTGGCGCATCGGCTCGCCGAGGGGCTTCTGCTGCATCTCGATCTCCCAGGCAAGGCTCCGGCCGAGCGTGAGGAGCGGAGGAGAACGTGGTGCTCTTGTGTGCTTCTAATTCGGTGGGTGAATTGGAATTTTGCATTCCTGCCTTTGCTAACCTTTTCCCTAGTATGCAAAGTGTGGCCCACGGTGGTAACTCGAGGACCAATAGTCCCAGCTTTGGAATCCTTCCGGCAGAAGTCGACGATGAGCAGCTGGAGACCCACGCGTACCAATTGGATAGAAGCCAATCACCTGATTCCCCATCGTGGATATCTTTCTTCGTCCATACGCTGAAGCTCTCCGATGCGGTGTTGCAGCCGATCCAGCAGTTCTACTTTGACAACCGGAACCAGCCGGAGAAGACCGATTCAATGACCGACGTTCTCAGCACAACTCTACGACTCGACGAAGAGCTCCGGGATTGGCACAGCTCATTGCCGAGGCACCTCCATGTCGATTCCGCTTGCCCCCAGGGCCAGATGGGGCTGCGACGCCAGGCTCTGCTCTTACACGTGCGGTATCTGGAGACAAAGGCGCTCCTAGCTCGGGCGGCGATTATGAAGCTGGTGCAGGCACAGTCTGACAAGCCGCTCACAGCCATGTCCAAGGCTTTGCTTGGGGGGGTTGTTGATGCGTGCTGTACCTCAAGCATCGAGCTGATGGACCTCATGAGCTGCGAGAATGAGCTTCTGGTGCTCGCCGGGGTCCCTAACTGCCAGATTGTTATCTGTGAGTATCCTGACTGAACCCTGACGGTAGCGTGCTAAACTAACCGATATAGCCCTCTGCGTTGTTGGGATGACGCTCAGCATGCTTCTCAGACTGCCCGTCCTCAGCGACCTCATCCGAAACCCGACGGTCTACGCCGACGACACTCGACGATGCCTGTCGCTCTCCAAGCAGTTCTACACCACCCGCCACCAACTCGCCGAGAAATACATCCAAGCCTTCGAGACGGCCGTGCAGCCTCAGCCGCAGCTTGCGGCATCGCCTGGCCTGGTGGACCCGGCGCTGGAGGCGAAGACGCTGCCCGGCGACAGGGGCGAACCAACGTCGGAGTCAGGCGGCGTGGAGATGAAGATGTTGGATGCCTGGTATCTGGGCCGGCCGGAGCTCGTGGGCAGTGTTGGGGGGTTCTCCATCAGTGAGATTGTCTCTCTGTGGTGAGTCCGTACGGGTACTGGGCAAGGTCAAGTTGCCCAGCTCAGCAACCAACTTCCGATGGAGTTCGCAAGGCATAATTGGCGACAATGAGATTCAAAGATGAACCCAGCTGTGGCTGGAGATTCAATGGCTGCCTCTCAAGTTGGGAGGTCGCATAAACGACGCCGAGGCGAAGTCGAGCGGCCGTCAAAACGGCCAACTCCAACGCCGACCCAACACAATCAACACCGCACAATTGGCCAGGCAGAAACTGAGATGTTAGCCTACCAATCACTACAAAAAAGGTTATGCAGGCCTGAAACGCACTGCGGCAGACTGTTTGTGGCGCACAAGACACGGTCGGCCTCCCGCATCGCCTCTCAGCCTGCTCTCACATCGTTGGCTCATCGACGAGGTGTAGACGTCACTCGAGAGATAGCGAGGTGTTTCTAAGTGGAAAAAGTGCACCAGTACTCTATCCAACTGCAAAGAATGCCCAGTCACCGTCGGTCTAGGCCGCCGTGGCAAGGCTTCTCTCACTTTCTTCTCAGAGTGAGGAATGCAGCTTTGCTCAGGCTTGCCTCTGAGTATAAAATCCGAGGACCGCCTTTCCTCCCTCACCTCTGGAATCTTCCTCACACACTCTCATCTCGCACACGTTGCACCACCAGGAACACCACGCAATACCAGATCCTCCACCAAGCATAACAGATACCAACAAGCAACAACTGCCCATCAACATGACGGTCTCTAACATTCCCCACGCCGGTGGAGGGCTCGGAAATCGGGCTTTGCTTGACAAGATGGACAAGCTCCGAGAGCTTGGTATCCAAGAGATGGTCCCTCTTCCACAGGTATGCTTCGCCATCATCATACCCAAACTCATCGAGATCACCACTGACAACTCTTATAGATGGTCGTCGTCGGTGACCAGAGTGCCGGAAAGTCGAGTGTCTTGGAGTCTCTCACAGGCTTCCACTTCCCTCGCTCCGTCAACCTCTGCACCCGCCACGCTACCGAGATCATCTGCCGACGCGAGGAAGCCGAGAGCATTGTCGTGTCTATCCAGGCTGTTGATGCCGACGAGACCAAGGCCAAGAATTTCAGACGGGTGGCTTCGAACCTCGACGCCCCCGAGTTCGAGAGGATCTTCAACGATGTAAGGTTCAGTTGTTTTTGCCCATGCCCAAACCTATTACTGATCTTCAGCTAGGCTGCTGAAGTCATGGGAATCAGGTCTGGCCCTGAAGCTCCCGGCTCGGCTTTCAGCCGCGACGTCCTGCGAGTTGAGATCAGCGGCCCCAACGAGGACCATCTCACTGTCATCGACGTCCCGGGAATGTTCGAGAACGAGACACCAGGCGTGACGACAAAGAATGACATCGGCCTCGTCAAGGACATGGTCAAGAAATACATCAACGAATCCCGCACCATTATCCTGGCCGTCGTTCCTTGCAACGCAGACATCGCCAACCAGAAGATCCTCACCTACGCCAAGGACGCCGACCCAGAAGGCAAGCGAACCTTGGGTGTCCTCACTAAGCCTGATCTTGCGGTTGAGAATGCCACCAAGGAGGTCGTCATCGATCTTGTCCAGGGAAGACGTCGTGATCTCCAGCTCGGTTACTGCGTCGTCAAGAACCGCGGCGCAGATGACACCTCATCTAGCTCCGAGGACCGCGACCGCCAGGAGAAGCTTTTCTTCGGCGAGAGCCCGTGGAAGAAACTCCCTTCCGACAGAGTGGGCATCCCTGCCCTCAAGACTCGCATCCAACAGCTCCTTATGGACCGTACTCGCTGCGAGTTCCCCAAGGTCCGCGCCGAGCTCACGGGTCAACTGAAGACCAAAAAGGAACACCTCAAAGGCATGGGCCAGTCCCGGGCCACGACTGACCAGCAACGCATCTACATTGGCGAAGTCGCCAACCTGTTCACGCGCACCAAGGACCAAGGCTTAGACGCGTACTACAACCGCAACAAGATCTTTGCCGAGAACACCGACTTGAAGCTCATCACGCGGATTCGCGAGATCAACGAACGGTTCTCGCGAGTTGTTTATGAGAAGGGCCACGCGCGAACCTTCGCCCCTGCTGATGGTGAGACCACCAAGACCATTAAGGTCGAAGAAGACTCGACAAAGTACGACTCCGACTATGGTGTCGACGAATGCTTCGAGCGAGATGATCTGTACGACAAAAAGACCAACTTCAAGATTCCCCTGCTTGGAGAAGAGGAGCTGGACGGAATTCTCTCCGAGCCCTATGGCTGCTCTATTCCCTTGGATGAAGACATTCTGGCGTACATCGAGCACGAGTACATGACCTCGCGAGGTGATGAACTTGGTACCGTAAGTCTAAAGCTCCCCTGATCTCATCTACAATATCAATTTGCTAACCAAGCCCGCAGTTCAGCGGTGAGATGCTTCCCACCACCTTCAAAGAGCAGTCCAAGAAGTGGTCTCCCATGGCTCGCGCCCATGTTTCAAACGCCATCCTGATCGTCCATCACTTCATCCACACCATCCTCGAAAAGTCCTGTACAGACCCGGCAGTTCGCGCCGAGCTATGGGCGTTCCTCCTCGAGGATCTTCAGAAGAGATACCAACGTGCTGTTGACCATGCCGAGTTTCTCCTCGACGTCGAGTTTCAGGGAACGTCCATGACATACAACCCTGCCTTCTGGGAAATGCGAGACAGCAACAAGCTCGCTCGCCACCAGAAACTCACCGATGAAGCTGAAGAGGACGACGGGGGCAGTCCCTGGGACGCTCTCGAAAAAATACAGCGCCTGCTGCAGGTAGCCTTGGGCACCGGCGACCCCGTCAAGACGACCCGCCAGGATATCCACGACGTCCTCTTCTCCTACTACGACATCGCACGCAGCCGCTTCGTGGACGTGTTGTGCCAGCAGGTCATCCACCACTTCCTACTTCACGCACCCGAAAGCCCGCTCAACGTCCTCTCTGACAAAGTCGTCTTGGGGATGACGCCCGACCAGCTGGATTCCATTGCCGGCGAGGACATGGTTTCGCGCGAGGGCCGCAAGAAGCTGACGAATGACATTAAGAACCTGACGCAGGCGCTGAAGATCCTCCGCTCTTAGGACAACTGCCCGCTCGAGAGTGGTGTATTTGACTTGATCCAGCCTCTGGCGCCTTGCTGCAGCTTCATGTTCCTTTTCTTGCCGAATGGGAGTTTCGCCTCGCTATGTTAACTTGTTAAGTCAAGGACTGGATGGCTTTCGGCTTGCTTTTGTCGGCACTTTTGTTTCATGGAGGATGTGGTGTCGACGCCTTGCGTGCGGGATGGTCACTTGGCTGGTTTCCACACCATCTTGGTGTTTTCTCGTCTACGGAGGATACGACGCCGACGAATTTACGTCGTTGAGGCTCCTTTGCTGTTTTCTTATCCTCGCAGAGAACATTCCGTTGACTTGGTTTTATCGCGGATGGTCCCTTGGCTGGTTTCGATGCCAAAACCTTTACTCACTCAAGTTGTCATTGCCGAGACAGTCTTTGCTCCCGCGGACAATGGCAACAACTCTGCATGTCACGGAGGATCACATTGTTAATTTTGAGATTGAACCAAACGGGGATTGCTTTGCTAGTCGATTAGCTATGATACCAAATGTAATGACTTATGTATACTTCTTCTCCCCTCCCAGCCATGTGGCCCGCTGCTCTTAATAAATCTGCTCAACATCGTACCAGTGCTCGTAGGAACAACGGCATCACAAAATACGACCACGAAACCAAAAGTGTCAGAATTGCTCAGAGAGGACATTGTCTCGGCTTCGTTATTTCATTTGTACTCGTACACGTACAATTCCTCTCATCATCCACTGCTGGGTCATTCCCACCAAAAAGTTTCCCGCCCTTGCTATGCTCGCCGTGCTCAATGCGGCCCCGAAAATGCAAATCTAAAAGGTATCATCGTCTAAAAGCACATGTCCTAGCCTAGTTTCCAATCAACGCCTGAAAGTGATAAATGTATGGCTCAGCCAAATCTTGAAGAAATCGCCGGAACGACAAGAGCGAACGGGCTATTTGTTCAACAGCATGCCCACATCCTGCAGTTGAACCGCGTTCAACAGCGGCGGAGGCCCCCCTCTGTCGACCCTGCCCCATCCTGCACCCCAGCTCGGCGGTGGGTGCAGAGGGCCGTTGCTCATGGGCATTGGGGGCCCTGCTGGGAAGATGTCGTCGTCGGCGGTCCCTGAGCTTCGGGTGCTCAGCGCGATCTCGTTGGTTCCTTCGCTGCTCGACTTGGCCTTGTGCCGTCTCCGCCAGAAGTGTGTCCTTCGTAGCCGAGGGGTCTCTGCCATGAGCTCAGGGGATGTCATGATGCCGACGCGATCCATCTTCCTCTTGGAGAAGTTGCCCGCCTTTGACCGTGGGTAAGAGAATCCGGCAGGTTGACCACCATGGAACGGGTTCCACTTTCGCATCTTGGGAGATCCGAGGCTGATGCTACCGTTGCAGCCAGCATTGTAGCTGGTTCTGGGTTCGCCCGAGAGTTCTTCGAGAGTCATTCCCTTCGTCTCCGGGATAAGGAAGGAGACGAATGTGCCAAAGAGCATGAAAAGTGCAAAAAGCTGGAGTAGTCGGTGTAGATTCGGAGAACATGCAATGCCGCTGCAGCCTTCGGGGGCACCTTGGCGTATTAAGGGGATACTGATGGCCTGGGCGACGATTGCTCCGATCTTACCCATAGCTGCAGAAATGCCGTGGCCGGTTGAGCGGTATCGCGTTGGGAAGCATTCCCCGGGCACAATGAAGGTCGTGGTGTTTGGGCCAGCGTTGAAGAGAAACTGGCCAATAATGTAGAGAGCTAGTAGGGCTCCTTCGCTGAGCTGGTTGTACGCAAAGCCCAAAACGCAGAAGAGAATAGTCAGGAGGAAGAAGCCAATTATTTGAAGAGGCTTACGGCCAAAGGTGTCGACGGTGAAGATGGCAAAACAATAGCCCGGTATCGACCCGGCACATGTCAAGATAATCATGCCCACAGCCTGATTGTAGAGCTTGTCGTACATGGAGTCGCCATTGCCATATCCCACCGCTTGGAGAACGATGGTGTTATTTAATCCGAGGCCATAAAAGGCGAGATCCTGGCACGAGACGTTAGTATTGGCAAGATACTCTCGTATCGGGGAACTTACAAGAAAGAACCAAGACAGCGTGGTACCCAAAAGAACCTTCATGTTGGGCCACTGGCGGAAGAAAGACAACAGGTCGCTCCAGGAGGCACGGGGAAGGTTGAGCGACCGTCCAGCGATTCGCATGCGACGTTCCTGCTGGACCGTATCGAAGTGGCCCTTAGACTTGCTGGACACATAGGCTTTGATATCAGCGTCGGCCTTCTCGACGTCATGTTGAACGTCGAACGTGTAACGGGGCGTCTCGGGAATAGTGATTCGGTAGTAGAGAGCTAAACAGGCAGGGATGGCGCCAACTCCGACGATGATGCGCCAAGATCGATCGGCTGCCAGGCGGCATTCGTAACCGCAGGCGCCCTCGTTGGGGATGTCGACGAAAGCCTGCTTAAAGAAACAGTGGTAATAAGGGCCACGATGGCAGCTGCAAGTTGTCCGAGGCCCTGCATGGAGAAAACGGCCGCGACCATGGCACCGCGCCACCTTGTGGGAGCGAACCTGTAGGATTACTGTCAGTACAAGAGAAATATTTTTGAGCTCCTTAGACGACTAGCCACAAAAGCTGAAGGGAACATGTCGACTTACTCAGAAGTAATGACTGAAGAGAGGGGGTAGTCGCCACCAATGCCAATGCCCTAGCTGGCGTTAGGTTTGTGCTTGAGAAGGCCTGGACAGTTTCGGGGCTCTTACCATCAGGATGCGCCAGAAAATCAGCAGACCAGTTGAGCCCATGGCTGGGCTCGATGAAATGAGTGCGCAGCTCAGTGTTGCGAGGATAATGATACCGAGTTCAACGCCGTACATGCGGCGACGTCCAAAGGCGCTGCAGCGGCTGATTAGCAATCGGTTTACGGGCAGAGATAGAGAAGACCACGGCTTACTCGGCAAGCCATCCAAACACCACCATTCCAACAACAATTCCGGCACTGGTCGCAGCTTTGAAGGCCTGGTTGACGGGATCGGGCAAGTAGCCATCGTTGCCACCGAAGCCGTTTCGGGGGTCCTTGTCTCCCCAGAAGACAACGCCGAGGAGGACTGTGACGAGGTTGATGGCAAAAATGTCATAGGAGTCGAGGAAGAAACCCACGCCTGCAACTAACACGGCGCGAACATCTGCAGTTTGAGTTAGTATCGGTAAAGCGAGGTACAGTTGGTGGTCGGTTGGCCAGCGGGTTGATATCACGTACGGTATAGGCCAAAGGGGACCTTGTCGATCTCAGACAAGGCCAAGCGACGGCGCAGGTTCGGATCTGAGATGTGGGAGTAGTCGTTCCAAAAGTTGTGAAAGGCGTTGTTGCCGCCGTAGGTGCGGCCATGATCAAATTGACTCGCGGGCGGGGGGAGTACATCGTCGAGGTCGGGCATGTTGAAGGCGTTATGGGGAGCGAGGAGCGTGAGAAGAGATAACCGTGAGCCACGACATTAGTCGCTTAGTAGCGAAAGGCGAAGCCTTTGTCGTCTTTGTCGGAGTTTGGGGATGAGGTTCGGCTCAGATCAGATTGAGGGCGACATGGACGGACACTATAGACACCATAGACATCAAGGTAGGCGTTGAATGCCGTGGAGTCGTGGGCCTGGAACTGTCGAGGTGACCAACCGGGGGAGCCGCGTGGATGTCGAGTGAGGAGATGGTCTGCTGCCTGACGAAAATGGGGACTTGGTCCGGGGCGTAGAGGCTGAAAGCCGTGGACAGGATGGCGATGGTGGAGGGCGTGGGAGTGCGTGGTACTTTTTCTTGGCGAGGTTGAGGACGAAGAAGAGCGAGAGTCAGCGGCATCCAGTAGGGTCTCGGTGGTTTAAAGTCGTCGGGTGGGAAGAAGTCGATCGGTAGTTGGCGCAGGCGAAGGCGAGGCGAAGGCGATGGTGATGAAGGCGATGATGAAGGTGACGGAGTGAGGTTACGGTGACAGCTGCGGAAGGCGAGAGAATGGACGGATCGGTCGTCGGTCGGAAAGAGGGTTCAAAAGGCGTTTTGGATACTAGATTGGGATGGTGGATGGAGGCGGAGGCGGAGACGGAGACGGAGGCGGGTGTGCACAGTACAAGTCCAAGATGGGGTGTGGCCTTGGGAATGAGGGAACGACGCTGGTCGGATTCCTCTTACTACTATGTGAGAATGTCGCCGGGAGAAGACGAGCTTGGAGGGGAGTGGAGGGATGAGAGCCCCATACGTTGCCAGGATCCATACAACAACGGAGACAATAGAGGAGCAAAGTGTAAAAGAGAGGAGAGGAGGAGAAGAGGCGTCGTCTGGATTGGAGAGAGTGTAATACTGTTTGTAACTCTGTAGAGTAGTGGTGGTGGGCGGACAGCGGATGGTGGATGGTGGATGGCAGATGGTGGATGGTGCATTGGTGGATCATGGTGGGTGGGTGGTGGAGATCGCAGTGGAGTGGGTCAGTGGGCGGCCACTGTAACAGACAGTAAGACCCAGTCGGAGCCACTGGAAGTCGAGGGAGAAGCCCACTAGAAAAAACCCACCTCCTCTATCGAGCGTAGCCGCAGCAGGGATCTGCTAGGGGAAGACGAGATCCAGTTCCTCAGTGGATGCCCGCCCACCCAACGCTTGTCGTGCAGCGGCCTCATTTACGGAGCCTCCATTAAAGACCGATTGCATAGTAGCTAGCCGTTTCTCCCCAAGAATCCCATCCCCCATCACGGGACGCCAAAGCGCCAAACAACCTGGGCAATCTTACTATGGATAGCAAACTACAAAGGAACAATTGCAACGCCTCTTCAACCTCCGGGTCAATCCACCGAAGCTTACTGAGACCCCAGTGGCTGGCCGGGGGCATAGTGGGGCCAGCCTCTTACGCCAGGCGGCGCTGGGGAGACAACCCCAACACCCCGCGGGCGCTCGCCAAGGTAACTTCTTCCAGCCCCGGAATGGAGACTTTTGACTTTATTCTGAGATGCACTCGTCCTCGAGAATTAAGAGTAGCATTGCTAAGTGCATCTGGATCTTTCCGATAGCCAGCTGACTGGCTGGATCTCGTGCCTTGCAGAATACCAAAGCCACAGCCACGACAACTCGTAACAAAGCAGGTCCCATGTTATCCGTACTACGAAGACACATCCAGCACAGATGTCCACCTGGGCTAAACCTCCAGGGAATCGATTCGTCATCATGAGAGGAGGTGTAGGGCGTGCGTGCGCCATCCCTTTTCCAGGCGACGTTGCAGTGGCCGGCGGCCCAGCTAACCTCGACGAATTCACCCAACAACAACCCGACTTCAAAGGTACGGCCCCTGCAAAACTTGTGGCCACCCCGTCCCGGGAGGCTGCCTAGTGGCTCTTCAGTGGTCCGGCGACCAAGTGCCCACTAAGACTCAGTGGAGGCACCTACCCGTTTGGTCCCCCGGAGGGTTCCTCGGTTCTTTTTTGTCTTTCTGCTGGGCTTCCAGAAGCGTGGAGCTGGGAGCTTTGATCCAATGGAATCCAATGCCTCGCTCCATCTCTGGTTTTATTCTTCCACCCAGGCTTCCATGCATCAATTTCATCGGGACCGGGAAGACACAAATCGTGCACACAATCGCATGCATTCCGCGTGTTCGCTTGATGACTAAATCTCCTCAATCGCTGCAGATCTGCCTGACCTCCGCGGAAATAGCCGCACCCCTATTGACGTTGACCCTCCGCCCAATGGGGCGACTCGGATTTCTCTCTTTCAACGCTTCCCCAAATGTCATTCATTCATTACCTAACTTGCTAATCTGACTCTCTCGCTTCTTGTCCCCTTTGATTGCCCAACTGTGTCACCGAGGGCATACGGTAGTACGGAAACGTACGAAATACTAGACGGGTAGTGCGGCAGGCCAAAACCAATACCTTTACGTACTGCAACTCCCCAAGGTGGGACTTTGCTGTACGTAAACACCATACCCTGGCGGCTTAGCAGCAGCCTGGGCATTGGTACACATCGTATCATCGCATTGCCTATTCTCGGCGCCGACTCATGGCAGATGTCGGATAGCGGATGCTGGATGCAGTCGGATCGTGCCTCCGAACAACCCAGCACACGCACACATGCATTCAAGCACGTATGGAACTATGGGTGCACACACAATCACACACAATCTACCTCCAAAGCAAGCCTCATCCCAGCCAGCCGGGTCGTGCCAGCCTTGTCGCATCGCCGACGGGTCCAGCACACTCCTCCTCTGCGGATGGAACTCTTCAGATCCCAGCTGCGCCATGACCCATCGCCCGCTGAAACACCCCTAATTACCTAAGTCAAATGCTCACAGCTGACCTGAGGGCCATTTCACACAATAGCGGCCTGGGCGTTCTCTTGGCTTCACTCCCTGGTACATATTCCACGCAGCTTCTCGTCCCCGCCGGCGGCCTAAACCTCCGCGCTCAGCCTCCGATGGATGCATGTGCGAGAGGCGCTGGCTGGTCTGATGACAGCAGCTTTGGATCCCTGCCGGTTTCTTTCAAGATGAGACGCCTGATCTGACTCTACAGCCATAACCGTATTCTGCATTCGTGCATAGTACTCCATGCATGTGTCTTGACGACAAGGGCCTAAAACCACAGCCCCGGGACGACACCATACCGAGAGACACACTTGGTTCAGCGTCATGCTCGCCTCGGTGAGGAATGCGATTCGTGGCTGGCCTGCGAACGATCGCTCGCGAATAGCCCGCTTTCCTCTCTCGTTCATGTCTCACGTCTCAGCATCTCTCTATATCGACAGGGGCCTTAACTTACATCCCAAACACAGCCAATCGGTCATCCACGTGTAGCTTACGCCCCCTGACCTGACTCCTCTTCCCCACACACGACTTGACGTTGTCTTGTCTCCTCAAACCAAAGCCAGGTCTTGAACATCGTCGCTCACTTCGTCTTGCCGTGATTGATCTGCGCATCGCGATCCCGCGGTTTCACGCCTACAGATCGGCCTTGAGCCACCCGCGCTGCTGCATGAACGAGCCCGCCAGGCCATGACTGGGCCGTTTTATGCCTTCAGCGAGCTCCCACGTAACACCCAATGGTGACCAAGCCCAAGTGTGAGGTCAAAGCAGACATATCCAGTCGCAAATATATTGCCCTACGAAATCTATATAGCGAGCACGCCAAAAGGTAAGATGGATGGCACGCGACGCAATGGTCAGCTCGAGGCCCGTCACGTTTTCTCGGGGAACGTGTCGCAACAAGTCGGACATCGCCGTGATTGGAGTCGGCACCGGCTTTACTTCGCTGGTTGCTGACGAATAATGACAACGACAAGAACCGGACCGGCCTCGAAACGCTCGCACAGCAGAGCGCCTTTGCTGGTCTTTGCGCATGGACACGTCCATACCGTCGCTGACTTGTCGTTGCCCAACCGGATTGGCGCGTTCCGCTCAGTCAATGTCTATGATGCGGTTCTTGACGTAAAATATTAGTTGACTGTCTACACCGACTACTTGAAGTTGCGCGGCTTAGATTGTGTTGGCCCACATGTCTCGTCATCCCGTGCTGTGTCTGGATCATATCGCTTCCCGGTGTCTTGCGGCTGTTACAGAACACGCACGTGTGCTCCCATAGAAAATGGGCAAAATGGCATTGAACGTCGAGACCACCGGGCCTCCCGATTGCCCGAGCCTGTATCCTCGCCCCACGGAGGCCGTCCCATTCAGTCTCGGTGTGCCTCCATTCAGAGCAGCGGCCAAGACCAAATAGGCATCTGGACAACTGCAGCGCCCATGGCACCTTCCCTGGGCCACCGTATCTGTCGTTATCTTTATTCCAGTTCTAGGCCACCGGCTCCCTAGATTCACATCAAAAGGTTCGGCTGCAGGCTGCTTAGCCTCCGAGGCTCCGACGTGCGGACCGTCATCCCGTGGGAGAGCGTGGGATGTGGAGATGAGGAAACGCAGCTAAAGCCATCATCAGGCGGACTAGATTGAGAAATGAAACCATGCCATCGCCCCAGCAAACAATGGCCTTCTTCCCCGCATCGTCGGGCGTTGTGTACGATGCTCGGACGTCTGTGCTCCTGATAAGCAGACGTGCCTCGCTATTGACCAACCTAATCTGTCACCGATCTACGAGTTGCCCGGCGTTGGCTTTGATGTGTCGTATTGGTTGGTGGCTTGTGTCTAACCCCCCCTCCCGGCGGTAGGCTGTCCGTTCCCGTGGGAAGCTCGATGAACAACAGCGTACGTACTTGGAGTTCCACAAGCTAGGAGCTCAATGCTTCCCTGACGCCATAATGTTTACGCCTAGCTCTTCAGTGTAACAGAGAATAATGTTCAACAAGAAAGGTACAGCCTGCTAGGTGTTCTTAGGATCCTTCATAAGTCTGGGTAGTGGTCATATGGCACTCTCTGAACACTAAGTTCGACTTTGGACGAGAAGACCAAGTCGAAGTGCGAAAGACTCAGGATGGTCGACTTGGGGGCCGAGTTACTGACATTCGGGAACCCAAAATTATTGCCCTTGATCCCATATGGTTTGTATACGAGGCTGAAGACATTTCCAGGACTAGGATACAAAGCTAAGATGTTTACAAGGTTGTATAAGGACCAAATACCTGGTTCGAGGTCTACCTTACCATCACCGATAATCCGCTAACCTCATCAAACCATACTGCTTCGATGATGTGTCGTATGATCAAGGTAGGACGGCAGTACCGATCATCCCGACACATTCGTGTTTTAGCATCTCTTTATCTCACTCGAAGCGAAGGGTTCATTGAAAGGGGCAGTTAGTTGTGCCCCATTCACGGACCTAGGATAGCAAAGATTCCTGTAGACGACCATTCCATTTTATTTTTCTTCTCCTCTCCCTCTCCACTAACCAAGGCAATACCTGCAGTTTTGGACGTCCCAACTCCTTCATCATGCCTTGCCTTTCGTCATGTTGCGTTGCGTTCACCAAGCGGTGATGTCGTCCACCTCGGCTTCCCCAAAGGTGCTCGACTTGGTCAATTGTCCCACAGCAGCCTCCTCGGGCGCGCCACCGTCCTTGTTCATGATGTCTGGTAGCACCTCCCGGAGGAACCCGAGGATATAGTTGTTGACCTGCTCAAACTGCAACAGGAACGCATCGTGGCCCTCGGGGCTGTCGATCCGCTCCAGTCGCGCGTCCTTGATGTGCTCTGCGATCTCTTCCTGCTCCGCAAACGTGAACAGGCCGTCGCTCTCGATGCCCAGCACCAAAGTTGGCTGCTCGATCATGGCCAGCGCCTCGGCGATGCTGCCCGCACGGTTCCTTGATACGTCGTGCGTGTCCAGCTTGCGGGTCATGGCGATGTAGCAGTTGCTGTCGAAACGCTTCACGAACTTGCCACCCTGGTAACGCAGGTAGGACTGAGCCGAGAAGTACGTGGAGGTCGGCAGCGAATCGCTGCCGGTGAGGCCTCCCTTGTTGGGACCGTGGAACTGCGGATCCGCCACGTCGGTAACCGTCTCAGCGGCTGGAGAGGCAGTCGTCCCATTGGGAGTTGCGCTCGCACTGTTGTCGCGCGATCGCGTTTTGCGCTTCACAATATGGCCGTCGTTGTGGATGTTGAAGTGCGCCTCGGACGGCGTGGTCGGCTGCGGCCGCTCCCGGATGGTCTGCACTTTGGAGGCATCTGGGATGTTGCGGCCGAAGCGGGATTCGAACGAGTTGCGACTCCGGTAGGTTAGCAGCGCCGACATGCGGGCCGCACCCAGTCCGGTCGACGGCGGGTCGTCGAAGGGATAGTATCCATCGTCATACTTGGGATCCGCGTAGATACTCTGCCGTTGAGCCTCGCCCCAGCTGATGCCCCAGGCGCTGTGTCTGCTGGAGGTGGCGATGGGAACGACACATCGGATGTAGTCCTTGCCAAAGTAGGCCCACTCCAGGACGAACATGCCGCCCAGGGATCCTCCGATAACGGCGGCAATCTGCTTGACACCCAAGTCATCCAGGACGAGTCTGTGAAGGCTGCGGGCAGTTAGCACGTGGGTTCACTGACCAGCTCGTGCCGACTTACTTGACATCATCACGGATGGTCGTGAGGGGGAACTCGGGCCCGTAGCGATCCTTGCTAGGGTCGTTATCCTTGGCCGTGACCGGACTTGCAGAGCCGTACGGGCTGCCCAGACTGTTCATACAGACAATGAAGAACCGCGAGGTATCAAAGGCGCGGCCGGGTCCTCCAAGCAACGGACCCCACCAGTCGCTCACGTCGGCGCTGCCAGTGAGCGCATGGCAGATGACCATAGCATTGTCGCCCGCGCTGTTGAGCTTGCCCCTGGTCGTGTATGCGACAGGGAGGTTGTGGAGGGTCTCCCCGGACTCAAGCGTGAACTCGGGGACAATCGCTATTTGCTGATCGGGGATGAGAGTCGCAAACGGGTTCTCAGGTTGAGATTGCGTTCTTTCTTACAGGTATTCAGCCACCGGTCTTGTCTATAACAACTGGCATTGCGCGCAAGCTTGGGGAAACATAGCCACTCGGCTTTCAAGGATGATATAAGGCATGGAACAAGGACAAGACAAGAGGGAGTACTGACCGTATTGCTTCCGCGAGCCGCCATTGGCGATCGTCTCTTGGGTCATGGTGCAGCTGCGTCCTTTCTGTCCGCGGGACAGTCGTTGGCAGAGCGTATATAGATAGTTGCCGAGGCAGGGAGGAGTGTCGCAAGACAAGACGAGCTCTGGATCTTCTAGTCAAAGAACGAACCCAGGGGTGTCTGACTTCAAAAAACTGGACCCAAGCAGATAGTAAGCTTCTAGTCAGTCTCAGCTCGAATCTAAACAGGAAACTATGTTCCAGCGAGTTTGGAGAGAAAAAATCCCGTCCCTGCGATGGCGTAATTCTCGCCGTCTCCAGGAGTGTTTCTGACTCAGCCAATCGGCGCCTTGGTCCGGTAGTCGGAAGTCTGTGTCTGACGGGCCCAAAGCCCAAAGCAGCAGAGGCAGAGTCACGTGACGTGGTGAAGGGATGCCGAAACGGAGCGGAACGGAGGGGACGTCGAAAGGTACGTACCAATTCATCGACGCGGCGATGGTCCGTGCACAACTGTCCCGTTTGCCTTAGCTCATAGCAGTGGCAGCCTTGTCACCACGGTCTCCCCAGTGAGGCTGCCAAACCGCCGTGACATCTGAGGGAGCTTCTTTCGCAGGTGATCTCTTGCCGCATCACATCGCCAAACGCGAGAATCGCCATTCGGTTGACGGTTTCGACACGGGCGCACCCAGCTGAAGCAATACACGCTCGCCTTAACGTGCGCGACCGACCGCTCTTGTTTCGTTTTCTTTCAGATTCATTCCCTTGCCAGCAGCTTTTCCTCTTCCCGGAACTCCTTTGTCCCCAAAAGTCATTCTTTTTCGCGTTGTCGCTGCACCACCCGAGAGGTAGTCCCCAACCAACCTCACTCCGCCCTTCCACCATCACCGACTCACTCCCTCGTTTTAGTCTATCAGTAGGCGACCTCTCTTTCGCGACCGCTAGGCCAGCCGACCCGCCAATGAGATAATCATCGCTCCGTCACGAACCTCGAGAGCCATGCCTCCGAAGCGCAAGAGACCCGACCGTTTGTCCGTCGAAGGAGGTAGATCTTCGCCGCATCGCCCCGGAGATACAGCCATGGGCCAGCACGACCGCGACGATGGCTCCGGACGTGGACGCGGCAGAGGCCATCGCGTCATGAACCGTCGCGATTCATCGCAAAACCTCGGCAGAGCCCACCCAAACCACCAATCGAATCATCAGCAAAACCACCAGTCAAACCCATCACCAGCTCAACGACGACCCAGTTCCAACCCTCCTCCGCCGCCTCCACCACCACCTCCTCCTACACAACCGTCCAAAATGCCTGCTCCACAGCCGGTCTTGAGACCAGCCTCCCCGGTCCGGTCGAACTACCGCTATGATAATCTCACAGACGAGAAGATGAGCACCTGGGCCGAACGCGGACGGGATGAGATTGTCCAGCACGGCAAACAGTCGCGCGAAGACGTCGACATTACCGAGCTTTCGAGTCTGTTCCAGGAGTTCATCCATGCCGTCGTCGAAGCCCGACTTACGCCATCCGATGCCGGTGCATGCGTCAAAGAGATGATTGGTGACGAGACGTCAGAGATGATTAAGGATTCTTACGCGTTCGCACCCCATACTCTCTTGCTTGATTCCCTATCGATCGTCATGGACAATGAGCCAGCCATATTCCGGCCTACGCTTCGCGAATTCCTCATCGCTACCGGCGTGTCTCCAGCCCTTATGCGACAGGTCCTCGACGCACAGGTTCTACAACAGCTGGGGCTTATCAGAGATAACTTTGCGAAGCTAGGCATCAAGCAGGCGACAAACCTTCTCTATAGACAAGCCAACTACAACTTGCTTCGAGAGGAAACTGAGGGCTATTCGAAACTCATCACCGAGCTTTTTACTACGAGCAGTGTCTCGCCCCCACCACCCGAGATGGCCGAGCAGACATTTGAACGTGTCAAGGCCTTGATCGGAACATTCGACCTGGATGTGGGCAGAGTACTCGATGTTACTCTGGATGTTGCAGCAGCCGTATTGATCAAACAGTTCAAGTTCTTTGTCAAGTTCTTCCGCGTCAGCTCCTGGTGGCCTCGATCACACCTCAAATTTAGCCCTGCCGTATTCACCGGCGGTCTACCTCTCTGGGCATCTCCCGAATATCCCAGTTGGCTGGCATCCGAGGAGGACGAGGAGATCATCCTTCAGAAGACACTGGCGCGAGACACGGCATTCTGGGAACGTGCACGAAAGGTTCACCTCAGTGCGTTCTTTGAGCTAGGCGGTCGACAAGTCGCCGATTCAGACGCCCAACAACTCACCTTCACCAATGGCGCTGAAGGCGAGGAGGGCGTTGCCGAGATTGAACGTCACTGGGTAGAGGAGACTAAGACTCTTCCACCCTCAGGTAACAGGACGGCTGCGCAGCTTCTTGGCTTCAAGCTTCGATTCTATAACTCCGATGCTCGAGGAGAAGCCGACGTTTTGCCTGCTAACCTACTCTACCTCGCCGCTCTTCTCATCAAGATTGGCTTCATTTCCATGACCGATCTCTACCCCCACCTGTCTCCGCCTGACGAGGAAATGGAAGGAATTCGCGAAAAGGAAATGAAGAAGCTCGAAGAGCAGCAAAAGACGACGCGGGGTGGCGCTATGAATGCTCTCCTCATGGCCGGTGTTCTTCCTCAGGGAGATGACGATAGCCCAGCTTTGACGGGTCTCCCCCGACGCGACCTCCCGAAGAAGACCGACTCTGAGCAAAAGGATGCCGCAGCAGAGGCGGCTGACAAGGACAAATTACCAGAGCCTCTAGAACAAAAGGTCTCTTTGCTCACTCAACTCCTAACTATCGGCGCCCTCCCTGAGTCCTTGTTTATCTTGGGTCGGTTCCCTTGGATTCCTGAGGCATTCCCCGAAGTTATGGACCGGATTCACCGGATTCTTCACTACTCCGTCGACAAAGTCTTCAACGATAGTCGGCCTGTTCCTGTCAGTGAAGCCGAATGCCCGACCAAATTGGTCCCTGATTTCGATCAGTCCGGTCTTCCCAAGGGCAGCGTCCGGCTCAACAGGTTGACGACTCGCAAAGCTCTTAGGTGGCCCTTCCCCGACAAAAGCGACATGAACGAGTCTATGAACTATCGTTATTACTGGGACGAGTGGGCAGACAATATTCCCATCTGTCAAACGGTGGACGACATCTTCACACTCTGTGGAACCCTTCTCAACATTTCTGGCCTCAACATCGGCAAGGACGAGGCTTTACTTACGAAACTTGCAAGAATTGGTGCAAAAAGTCTTGCCGAGGACAAGTCGGAAGCAAATATGACTCGCTGGCATGATCTTGTTCGGAGATTGCTGTTGCCCGCGCTTAGTTACACCAAGGCTAATGCCTCGGTCGTCAACGCAATTTGGGATCTCGTCAGACACTACCCAATTACCACCCGTTACTCAATGTATGCGGAATGGTTTGAGGGTCAGATCTCCCGACTACCCGCCATGAAAGCAGCATTCGCACGAGCAACATCAGAGACTCGCGGTACCATGAAACGTGTGTCGCTAACGAATTTGAGCGAGATGGCGAAACAACTTGCCAAGATTAGCTACTCGTCTCCTGGCATTGTTTTCAGGGTTGCCTTTGAACAGCTCGAGTCCTATCCCAACCTGATTGACGCATTCGTCGAGTGTGCGAAGTACTTCACGGACCTCTCATACGACGTTCTTGTCTGGTCATTGATGAGCTCTCTCGGCAAGTCCAGGAGCCGCACTCAGGCCGACCATGCTCTCACCACCAGTAAATGGCTCCAGGCTTTGTCGAGATTCTCTGGCAGGGTCTTCAGAAGATACACCAACCTGAATGCCACGCCCGTCCTTCAGTATGTCAACAACCAGCTATTAAAGGGCAATTCTACCGACTTGATCATTCTCAAAGAACTCATCTCCTCGATGGGTGGTATTGTGGACTCTGTGGATTTCACAGATTACCAGGTGCTTTCAATGGCTGGAGGTCAATATCTGCGACGCCACACTCTGATCCGTGGCCAAGACAGGCGCTACGAAAACGTCAAAAGCTCAAAGCGACTAATTCAGGCACTTACCGAATCGAAGCTTGCTGCTCAGCTTCTCATCAATCTTACGCAGTATCGACAGGCGGCGCTATTCCAGGTGCCTGAAGACGAGGCGCACATCAAGTATCTTTCGTCAATGATTGATGATTCTCATCAGATTTTAATCAAGTATCTCGATCTGCTCTGGAGCAATATGGAGCCAGCTGCTTTCGACGCTCTTGTGCCATCAATCACCGAACTCATGAGAGCTTACGGCCTAGACACGACCCTAGCCTTCCTCATCGGAAGGTCTAGTCTCGCGCATCGCATGTTCCCTTGGAAACCCAAGAAACTAGAGGAAAACAAGGAGAAGACCCAATCTTCCCAAACAAGCACGGACAAGGAGGGCGATGTTGCGATGGTTGGCACAAAAGCTACACCTGGAGCTGGTGACACCGGCATGGACGTTGTGGCAACCGACGAACAGGTGGGCGCTCAGAACTCACCGGCGCTCGACTCGACAACTAATCCTAAACAGTCGCAGAAACCCGACGACTCTTCAATGATCAAGGCTGCTTTGCAACCCATTGTGGATTCCATTCAGGACTCTGTTCGACCAGAAGCCTGGCAGAAGATCACTCCCGACCTTTATGTCATTTTCTGGGCGCTTCAGCTGGGAGATCTCTTCTGCCCCGATAAGATCTACAAACAGGAGAAAGAGCGCCTCAAGAGCGAGGAGATCGCTGTTTCCCGTGACCGGAGCGACATGTCACGAAGAGGCCAAGAACGCAAGATGGAGAAAAGAAAGGAGCTTATGCAGCTCCAGATCGGACTGTCTGAGGAATGTGGCGAGCATCTGCTTCGCCAAGGTAAGTGGAAGTTCTTCCTAAGCAAGCAGTTTCAGTCGTCCTTCCCCGAGCCACGGGCCAAGCCGGATGCCATTTCGGATATCTTGCTCGAACAGTGCTTCATTCCTCGAATGCTTTTGTCCACCGCCGATGCCGAATACACCTACCGGTTCATCAAGGCTCTTCATGAATGGAACGCACCCGGCTTCAAGCTTATGTCTCTTTACGACCGACTTTTCAACGCAAATAGGTTACGGGCCCTGATCTTCACCTCTACCGTTATGGAGGCCGAGTATCTGGGACGTTTCTTGAAACTCATCTTGGAGGATCTGTCGAGATGGCATAAGAACGCCCCTGTCCCGAACGAAAAGGATACCAAAGCCTCCAGGGACCACCAGCCTCGTCTCGGTGCATACGAGAAGGAGGGCAAAGGTCCTATTGAGCAACCTCGTCTCGGATTTGCCCTGACGGTCGACGAGAACGGGAAACCACTCACTTTTGTCGACCATGCCCAGTTTAAGGATATGCTGTTTCGCTGGCACAAAAACCTGAACATGGCCCTCCGATCCTGTCTCGAGGGTGCGGAGTGGATGCACATCAGGAACGCCATTAGTGTGCTCAAGTGTGTCTTGGACTTCTTTCCTGCCATCGACTTCATGGCCACCAAGTTCTCGGCACTGCTTCAGATAATCACCAAGCAAGAGTCGGCCGCCAAACCATCAGATGATAGCGAGATCGGTGGACGTGTAGACTTGGCTGTTGCTGCGCAGGGTGCCATGTCGGAGCTTCAGAGGAGAAAATCCAAATGGGTTATGGTCCAGGCTTTCCGACCGGGAAGTGTAAGTCACACACTCGTTACTAGCTTGGGCAACACTGATATTTAACAGGTTGGTGCTTCTCAGAATGAAGCAGAGAAGTTATCCAACCTTCGACCTACGGCAGCCGAGTTCAATCCTCCCTCAACTAGGTAAGCACAGTAGTTCGCCAAAGTACGCACTATACTAATTAACTTATCAGGGCACCGAGAGGAAATCAAGTGACGAACGACGAAGAGGATGGCGAGGTCAAGGATGGCAAGGATGCGAGATCGCCGGCACCCGACGCCTCCGCAAAAGCCGCCGCAAACGCCCTGAAGGACACCCTTCCTGCTAAGCCGACGGGCCTGTCTAGAGAGACGCCGAAACGTGACTTCCCACCATCTGGTCCAGCTCGCAGCTCTGTGTCTCATTCGGGTCACAATGCTGGGTTTAATGGTCCTAAAGGCGATTCTCGGCCGAATACTCTTCCAGATCGTCCTCCCCACACCCTCCCAACCCGGCCTAACGTGCCTATTCCAACCCATGTCACCCCCGAGCGGTTCAGCCAGCCGAGGGGACAAGAGCGTCGCGAGGGTAAGGATCCACGCGAATCTCGCTCTCGAGATTCTAGAGAGCCTCGAGAGCCTCGAGAGCCACGCGAGGGTCGCGACCCACGGGAGCCTAGAGATACTCGTGAAGTCAGAGACAACCGAGAGGTACGTGATCCACGGGATCCCCGCCAATTTGACCCTGCTCGACCAGAGCGGCCTCGCGACTTTTCCGACCGCCGAGCTCCTGATCAGACTCGTGAACCCGCAAGACCGGATGTGCCTGCTCGCCGCAACGAGCAAGAGCGTGAGCGACCACGGGATAGCAGGAGCGGACGGACTCACGAACCATCACATGGGCGTCTGAACGAATCTCCCGCTCCTCCAACAACGCAGGCTCCGGCTGCGGAAGCTGTTGAGCCCACTATGAATCCCGAGAGAGCAGCTTTATTCGCCCAGGATGGTTCAGATCGCACACGTGCAGCCCCTGAATCTGACCGATCAAGTCGCGGTCGACGACCGACCTCTGCCAATGAAACAATGGAGACTGTCAACCCGGAAAGAGCCGCATTGATAGAAGAGAAAGACAACACACCATCGCGCGCCCCTAGAGAGGATCGCGAACGCAACCCTCGGGGTCAATCCCCGCGACGAGGTGGCCGGTACGGTCCGGAGAACGGCCCGGCCGGTCCTGGTCGTGACAATCGGCACGATCGACCCTATCAACCAGACCCCCGACAACCCGTAAGAGACCCACGAGATCGTTCACCAATGGCAGGGAATTACAGAGGGGAGAGACCATTGGACCGAGAAGGGGCACCGCCCAAGGGCCGCGACGCATCGGGCTTCCTCGGGCCAGCTCGAGGTCCAGAGCCTGACTACAAGGCACCCCATCAGGACCACACTTATGGGCGACTGAACGCCATTCAGAATGTGGCAGACATCCCGTTCGGGCCTCGGGGCCGGGGCCGTGGGTCAGCTAGAGGCGGCCACGGGGGTCAGAATCTTCCGGGCCGGCTGGACAACCGTTTTCCAGGCCCGGAAGCTGAGCGACCTCCGACTCCGGAGAGACCTCCTCCCACCGGACCATCATCCGGCAGAGGACGTCGCGGCGGCGGCGTCTATGAATCAAACACTGGGCCTGCAACTCCTTCGGGAGCTCCCGGTGGTCACTCGCATTCAGACAGATCTAGGAATGCTGGCCCCGGACCCTCGGCGCCCTCGCCTGTTTCAGCCAACGCAACACCCATAGAGATTCACCCTTCACGCCTCGCCCAGATGGGTGGCCCGATTCCCCCACCTCCGCCTCCGGGCCCGCCGCCTCATGCCCATGGTCGCCAGTCGATGCAGGGGGCAAACACCCCCGACCGAGGATCCGGACCTGGACCGAGGCAAACTCCTAGTACCTACTCGGGGTCCCCAGTTGGTGATGGTGTGCCTACTGGGCCATCGTCCAACGGCGAGCGATCTCGAACTGGTAACAACAGCAGAAGGCAGCTGGCTGGAATCAACAGTACTCTACAGCAAGCGCAGGCGACCATGCCTGAACTGAGCCGAAGCAGCAGCATGCGAAGGAGCCAACCAAGACAGACGCTTGGTAACTCGGACGCCCAAGTCCTCACCGGGGGTTCTCCAGTGGCCACGCCATCTCAAGAAACCCAGGATCCAGTTAGACACGAGTCATCTAGCCGAGGACCTCCAAACGGAGAGGAGCCAACGGGTCGAGGCGATCATGAACGCAGCCGTAGGGAGGGCCGGTCCAATCGACCCTCTCGGCGTAGCAGCCGCGAACGGGATCGTGAACGTAGCCCCGGTCGGGAACGCGAGGGCAAGGAGCATCGCGAATACCGAGATCGGCGGTCAGGAGCTGCCGAGGGCGGAAGGGAGGAACGAGAATCGCGCAGGTCGACTCGAGATCAAGTCGTTGCAGGACGCGAGCCCATGGGCCCCCCTAGCAACAGTGGAAGGGAGGCGGGAGGTCCGGGTAGGGAGACGCGACATCGAAACGAGGGGCAAGGGCCCCGAGGAGGCGCAGGCGAAGATTGGGGAACTAGAGGAGGGCGTGGAGGGCCGCGAGATGCGGCCTCACGAGACGGAGGACAACGACAAGAGGAACGGCGGGAAGGAAGGGAGGAACGGGGCCGGAAACGGAGAAGCGAAGAAGGAGCCGGTGCCTTGTCGAGTGAACGCGAAAAGAGGCCCAGACGATAGTGGCGGACAAAGGACTTTTTCTAATTTTTCATGTTTGAGTACGAATGGGATATCGACGGGCAGAAGTGGCGGCGAGGAAGAAGCCATTCTGGGAATCAACCCTTGGAGGACGACAGCTGCCGACTGAGCGGGAGAACGAGAGAGAGCAAAGGAGAATCAGAGCGAGAAAGAGAAAGAGAAAGAGAAGAAAAGAAAAGAAAGAAGAAAGAAGAAAGATTGACGAAGACGGCAGCCGTGGACAATTCGCGACACGGACGCATTCATCATCTCGGCGTTGTTTGGACCAAATCATATTGTTTCCACTCTGGCCATTACTTCGATGGACTGGACTGTCTGTCTACTGCCTACTGCATTGCTGGCTACTACATTATTTTACGCGCAACACTTTTCACTACTACTGCTATTACTACTTGTCTACCATATGGGAAGGAAGGGTTCCGGTCTGTTCTGGCGGCGGCCGCCTATCGTCAGACTGGCACGGGCGAGCCAAACGACGGACCGAAATACAACAATGTTTTTACGAAAAGATGCTTCTTTCCTCAAACTTGTTTCATCACATGACGATGCTGCCGGAAAGCGGCGCAACGAGGCTGGTTGCATGGCGAGAGATGGGGTCGAAATGGAAAATAACGGGGCATTCCCCGTGTAAGATGGAGATCCCCGTGTAAGATGAAGATCCCCGTGTAAGACGGAGGCTTATCAAAAGATCGTCGGGGCCAGGGATGGCGATGGCGATGAATTGGACGAGGATGGAGGCCTGTAGGATAGTCGTGATGCAGATGCTCGATGAGTGAAGCTGCGGACGTGAATGGTGTGTGTGTTGGTGGGCTGGTGGGTTTGGCCTGTCGGCTTTGGCCAGGGGTTGATTGGCTGGTCGTAAGTCAGCTCCGGAAAACCGGCACCGGGAGGTCGGCACATCGGCGCTACTGACGACCGATTCCGTGGTGATATTGCATCATACTTGCCCGATCGGGCAATTAGTGGAAGTTGGAGGCTGACCACACTCACCACCGCGGCCACGTTCCCCAGAAGGCCGCGTCTCCTCAGCTCCTTCAGACCTCTCAGCAAGCGTCTCAGCGGCATTCAGCCCTGCAAAGCCCAAAAGCCCCCATCAGCAGCCGCCGCAAAACCCTACAACGGGGGTCCTGCTGCCGCTTGTACGGAGTAAAGCCTAGCATGTTTGCGCTGGAGTTCCATTGCCTCAGCCACCCACGCTCCAAGGATGGGGTCCCGACCTTTGCTGTTTCGGGACTGTCTTTCGAGCTTCGCAAGGGTCTCTCGTTTTAACGGCTGCTGCCGTTCAGTATATTACCAGCCGTGCCGCCGCTCGCTACTCCTGGGGCCGTAACACTCCCGTCGCCAGCAATCAACCCCCCCCAGGCACATCGAGAGGAAGATTCGGGGTTCATCCTGCCTGGCCCCAAGCGACCATGAGTCCACAATGCAATGCCACCTTGGAGGACATGAGTACGTTCGCTCGACAGCGGGAGACAGAACCGGTCCAAAGCTCCGTTTCTTGGTTGGCGACTGACCCATGATGCCCCTCCACAGGTCCTCCAGACAACATGAAAGACTTCGTCAGCCACTTCACCTTCCATGAGCTCGCCCGCCTCATTGGCGCCGCCAGCACCGCCATTTCCGTTATCCTGAGCCTGTACCTCATCTGGAGACATGCGTTCAACTACACCAAGCCGCGCGAGCAGCGACAGTCAGCTCCCCCCTCCACCTCCAACTCACAGGCGGGAGAGAACAGGCAAACTAACCCATTCGCAGCATCATCCGCATCCTCTTCATGGTCCCCGTCTACAGCGTCTCCTCCTTCCTCCAGATCCTCTGGTACGAGCAGGCCGTCTACATCGCCGTCATCGCGCACTGCTACGAGGCCTTCGCGCTCGCCGCCTTCTTCGCCCTCGTGTGCCACTACGTCGCGCCCGACGTGCACGCCCAAAAGGCCTTCTTCCGCGACATGACGCCCGTCCGCCCCTGGGTCTGGCCCATCAAGGGCTTCGCCCGCTGCTGCGGCGGCCAGCGCGGGCCCTGGCGCACACCCCGTAGCGGCCTCACCTGGTTCAACATCTGCTGGATCGCCGTCTACCAGTACTGCTTTACCCGCATCGCCTCCACCGTCATCGCCGTCGCCACCCAGGCCGCCGGCCGCTTCTGCGAGTCGTCCAACAGCCCGGCCTTTGCCAACATCTGGGTCAACGTCATCAACATGGGCGCCGTCACCGTCGCCATGGTCTGCATCGTCCAGGTCTACATCCAGCTGCGCGAGGCCCTCGCCGCCCAGAAGATCTTCATCAAGATCCTGTCCATCAAGCTCGTCGTCTTCCTCGTGCTGTGGCAGACCATCCTGATCAAGATCGGCACCTCCACCATGCAGTCGCTGAAGCCCAGCTCCAAGCTGTCCAACGGGGACATTAAGGTCGGCATCCCGTGCCTGCTGATCTGCATCGAGATGGCCTTCTTCGCCGTCCTGCACCTGTGGGCCTTCCCCTACCGGCCCTACGTCCCCGGCGCCCCGACCACCTTCTACCCGGCCCCGGACCCCGAGCGCGCCGGGCCCTGCATCGAGAACAGGCACCAGCCGCCGAGCGGCGGTTTCATGGGCCTGGCCGCCATCGTCGACGCCATGAACCCGTGGGACCTGGTCAAGGCCGTGGGCCGCGGCGTGCGCTGGCTGTTCTGCGGCTTCAAGCGCCGCAAGCAGCAGGACGTCAGCTACGCCGCCGAGGTGCCGCTGACGAGCCGGCTGTCCGATGGCTCAGATGCGCCGCTGAAACCCCTAGGCACGAACACCAGCGACGACACCGCGCCGCCGGACTACAGCCGGCACAACCAGTTCTCAGTGCCCAGCGAGGAACAACGGTACGAGCCCATGCGGGCCGGCAACGAGGACGCGGCATTCCTCCATCACATGCCGCCTGAACCCTACGACGCCGGGCGTCAGTTCATCGAGCCCTCACCGCCGCCTCAGTCGTATGGGGTGGCTGGTCAGAGGACCGAGTATAGGACAGGGTAAGATCTTGAAGATTAGACGTATGTTAGGGAACTGGTGTAGCCTCAGGGGGCTGGGACTTATTAAGCATAAAAGGGAGTTTGTGGTATTAGGATGCATCGAGAGTTAGCATGTTTCTCATGAGTTAGATAGGTCGCCAACGATGCCATTATGAAGACATGAATACGCATTATACATCGGTACATGTGTACTGGTTCTAGAGTAAGCTTTGAGTCTAACACTGGAAGCGTTAAGTGGTGAAAGCCCCCGCCTTTTATCAAAAGTAGTTTCGACAAACTAGTTCTCAAACTACACATATAATAGCAAGTGTGACTAAGTTTCACTAGTTGATGTTTATCAAACAGCTCGAATTTGTGCTATGGACGGGGCGGTAACGCTTTCCAGGAATCCTGGTCCAACCCTGGCAAAACATACTTTTGGTCGCTGAGCTTCACACTGGTTCTCTATGTACATAATCAAGTCCCCTTTCGTTGGACAATGACGGCCCATTATATCCATACCTTGAGGCATCCTGAACGCTCCTATAGCCAAGCTGAGCTTGACCACCGTATCCCCCACTAAAATGGCTGAGCATTGGCCAGTGGCCGTAGTGTTGCATTGCTATAAAATGTAGCTTCGAAATGAAGATGGGAGGCAGTCGGCATCTACCCTTCATAACCATGCCGATGACGCTGTCGAAGCAGCACCCGCTCTGGTGCTCGTGTATGTATGTGGCACAAGACGTCGTACCCCAGTAGATGGGGGACTGCAACGTCCGTTTTTCCGCCATGTAATGTTCCCCTGTTAAATGCAAACGCCTTCCTGGTATCTCGAAATGCAAACCCAAAGGTTGTGGGAAAGGTGAGCCGGAGAAGCGAAATTCGTGTTCGTCATGAGGTTTCGCGGTCTGATGCTCGCCCCGGTGGAAGTTTGGACCTCCTTGCATGTCTTAACGTTGTCTATGAGGGCTCCATCAAGGGTCGGGGTTTGTCGCTCGCAAGACCTTAGGTGCTTGGATCCTCCGCGAGTAGTCATGCTCATCACCGAGGGTGTTAATGCTTTCGTGACTTCCGCCGCGGACGTACAATCCTTGTTTGAACGGGTCCATGCGTGGGTCGACCTGCAAAGTGCTGTTCCTCTTGCTCGCCGCGTTTGGCGACGCCGGGGAAGCGCCGGTTACACTCATGTCGGGACGGATGCCGGAGGAGCTATCTCGTATACTAGGATCGTCCTGGAAGCCCTCCTGCTGGTTGCGCTGCTTGCGGCGTCGAAACCACAAGAAAAGCGCAAGACCGGCGGCAATGATGACGGCACCAATAACACCCACCACAATGCCGACAACTTGGCCTGTACCAAGGCCGCTGCTTTTGACCTTGACTCCGGCATTTTCGCTAGCCGTTGTCCCCGTGCTTGTCGGACCGATGGTTACGGTCCTTACCGTTCCCCCAGCTGTAACAGTTTGCACCTCGGATGTAGGCTGGTTCTCATCGGTAGTCGAAGTCGAGGTTTCTGAAGTGGATTCTGAGGTTTCCGTGGTTTCCGTACTTTCCGATTCGGTAGAGGTTGTTTTGTCAGACTAGGAATCTTGTCAGCACAATGCCGCAAGTCTTCGTTCACATATCACCGAGTGCAAATTCCCGCGGCCGACATTCAAGAAAATTGGTCATACTGAAGATGATGTTGTGGATTCTGTAGTCGAGGTTTCGGATGAGACTACCGTCACTGTATGCTGCACCGTCTCAGTTACCTTGGAGATGGGCGCCGTGGTCGTTGCCTGAAACCCGCCTGTTAAGCATGGGTCTTACCAATCGGGTTCAGGGTATTGGATTGTGACAATGGGGCGACGAGCGATGAAGGACGGGCGGCAGATAGGAGGCTTTGGCGGACACTCGTCCAGTCACGGTGCGGATGCGGATCACACGATAAATGATGGAACTGGATAGAAAACTTACTTCAGCAGTGGTTGAGGATGAATCACCCCCTTGTGTACCAGATGGCAGGACGCCGCCCAACGAGAGGTATCCATAGAGACCATCTCCGCCACAATCTTCGGCAGGATAGGCAGGGCATGGCGTGTCGCATTTGGAGACGCTCTCCCGTTCTGATTTAGCAGGGGCGTAGTTGGAGCACCAGCAAGAATTGGCCTGAGTGATGGCGAAGGCGTAGTCCTCAAGGCAGAAATCGTGGCAAAGTCCATTTGTCTGGTAGATGCTCGTGTCTATCGAAGGTGGCTTGTTAGAGTGATACATGAGATGATGGAAAGGACATGGCATACTTCGTTCTGTTGAGCCGGTGTTGAGGGAGGCGCACAGATCGACATCGAGGGCGGTGGTCACGGGAGACCATGGCGTAGCAAGTAGGAATAGAACGCCCAAGGTTTGGGCGCTCTGGCTAAGGGAAAACATGTTGATGGTGTATAATGTCCAACAGGTCCTTTCCATGAGAGTGAAAGGTTAGCGACTCTGATGCCAGGGGTAATCGGGGCGCAGGTCGGGTTTGCGGAGGCAGCTCACCCTTACCAGTGGAGTCGAGGCACGAGGGCGAGTAAAATCTGGACAGTTGAAGCGTGGTGAATCACGACATAACACAGCCGAAGGGGTTTCTCAGATGGCCGAATCCATATCAAGCCAGCGATCAGTGGGTGGTGTAACCGATTCCGCAACTGCCGGTGGGAGAGTCTCGGGCGAGGCAAGTGCAATGAGTTGTCGTCGTCTTCGTCGGGAAAGACAAAGTGAATCGGATGTGGTGACACAGCTTAAAGCTGAGTAGGAAGTCGTCGGGTTCCTCGGGGTGAAGGCAAATCGGCTAACGAAAGTCGAGATAGTCGTCGGTGGTGGCGGTTTAATGATGAATGATTCGAGCAATCAAGTGTTGAGCAATCCAATCCAAGCCCAAGCAATCCAAGCAACCCAATCCAACACAACACAACACAGCCCAACACAAGAGAACACAAAGAGCGAGAGGTGGGCGAGCCGAGTGAATCAAAGTCTTTCTCAACGATGGACTGTCCAAGGAGCTTGGAACCAAAACAAAAAAAAAAGACAACGAACAAAGAAAGCCTTGAGTCCGACCACAAAAGAAGGGCGCGGGCGAGAATAGAAAGAGTGAGGAGTTCGGCTGGCGGATTAGAATCGCGGGAGCAGAGGAAGTTGGAAGGAAGTGAGAGTGAGATGGTAGTGAGGCGAGGTGAGAGATGGGAAGAGAAGAGGTGAAGAGGTGGGTTGGAATGTGGAAGTGGACTGTGAATGTGGATGGAAGCGTGTGGCTGGTCTGGGATGGAGGGACGACACAGGCCAGTGGTCACAGCTGAGCGTGGGACCCGACTCAGAGAGAAGGAAAGAAGGACGGATGCTTGGTACTTGCGACTTGGGGGACTTGGCAGTCGCAGCAGAAGTGGAGAGCAAGAGCGAGGAAGGAAAGGAGGGGCGGCAGTAGCAGAGGCAGCAGCGACCAGGGGGTGAAGCTAAACACGGAAGGCCCAAATCACGGACATTCCCTGCTGAAGCCTGAGCTTACTTCCCTTCCACAGTCCGAAGGTCAAGTACGAATTACGAGGTACGTACTGCGGAACTTAGTAGAGCCAAAGGGCCATACCGAAATACAGCTTCGTCAGTCCCCGAATCCCTTCGAACTCTATATCCAAGGGAATTTTATTTTATTTTACCTGAGCCGACAGTGGTTGATTAATTGCCGTTTTTCGCCGTGGCCGTGAACCTACGACGGTGAAAGGGCTCAGCTCAGGGGTGAAAGGGGGCGTGCTGCTAGAAGCCCGCGGCTGCAGTAGGTGGGCGGGCTGGGAGAGAGCTTGGCCTGGAGGGTGGAAGTACACAAGACCTACGGGACTACGGATACTGCTAACAACTGGCCTTTCAGGTGCTCTCTCTGTGATCCCAGTGCACAAATGCAGTTGCGGTACTTCCTTCGTACATGGAGCAGAAAGAGCGAGGTGGGTTGGCGAGGTGCACAAAATAGCCCACAACGCGCGAGATGGCGGGCGACAATAACAAAGGAGCTCATTAATTCGTGCACTAGGTCGAAAACGCGACGGCAGGTGATGATGCCCAGGCTCGTAATCTGTACGCTCCAGTGCACTCCGCCGTCGGTACGGAGCACAACGCGCGCGGAATCGATCAGGTCCGGGGCTAAAAAAGGGATGGGCGCGCCTCTCACCTCACCTCGGATGTTTGGCGCCGGCGCCGGCGGTCATTGTTGGTGGCGATAATTTGAATGACGGACAGGCCCTAATTTAATTAATTTACTGGGCAACTGGACCGGCTTGGCCTGGGCAACAGTGGCCGATTCCAGGCCCAAGCCCCCGATTCGAAACGAGTTGGTACGAGAAGGGCAATGAATCAGGATAGATTGGGCGAGGTTCTGTACATGATTCTACCTAGGTACTACGGATCGTGATGCGAATACCTACGGAACACCCAATCGACTCAGGATGTGCCCGTGTACAGAGCACTATATATCAGATGAAGCCATCAACAACAAACGCTCTCCTCCGCAGCAAACATCCATCCGTCAACCCATCCATGCCTTCGATTCGTTAGCCCCGGCGCCTGCAGCAAACGTGCAGCCGGCCACCCACTGGCAGCTGTGCGCTGTGCTGGAAGCGAGGAGACGACCTACTATGTACAGTGGAGGGGTGTAGAAGCTGGCACTGGTATCGTATCTCTTCCCCCTGGAACTGATGTCGTCACCAGCGACCAGGTTAGGCACATACGCGCAGCTGTGGTTTTAGTGGGCTTCCGCAGGCCAGGGGCAGGGTGTGATGGATGACAGGGTTGTCGAGGTGGGTACGTGGTGATCCAGTGTAATGGTGATCTCAGAACGAGTTGCAAGCGAGCGGCTCTGACTGGAGAGACCAGCCGACAATCGCAATTCAACGGCACCACCCAAGAAAGAAGGATTGTTATAGAGCCTTGCTATTTCCCACGCGGTGCTGCACTGTACTTCACACGCAGCTCTGGATCTTTTTGAACTGTGCCAGTCCCTGAAACAAGCAACAGGAACCAGGGGTGTAAGATCACCTTGGGTCAGCTTCGCTTGATCCCGTAGGATGGAGCAACATGTGGAGGATTGGCCCAAGATCACTCATACCCGTCGCCTCCGGATATAACATGACAGGATTCCGGCCTGAGATTAGACTGCACAGTATATGCCCTGATGATTCCGATACCCATTCGACGCCCTCCTTTAGCTGGCATCTCTGGAATGGAGCAATTGCCCCGGCCGTCATGTTCCATCCCACGTAACGTCGACAGTCGTAGCTCCCAACCCAAAACTACAGTCGTCCTCCTTCCCGCAGACCCATGAATGACATGTGGGACGTCGCAGCGCGCTGAGATAACGACGGCCCAGCAGCGCCGCTAGAACACCCCAGCCCGAGACGGCCTTAGATCCCACCACGCAGGTCAGGAAGAGTCCAAGAGCCCAAGAGTCCAAGAAACATTCAACACACCGTCCCTCAACTGCAACTGGGGCCCGCTACGGCACTCGCCCTCGCCCTTCCGCCGACTCCACTGGTTCCCACTCACACGCGTGGACCGGGGGTCATCAAATCGTGAGGCTGGTGAGGACACACGAGATGGCCGATGGGGCATGGGGCCATTTTCCACCAGACGCCCCCCAGAGACGCGCAATCGCAACAGAGAGAGAAAAAATTCAGAGTAAAAAACATAAGTCGTAGTCGTCGTCGCTGCGTGTTCGCCGGTTTGGACGGCAATACGCGCATCGAACTACGACGGAGCTTGGAAACTGGGGCATTGCCGGAACGGGACGTCCATTGTCATGGGGCGGGAGATCGTGTCATCGGCGGTAATCTAACTTCATCGTTCCAGCGCTGCCGGCGGAGTGAATGGGCAAAAATGTGTCTTTTCGTCTTGTCCTGTGCAATTTGTGGTTGGCCTTTTGTTGGATGTGCCCGTGTTTGATCGACATGAGCTTCTATCGAGAGAATACGGATCGTACAGGGAGGTTGCTGGTCAGACGAGCGGGGAGACCCGTCCTACGGTCCTTGCCCATCGACCCGAAACCCAAGAAAAAAGTATCAATCCCTGCCGGACCTACTTTTTCTTCTTCTCAATTCTTGTTTTCTTTGTTGCCCTCTCGTTGACGGGGAGGCCGAGTACGCGGGCGGGCTTTGAGCAAGGGAGCCGGGGAAGCAACGGGGATGGGACAGGAACATGGATGAATGGAATGGCTGACAATGGCGATTGTTGTGGATTGCGGATTTGCATCCCTCCAGGATTGAGAAATTCTAATGGGGTTTGACAGCCAGCGAGCAGGCCATGGCAGGGTTTCTTATTAGTTATTAGACGTGCGGTGTGGCCGATGTCATGATCCTTGGGAGGAAGCGTCTCATCATCTCATCAAGGAGCACAATTCCACATGGCATTTCCTTCGATGCCAGATGGCGATGCTCCAGCTTCTCGTCCCATTCCGCGACCCGTCTCAATCTCCTGTAAGACCTGGCTCCTCTCTTTCGGTCTTCGGGTGCCCGATACCCGCTGTCAGGTCGTCCAGTCAGATCATGCCCCCTTGGCAATCTCAATTCTCAACTTCCCCCGCCAACCCGTACGTCACAGTGACTGACTGGTTTTTGGGGGGATTGACAGAAAGGGATGCTCGGTAACTTTTTTTTGCCCGTCTGCAATGACATGAGCATGTGAATGGTGTCGTGTGACTCTTACCTCCTTCCCTATCAGCCGCCCATCTTTGTTCCCGTCTGTTTTTGGGATGGGATTAACTACACTCGGTCATCGCGCTTCCAGCGGGACAAAGACGGCCGCCGATGTGTCGAGGCCGCCATTCTACGGGCGCTAACACGGCTGACTCCAGGTGAAGGTACTACCAGTTCGTTCCTAATCAATGGCGATAGGAACGCAGTGTGGAAGCGAGAGCAAGGCCAAAAAGCCACCGAGGCAAGGAATGGGCGCATGAACATCGTCCTTGGTTTATCTCGGGTTTATCTTTGACTCTGCCGCTGTAGCGCTCACCGCATGGATGGCAAGCAAGATTTCCGCCCAACCTTCGCTGCGACCTTGGCCGTCGTCCCCCCGTCCGTCGTCCCGTGTAAGCCAGTTTTTGGAGTCGTAGTCGTAGCGTCGGGGTCATATTCACCGTCCGCTATCATCCATCACCGCTGCATTACAGCAACGCACCCACCACACCATCAACTTTCTCGATACTACACTGCTGACTGCTAACCAACTTGATCCCATCGGCAAAGAAAAAAGACGAACTGTTCCCACCCTTTTTCCTTGATTCCCCTTCCCGCCATTGCCCAATCGTCTCGCTGTGTCCTACTCCCACTCCCTCCCCAGCCACTTGCCTCCAGATCCGCCACGCGATTCTTACATCGTATTGCTGTGCATGTCTTGGCGGAAAAGCGACCCTTGGAAAGGACGTACTAATTATACTAACATTTTTTTTTTCCTCCCCGGCACAGCGTCGGGCGGTATCGCGTGGCAAGTGGGATGAAAACAACAACACAAAAGACCTCATAACACGCGAGCCGTGCAATCCAGCTTGTCTCATTTTGAGACAGAGGGGACCCTTTGCTCGTCTCTAACCAACAGGCATGTCTCTCTTTCTTCTTTTTTTTTTTTTTTTTTTTTTTTTTGCCTGCCTGATTTGAAGGCACAGATACAGTAACGCAACGGGACTAGATGATGCGTGGGGGGAGGAGAAAGAGGGTACGGAGCCAGATCCCAGGGAGGAAGTAGAGGAGCCGTCAATGCAGACGATGCACGTCGATGGAGTCGAAATGTACCCTGGCAAGTTCCCTTTATCTCGACCATCCCGACTCCGGAGTGCCGTTCTTGGCTCTGTAGCAAACGACGGCAGAAGTGGACAACAAGGTTGTCGGTCATGTTACATGTACTCGAGATCGGACGGGGTGGCATCATCTACGCCGCCCCCGCCGAAGCCGTCACTTGGCGAACTGGCTCGCATCATTATCGACAAGTTTACCACTAACGGTGTGCACCATGGGCCGCGACCGTTTAAACCACAACAAGCTCGACCAGCAGTTTTAGTTTGCAGATTGGCGGGGAGGTCGTCCCATCGGGCGAGCCGCACCCTGCCGCGGGAGGGGGAGGAACACCCTCACCAAGTATCCGTACTTTGACTCCTTGAGGTTCGTAAAGCGGCGGCGCAGGGGAGAGAAGATGGCGACTTTGGCCTCCCGTATTGGTGGGTTCGCCAGTTCTGTTCCTTTGTGTGGGCTGCATGGCAACAGATCCGGCGGACCCTATTTGGAGCGGTGATACGTGATACGAAGGGCCGAGTGACTGACTTGGCCTGCACGCCTTCGGGGTGACAACCTGGAATGCCTGGTCTGGTTGTGTGATGCTGGCGAATCTCGCAGCATTTCCCGGCTCTCGCCATCCTAGCGGTGCCGTCATGTCCGTCATGGAGGAGGTTGGTTGACGCTGCACAGAGTCAGCCCGTCTAGTCCCACCTGCTGCAAACGAACCGCCACCGGCTGCAAAGTCTGGAGACGCCCGCGTGGTTCGAGGTCTCGAGCCGGTGCAAGCGGACGAGAGGCAATCACAGGGCAACAGAGAGGGAGAGGTACTGGATGCGTATTGGTACACCCGTTCGTTTCGAAGTGAGTCGAAGGAGGGTGACAAAGCACAGTTGTCTGTACGAACCACAATACCTCTCTCTGTACGAACAATGTAGGTCTGGATAACAGTCTGGCCGTTTCCTGGCCCGTCCGCAAGCCGCAAGCCGTCCGCAACCGCACCCGCCCGGCGCCGCACTCCGGCCCGTTTCCCAGCAGTGGCGCCGTGAACAGTACGGCGGGGGAACAGAAAACTAACTCTGTGCCACCAATATTTGTCGTTTGGGCGTCATGCCTCAAAGTCAACCATGCCGCTATATACACTGGCCCCGCCGCCTCATCCCGTTGCAGTGCGGCAGGCTCTTGATCGAAGAGGTGCACGAATAAAGTCAAAATATGTAGATTAGCAGATGTGGCACAAACCCAAGCCTGAGCTGCCGGAGATAGAGACCGATAGATACTTCGACTGCATATGCTCTCAGCATGCGGTCGGCAGCCACAATCAGCTTCTTTCATTGGATGCCCTGATTGATTGAGTCTCACTGAGGTGCTAGGCCGAGACCGTGGATGCCGACCGAGGTCCCCAAGAGCGCAACCATGATTAGCTAAGACACCTAAAGATCAGAGCTTGACAGGGGGAAGCGTATCTAATCTATCTAGAAGCCCTTGAGCACACAGCCAACTTGCTCTGGTGTATTTCCAGACATGAAGCCATCACGAGAACCCTCCAGAACAAACTCGACCCCAACCTCGATGCCAGAATCGAGACAATGCCATCAAATGCGGCCTCAATGTCGACATGCTTGGCTCGTATTAGTCCCCCCCCTTGTCCCTTGTGACCTGGCCCCACAAAAGAAAACAGCCCGTCATGATGTGACCGCAGGCCTCTGAAGTTCTGACCACTCTTAGGCCGAGTTCGTGGCAGGTGGGCAGGTGCGTCCCCCGGACGGGCCCAAGCTCCCGACGCGCCGAAGCCGTGACGAACTCCATCTCCAACTCGTCGTCTCCTTTCCGCCGCCGCCATCGCCGACTCGCCAGACGTCAACCCACCAACCGTCACAGTTCCTCCTTCCAAAGCCCGTCCAACCACCTTCGCCAGAACCCGAGATACCTTCCCTCTCAAATGTGACGGAGCTGCTCTACGGCCCCACCTCCGGCCCCGTCCCTCCCCGCCCTTCTCCCCAATTCCCTCCATCTCCGAGCGAACCGTCCATCAAAATGCCCTCCATCGCCGGATGCTCCGCCCTCTCCAGACTGCCCGGCCTCCCGCGCCGGCTGTCGCTCCTCATCTCCGCCACCGTGCTCTTCATCATGATCCTCCTCTACATGCTGCTCACCATGGCGCCCTGCATGGTCCCGGGCGCCGGCGTCTGCTACCACGGCTACGAGAGCGCCTACAGCTTCGACGCCGACCTCGCCTACAACCCGGCCTGGATGGGCGATCTCCCCGACGACGTCTTCCTCTCCAGCCTCAGCATCCCCGGCACCCACGACACCATGACCTACGCCATTGGCTCCGAAAGCCTGCAGTGCCAGAACTGGAATCTCAGCATGCAGCTGGACGCCGGCCTGCGATACTTCGACATCAGAGCCCGCCTGCGCGACGACGAGCTGCAGATATACCACGCCAATGGCTACACCGGCTTCAGCTTCAGCGACGTCCTCCTCGGCATGTTTGAGTTCCTCGACGCGAACCCCTCCGAGGCCATCGTCATGCGCCTAAAGCAGGAAGGCAACCCCATCGGCCATGCCAACACCATCACCTTCGAGGACGCCTTCAACCGCTACCGCTACGAAGATAGCCGGACCATCGCCGGCTCCACGAGCCACCTCTACATCTACAATCGCACCACACCACTGCCCACGCTCGGCGAATTGCGCTCCAGGATCTTCATCTTGCAGCAGTTCCCGGACGTCAACGGCCCGTACGGCCTCAAGTGGGAGAGCGACCAGATGTTCCTGGAGGACTACTGGATCATCCCTGACATCTATCACCTCGCCGACAAGTGGACGGCCATCCGTGAGGCCCTCGAGTTCGCCGCCGAGGCCGCCCACGACAACACCCTCCTGTTTCTCGCTCACATCTCCGCGTCGATCGGTGTGTTGCCCATCGAGGCCGCCGCGGGGCCTTTGAACCGGACCGTGACGGGAATGAATACCATGACGGGCCAGTGGATCGAGGATTTTGAGCACATCCCCGACGCCACCCGCACCGGCATCATCATCATCGACTTCCCCGGCCGGAGGTTCATCGAGGCCATTCTGCGGTGGAACAAGCCCCTACAGCACAAGTTGCAGAAGCGCGCTCCGGCGCCGTGGTCATCGCAATTATCAAAAGACTGGTGAGGGCGATCTTCCATGGGGGAAAACAAGCCACCAACGGACCTGCATCCACAACCCGACCGTCGACAGCCAACACACGCTCCTCCAATTTCCAAGCCTAACCAACCCAATCCTCACAAACAACCGCAAATCGACGATGGCTATGATATCACTTCCTTCCGCATTCTCGAAATGAGGATTTTCCCCTTCCTTCCCCCCGCTGATTAACCAACCCGGACCCGCCCCCTGCGTCTGACGTGGAGCCGGTGGCGCCGGTTGCGCGTTTCATCAGGGGACGAGCTGGCGAGCTGATGCGGATCGTCAGGGACAAGCTTCGATATAACACGTATTCGTCCAATCCGTCTCCTCACAATTGTCCGTATATACACACCCTTGGGTTGAGCTGAGGACCGCGTACCGCCTCTGGACTCTCGGTTTAATAATAATTGGTCTTGCTGTTTGCTCCCCCCCCCCCCCCCCTAGTTAGAAGAAAAACTTGAAAAAGCACGGTGCACCCCCCCGGATGCGTTGGCATCGCATTCGCCGAGCCACCAGTCGGGCGTTACGGACACTTAGGTTAACACAAGAGAAGAAGGCGGTGATGACGCCTCGATGTTCCATACCGATCGAGACTCGATACCGCAAAGAACAATACAAAGAACAGTACGAAACGGTCCAGCAAACTAGACTAGGGACCAGATGGAACCTGGGACAAGCATATGCCTTGAGTAACGAGTGAATTAATCTCAATTGTGCCGGTTGATCTCCTGATCCGCTATCCTTCCGCTTCAACTCCAAAGAAATCCCTAAACCAGCAATCCCGATCCCAAAGCACAATCCTCGAATCATGGCCCATGCCTCGTCTGCTCTCGGGAGTCTTATGCTTCCTGCATGACTATGCTATGTGAATGTCGTCCTTGCGCGGACATATGCACCCTAGATACATGCCCAGTCCCTTACATACAATACATACAATCCCATATCTCCGTCCATGACGGCGTAAATAACAAAACCCGCGTTTCCTGATAACCCCGGTTCCCAAGCCCATGTAGCAAAAGTCAAAGTCCCCAAAGAAGCCTTCCGTTTGCTCCTAGCTTAGACGGAATTCAGAAACCAGACGCCAGCCGTGAGTGGCAACTCCCCGTTCGATAGCTCGCCTTGTCCCATGTCCATATCACAAGTTGAGCTCGGAGCTGTCTAGTTCTTGTCCCGCGTCGGGCTTCCCTCGCGGCTTCCATCGCGGCTCAACGTCTCGAAGCTGTCGACCATCTGCAACACCCGTGTTGTCCGGGCCCGCTCGCGCGTCAACGGCACGGCCTCGGCCTCCATGACGATGCCTGAAGACCTGCGGCCCATGGAGTCGTCGGTTTCGTGGGAGAAGCGTGTCTCGAGAGGTGCCAGGTCGAGGTGGTGCATGTAGGGCACCGTGTCGGCCGTGTCGGACGAGAGGTTGCGAGCGTGGGAGTGAGTATTGGTCTCGAGCCGTGGTGATGGTGATGGCGAGGGCGGCTGGTGGTGGAAGAGAGGGCGGACGGGTTGAAGATGAAGAGGTGGTGGTGATCGTGGTAGGTCTTGTTGTTCCTCACGGTGGAAGTGCTTCTCATCATAAGGGGGCGACTCGTCCGAAGGCGCCTCTGTCTTCTCATAGAGCACTGGGTCGGGCTTCTCATCCATCTTCTCGTCATCCTTCACACGCAACTCATCGTCTCTCCCGAGCACTTTCTCGCGGATGCTGCCTACATCCGTTGATCGTCGGCTCTCCTTCTCCGGGTCCACGAGCACCGCTGATTGCGGCTGCACGGGGATTTCCTCATCAGATCCATCCGCGTCTCCGTTTACCACGCGCAGACGCTCCCGCGGCACCGTGAACATGACCTGCACGAGCCGCTGCTCCACGGCCCGCTCAATGTCCCAGTCCGACTCAGGCGAGGGCTCGGCAGAGGGTGCTGTCCCGGTCCCAAGTGGCCCTTCGCCACCTTCCTCCCAGCCCTGTCGACCCTGCTTCCGCCTAAGAAGCTCACCGTGAAGGCCTACCAACCCGGGCTCATAATCACCGCCCACGGGCTCCTGGTCAAAGGACCGGCGAACTTGGGACATGTCCTCGCGGGACGACGTGGGCGTGCTGGAGTTGGAGAAGACACGCCGCAGAGACCCAAGCCAGCCTCGGCGAGGCTTCGACTTGGATGGTGATGAAGGTTGAGGGGGGTCATCCTCGTCGTAGCCGCCTCCAGTGCCGCGACCCATGAGCAGCGAAGGTCCTTCGGCCTGCAATGCCCCAAACGAAGACCGGGCGGTGTTGTAGCTGCTCGAAGACGAACTGCCGGGCTTGGGATGTTCAACGCCCCCTCCCATCAACAGCGGGCTAAGGGTACTGATCCGTCGGCTTAGAGATGACTGCTTCAAGCTATCCGTCGTGCTGCGCGTCGACTCCGACAAGTTCGATCCGCTCCGGGACTCATCGTCACGCAGGGAAACCGCTCGATAAGAGCCGCGTCGCGTAGGTGACCCACGGCCTTGAGGACCCCGACTGTTCATCCTCGCCAACATGGCGTCTGCGGCATCCACGTCCGACACCCAGTCCTGCACCTCCGGGTCATGTCGTGGTCCCTCCGGGCTTGGCGTGGCGGAGCCCCGACCACCAGATGCGAAGAGAGGCGGTGGCACGTTGTTATTCTGGGTAGGCGTCTGGAAAGGGTCCGAAGGAGCATCTGAGGTAGGCGTGTGAACCTCCTCCTTGAACGCTTGGTGGTACGACTCCTCTTCGTCGTCCTCATAGATAGGATGAATACGCCCAGGGGTAGCCACAAAGCTCGTCGGACGTGTCGCCGTCTGCACATAACCTCCGCGCAGCTGTTTCACTACGGGCTTCCTTGGGATATGCAGTCCCGGCAACGGACCTGCAAAGGAAACGCTCCGCTGGGGTCGGAGCGACTCGTAGCCCAGTGATCGCTCGCCGGCCGAGTAAGGATCCTGACCAGTATACCATCCGCCAGTACCCCATGGATCGTCGTCACGCTCAACCATCTCGTCATGATCAGGGAGGAAGTGACTCGCATCCTGAGACAGTGCTCGGACGGCCTTCTCGCGGTTTTCACGGCGGCGCTTATGCTTCTTGAAGCAGCAGAAACCAACGAGGCCCGCGACGGCAAGGACGGCGGCTAGACCAAACCCCAACCCGAGACCGAGTCCCAGGCGCTTCGCATTGGGCTTGCCGCCTTCTTTGGGTGCGTTGCCGTCGTCGGTAGCCTCGCGATCGGCATCAGGGTTCTCATAAGACGACGTCCAAGTCATCGATGTGAGGTTCAAAAACCGGGGTGATGTCGACTCCTGGCGCTTGTTCTTGCTGGAAGAGGAGCTGATCTCCCACCCGCCGTAGACCATCATGACGTTTCCGGGGAGCACCGCTGATCCATGGCCGTAGAGGTCGACCTCGGGTTGCTTGGCTGGGATACTCCACTGCCATCCGCTATACGCCTCGCTCATCTCGAGTATGGCCAGCTGCGGCTCGGCAGGCGTCTCAACGTCTCCAACCCAGCCACCGAGCACGACAATAGACAGGCCGTCCTCGCTCAAAGTTGCTGTGTGGCCGGACCGGCTATAAACATCTTCAACAGTCGTAGCCCGACGACTAGCCGTCTTCTCGTTGCTACTTTTATCCTTTATCGCAAGGTCGGTACTGCGCTGGCTCTCGTCTGGGGCCTGGATATTCACATACGTCCACGACTCGGCGGGCAGGTTCCACACGGCAGCGGTGCTCATGTTAATAAACGCCGTCTGCGAGTGTCCGCCCAGCAACACCCAGCTGGCCTGCTGTGTCACAATCCCAGACTTATTGGTCATGGAGGGGGTCAGGCCAGTCAGGGTGAAGCCGGCGATGGGCGTGCGCGGGCCGGCGCTTGAGGCGACGCTGAGGGTATAGGGTGTGTCGGCTTCCTCCTTCTTTGGCGCGAGACTCAGCATCGACTTGGTGTAGTTGGCAGCACCCTGCCACTCTGTCTCGTTGTCCGTGGGGCTGCTGCACATGCCGCCGTAGGTATATATGGTGGGCTGGTCCATCTCGGGCGCAAGCGTCGAAGAGAAGGCCACAGTTCCGCCCAGGAAGTACGGTGCCCGCGTCCCATCGCCGCTGTCGCCCAGGCCGCGCTTGACCCATCCGTCGTCCTGGGCGGTGTAGCTCCAGACATTGCCATCGCCGGTTTCGCAGTCTCCCGCATACACAAGCAGCGTGCCATTGGGCGTCCTCGCAGCGCCGAAGGCGGTGGTATTGGGCTCGCCATCGAGGAAGGGCAGCTTATCGCCCGTCGGAGACTCGAGATCGAGGTCCTGGCTAACGCTGGAAGAGAAGTTGAGGGAGAGAAACTCGACGGCGCCGGCGTCGGTCTGGCGGAAGATGTAGGCGAGATCGCTGCCCTCACAGGGCGTCATGGAGTCGGCGCATGCGGGGCCGGCCAGGAGCACCTGGGTGGGAACGTAGGGGAAGGAGTGCGCCGAGGCGAGTGGTGTTGTTGCGAATAGTAGGGCGGCGGCGCTAAGGGCCGTGGTTGACGAAGCCCGCCGGGTGTGGCCGCGGCGGCTTCGGCTACTGCTGGTTCTTGTAGTTGAAGCCATCGTGGTGGGTGGAGAGATAGCAGTGGTCGACGACCGTGGTGGTGTTTGTGCTGATGTTGTCTTGCTGCTTGTCAGCGTCGTCGTAGTCTTCAGCGAGCATCCCTTGCGCCGACGATGCCTTCAGATCACCATCGCCGGCGTGGTGTGTACTGTCCAGAAGTTGTTGGATGCTGCGATCTCCCGTCGTCGGGTAGAGTACGTCGTAAGTGAGACTGCGATCGACGTTCGCTACTTCCCCAAAGATCGTCGCGGGGTCGTTCTGCTATGTCGAGCTTGCCTCTGCGTCAGGGTTCCCTCTTCGTGGGTCTGAATATCTGGCCGCCTCAAAGAAACAAAGTGCTGAAGCGGAGATGGACAAGGTGGGAGAGAGAGGCAGAGAGAGGAAGAGAGAGCAGCAACACGGGAAGCGGACGAAAGGTGTCCGTGCTTGTTGGTTGTGCACTTGCACCCCGGACCCAAGAGAGAGAGCTGGACCCTTTGCTTTTTCTTGCTTCTGCTTTTCCCCTTTGTGGAAAGATGTCCAAGAGCAAGAAGGGCACGCGGAGCAGGGATGCCTGCGGTCCGGAGCGTAGGGCGCCAGGGTTAGTAGTCGATACTTTCGACGAGCCAGCGAAACAGAGTTGTCGACGCCCAGTATTCATCTAGGGCCCTAGTCAAGAGAGGACGACCCGCTTGACATGATCCGATAGCGAACTGCGAGCAACCAATAGAGCCTGCTCTTCCCTGTCCATGACGGCTCAGTGGTGGAGGTATTCCTCAGTGGTGGAGGTATCCTCGCCGGGGGAGGGGTTGTTGTGGTGGTGGCGGGCGGTGTTGCTGGGGCAACAGTATAGTGGGCGTTCGGCTCCTTGGTGGGGGACACACTAACTACCCAACCAAGAGTACGCACACATCAGGTATCACGTTGACGAGGAGTGGTGGTACGCCACCAACAGGATGCAGGTGCGGCACATCTAATGTCCATCTTCACATGACAGACGCCGAATTCACAATGCGTATCAATGTGCTATGATTTGCACCCGTGATTGGCCGCTGCGATATACGCAAACAAAAAGCGGCGGCGGCAAGTGGGCGTTTCTCTCAATGAACGAATCCCTGTCCAGGATCCGTGATTCACCCCATCAACCACCTGCTACGGCAAACCTTCTCCTACTATGTACTCTTCTCTCGCCATTATGGAAATTGGTCTTGTTTTTTCTTTTGTCGTACCACCCAAGCCCGCAATACTTATATTATGAGGCACCAGACCTTCCTGGCCTGTTAAGGAAACCTGGCGCAGTTGCCCAATCAACCATCCATCCCCAGCTTGCTCCGGATGGGGAATATGGACCCGAAATCGTACGGTTGCTTCGCCATTGGACAGCTGTGAGATGTGCACACTTTGCTTGCAGCCCATCACAGTCACAATCCCGAAAAGCACTGGTTGGTTCATTGAATCGTGCATGCATTATTACTAGTCTGCAACTCAATCGCCATCCTGCGCCAATGGAGAACAGTAACTTGTTTCTCCACGACAGTAGATACACCATGGACCATGACACTAATCCATCCTCAAACTGCGTCCTTCCATCCTACCAAAATACTACCATCCAATACTACCCTTCACTTCTAAGAAATCGTACAACCTGAACAGCCTCATAGCCGGCAGGCTTTTGGGTATCACACATAAAATCCATCTCTAGTAGTAAACCTTCTCCGTCCAGATCGGAGGTCGGGCCCCAACCGTGTCCCACACAATGTTGTTCTTCTCGTCCAGAGAGCAGCCCTCATCAGTGATGGGGATGACCCTGCTAGTGAGAGCAACCTCTTGCTTCGACACACCAGCGGGATCCTCGGGAATCCAGAGCACAGGGACAAGGCTAGTCGCAGACGGGTGCCAGTAGGCGTTGTTCTCAATCTCAGGCGTGTACTGATGATCAATCTCGGCAGCCTGTTCCTGGGGCACAAGCTGGCGGAGTGTCGCATAATCCGCGTAAATCCAGGGCTTCAGGAACTTCATGACGAAGTTACCCTTCTTCTCAACGCCAGCAGTTCCGCCGGGCACAAGCTTGCTAAGGACGTTGCCCTTGGTCTCGCCGTTGTTGGTGGTCACTGGAGTGTTCTCCACATCAGAGTTTTGATGGCTCCTCTGAATAGCCTCCTCCTCAACCTCGAGCGAGCGGGGCAGGCTGTACAAGAGAGGGTCGAGAGCCTTGGAGATGGTGATCTGGTATAGAATCGTGAAGATGAGAAACAGAACCATCAACACGGCAGGTCCCGCAGCCTTGGAGACGGCGAATAGTCCAATCATGCAGATCTCGGCCAGGTAAATGCCAACGAAGAGCTGCTTGAGCGCGCGCGGGTAAATGAGACCGTGGGTATCGATCACGGTGTCGGTAACAAAGAGAATGTTGTAACGGTAAGCGAGGTAGAAAAGTCCCATACCAATAGTCGACCAAAATAGCATCACAGGGGCAATGACCGAGTAGGTGATGCCTGTAGCGTGTGGTTAGTCGACATTGCAAAGTAGCGAGTGGATATGGATAAACTTACTAATGACGGCGATGTTGGTGTATACGGGCAGCAGGCTTCCCCACGACAGACTGCTGAGGGTAGTCCACTTGGTGTACATGGCTCGGGGAGTGCCGGCCAGGAACTTGTACATAATACGGAAGATGAAGCAGCCCACGACCTGAGTAAGCACGCTTGTGGCAACAGTCAAACCCTGGACAATGAAGTAGGCGATGTAGAAGTTGGACGAGGTGGGGAGGGACGAGGACAGGACGTCGAAGACGCTACCGGGATCCTGGACGATATCGACAATGGCACCAGCAGCCGTGTCGGTGATGGTTCGGATCAAAAAGACCTGGACGACCTGGAAGATAAAGTAGGCATTCTGAGTGAAGAGCTCAGCCTCCGACACAGATACGGCACCAGCCTTCTTGGCGCAGATGCGCATGATGACGGGAACCAGAGACATGAGAATAGCCAAAGCGACTGCGGGCAGCAGGCCAGACACGACACCGAGAATAACCTGTGGACATTAGTGGGAGACTACTTGAATGTAATGGAAGGCGACTCACGGTGGGGATTTTTTGGATCCAAGTCAGACCAGGAAGCACTTGGAGAGTCGAGACCTGAGAAATGACACCGACGATACCGACAGGGATGGCCCAAAAGATGATCATGACGGCAATGAAAGCATAAACGACGTAGCGACGGACGAACAGCTGCCACCAGGGGATGAACAGACTCTTCCAAACAACCTCATTGGGTTTGACACCGATGTACCGGGGAGACATGCGAAGGGCCTGGTGGTGGGCAACAGTCTGGAAAGCGGCCTGGGCGTCTGACTGAGTGTGGAACTCGACGAAGACCGCAGGGGCCTTCTTCGCTTTGCCGGAGAGGAATTCAGCCTGTTCAGCCTCAGCCTTGGGGATGAGCTTGGTAAGCTCCTCGCGGCCCCATTCGATAGTGTCGACCTTCTTGCCAATGAGGCCCAGGGGACCGAGGCGGTGCGAGGGGCGCTTGTTGTTGGGGATCCAGCGGGCGGCGACGCTTCCGGACTCGGGGTCGGCGGTAGTTGGGGTCTTTTCGGCTTCCTGGCCACCCTTCTTGATGGCGTTGTTTCGCTCCTTGTTGACGAGCTTGAGCAGCTTCACCTCACCCTTCTCGAGTTTCATCGCAACATCATCACGCTCCTTAACAGTCTTCTCGAGCTCAGTGGCGTCACCAACAAGCCAGACATTCTTGACACTATCGTTGAATAGGTTGCGGATGCGAGCTTCGTCAAGGAAATCGTCGGGGACGGAGGTGAACAGGACGGTCTTAGAGGAAATGCGCTTCGAGTAGGTGGGGGAGAGCAAGAACGCCTGGCGGACGTTGATGAAGAAGATGCACTCTCGGAGAATGGTATACATGAGAAACCCGTAGACGAGGTATGCGACAAAGACGTGGGCGTAGAGGCGGTTCTTCTGCGTGTTGATGTCGATGTTACTGTAGGAAAGGATCTCAAGCTCCTTCTGGCCACCGCCGCCAGTGGCATTGACGGGGAAGAGAATAGGCCAGGTGATGCACAGACTGACGAAGCAGATGGTGCAGCAGACGCGCAGGTAGCGGATGAAGAGATACGCGTCGAGACTCTGGTGCTGGAGGGCATAGGCGTCGGGGATCTTCCAGAATGTACCGAACCAGCCAAATAGGCCGCTGGAGAGTTCTGGACTCCGTTCACTATGGATGTGTTAGCGAGGGTTCGGCAGTTTGTTGATCGGAGGAGGCGCGCACTTTTCTCGGATAGAGCCTAGGTAGGTTCTAGGCGCATAGAACCGCGAATGGGATCGTCGCAGAAGAAGGAAGACGACGATGTAGACGGCGGAGACGATGAGAACGGGGACGAGGGTGGATATCATGCCTGAATTGCAGGTTGCTCGTCAGTATCTAAAACTCATTGCAAGACGTTGGGGGGGAGAACGAACCCGATAGCGACTTCGGGGGTTCACCGCGAGCATCGCCCGACTCCTGGGAAGGGAGGTTCTTTTTTATCCAATCGATGAAGGCGCTCATGATGGCGACGGCACAACAGTCTCCCGCAAGCTGCTGTTGTTGCTGGTGGTGGTAATAAGGGGCGGCTCGGTTGCCGGGGCTGCTCGAATCTCTTCCTGGCGAGAGAGAGAGACGGAGCGATGAAGCGATGCAGTAAAGAAGAGAGGAGGGAAAGCAGCCAAGGGAATGTGGGAGGATATCGGGGGTTAATTATGGCGTGGGCCAGGTTCAGGCGTACCGCGTGCGTTGGCGTTGGCGGTTGGAGTTGGACGGGGAGGTGGAGATTTGCGAAGGGATGGACCAGAGCTGGACCAGAGCTGGGACCTGGGCCAGCTGGAGATTGCCCGGGGGGTGTGGATTCAGTGGAGTTGAGGTGGGCGTGGGTTGCGTAGCGTCGCGTAGTCGAGTTATTAGCGGGGCGGGAAGGTACCAGGTAAATTGCCAGGCCAATGAGTCCCAGGTGGGAGAGAGATGGTTGCTCCAGACCAAAGCCCAAAGCGCACGAATTCGCGTTCAACGTGTGGAATAAATGGAATCGAATTGGAATAGGGACCGGGGCAGCAAAAGCGAGCGGGACGGGGTACGTATTTGAGTGTGTGGAAGAGTGTCTTGACCTCGATGTCTGAGGAAGACAGCCCGCCTGGGAATATCAAGTACAAGGCACTGGAAGGGAAGGGGGATGGCAAAGTGGACGAGCGCCTGACAACGGGCCAGTGTCTTAGCTTAACGCCCGGAGGGGAGCCGCTTCTGGAGCGGTCTGAAAAGGGCACGCCTCCAGCTAATTAGTTAGAGCCGAGAAGCAAGAAAGCCGGTTGAACAAGCAGGACAGAGTAGGCCGTAGAAGGGCTCTGTGGTGGGCTGTGCCAGGGACGGGCAAGGCCAAGCCGGTAGGTATCAGGCAGTTGGCGATGATGGTGATGGTGGTGTGGTTATGCTATTGCCGTGCAGCGCAGTGCAAGTACAATGACGCTGGCAATGAGTTCCTCTCCGACAATCCCAACGCGCGCCACGCTGATCTGAGCGCGTAGTGGTCTTATCTGGTCTAGGTCCTTGTTTGCGGGCACACTGGTGGTCGCATTACCACTCCAAGGGACACACTCGAGGGCTGCAAGGTCGCACTGAATACGTCACAGCGTAGCGCCCAGGCTGAGGTGCAGCACCCAGTCCCTGAAACCCAAACCTGGAAAACTCCCTCTCACTCAGGTTTTTCGCATCTCGCCGAACCATTATTACCTGCGCTAAAATATCAACGGGCTGGCCGCTGGATCATCCGCCGGCAGTGTGGATCCCGGCCTACGACGTAAAGTACTGGGTGCGACGCAGACTCCCTTGAAACCATCTACAGACGTCGTCATAGATGTACATTCCAATCTGCCACCTCCTACCTCCAGTGCCGGCGGCCTTGGTTCACTGTCGTGTGTTCGATACGGGGTACGGCCGTCTTGCATGCAGCGGGTGGGAATCCATCCAATGCATGGCATCGCCCGCTTCACCAGCACCCACCAGCTCGTGACTGGCACTCCTCTGCACGAGGTGCTGCTATTCGGTCCCGTGAAACAAAAAACCGGACGACCAGCGAAATTTGCAGGGGAAAACTCAACCGCAATGCGAGAAACCCCCTTGAGCATCGGGAGTCATCCCCTGTCTGCCGCCCACCCTATCCCTCGTCGCAATCACCCCATGTAACCCTGCATCTCGACTTTAAAATAAAAATGGCTTTTCCCCCGGTACGGTACATGTAAGAAGGGCCCTCCTGTGCGATGTGTCGCTTGGACGAGGTTGCTCATCTCGGCTGTTGAACGCTTGGCTACTGGACCGTGAGCCTAGGTGCAGTCGCTAGCGCGCTGGTGGCCTTTCCTGCTGTGCTACAGTGGGTCACTCCACTGAAGCACAGTGCTACGGTTGCAAGTGTCCCAGGCTATTGCTGGCCGTCCCCATGATGGATGGATGCTCCGGTGGGGAGGCGACGCGTCAATGTCAGGCCCAAGAGATGGACATGGAGAGGCTTGAGAAGGGAAGACGAGGTGTCTCCAGGACCAGAAACCAGAGCGGCAGCCGTCACAGATTGCGAGGCCTATCAAGGCCCAGACCGCAGACTCCAACTGCGCCCTATTGCCTTGATGTTCATGCACTGGAGCGCTGTTTGCTAGCACTGCTGCATAGTATTGGATTCTTGCATGAAGCCACCTACACTCGCTGTCACTCGCTCACACACACACACACTCGCTCACTCTTCTTCAGCTTGTGTGGTTCTCATCCGGACAGTGCGACCATTATCGACCGACGAGACCACTGCACCGCCTGCTTGCCCTGCCGTCGAAACTCTGGCGAACCTGCGCTCCACAGCTGGGCAGGGATCGCGGTGTGTCCCGAATTTACGCATCCGTCCAGACTTTCAGGCCTTGTGATATCTTTCTTTCCTCCTTTCAATTCACATCTGGCCAAACCATCAAACCACCAAACTAACTAACCCCCGGCAATGATCACTTCTCTCGGAATGCAGTCGCCCCCGGTCCACGGCGTCTGCCGAGTTTAGCCAAGCCAAGCCCATCCCCAGTCTTTCTGTCCGTCCCATCGGAGCAGCACATACCCGGGTCGATGCACCGAAACAGCTATCCCTCCCTACTTGGGACTTGAGACATGGGGACGAGGATCTACGAGGACAAATCCATCCATCCCCACTTGAATTAGTAGAAAATCACGATCCAGCAACAACTTTGGCACCAAAGTGCCATTCCCGACGCCTCTGACTCTCACGAGTGCCGGACCATGGCCCATCCGCACACGCCTCTCGCGCGTAGGGCATGCTCCAGCCTCTCAATGACGGAACCACCTTGTCGATCTAGGATGGTCGTCGCTAGGTCCTTTGGCGGTTTCTACTCCCACTCTGCCCTCCGCCAGGCAATCTCCGATTGAGCTCTATGACGATGGTGGTGTTGCCCATCAACGCCATCGTCAACGCCAACATCCAAGCCAAGCTCAACACCAGCGTCAACCATTTTAGGACGTGGCCGGGGCCGTGATCAATTTCCGTACCCAACCCGAAAACTATTAGCGAACTAGGTCAACTCACAGCAAAGCCATTCCCGCCCGATGCTGTCTTGTCTCTGCCCAACCCCCGATCGACCCCAGTCCCTGATGTAAAATCCCCATTCCAGCAACTTACACGAAGCGGCTAGAGCACCTCCTGCAGTTCTCTTTGAAAAATGCACGCGCCAATCTATTGATGTGGCGCTAAACCACTCTAGACGCTGGTTCAAATGCTGGTTCAGCTGAGATGGCCAGTCCCTCCTCCACTCAATTGTCCCGCCGACCAGTCACAGCCCCTGCTGCATCATCCATTCACTCATTCATCTTAGATTCCTTAAATTGATCCTTGTCACCTGCCACAACGCCACGGCCACCGCCGTCGCCGACCACAACCGCGGGTTTCCTGCCTCAAACGCTCCGAAATATCCCAAACATATCCACTTACTCTCCACGCTCAGGAACCCATTTGTCTCCTTCATCGTTCGGTCTAGACCTGAGTCGAGACTTTTGGCCGAATTGGGCCTCCTCCTGCTTGTTCTCTAGGCCAGACTGCGACGTGGCGACCTTGCGACACTGCCACAATGCCACACCTGTGCATGCAACCTCCCAAACTCCACCGACGTCTGTATTAGTGCACAAACGATACAAACGAGGCCTCCTAGGTAGTACAGTATCACGATAGTCATGCACGAACCACGTAGAGGTGTGCCTGCTTCACTAACAAACTTGATTGTTGTACGTGAATTGTGTAGTCCACATGCTTGCATCCTTGCTTTCAATGGCAAACATGACATTCCCAACCGCATACGATTCAATATCAATCCCAGTCCAAGTCCTTAGAGGCCGCCTATACACGTGTTTCATAGCCCGGTAGTGGTCAAGGCGGTGCCGTTGTCATCCCTTTTGACTGCAACGTCGCACAAGGTGCGTTGCTCCAGGAACCAGTAGCACTTCGTAGTACTGCGTACCTAGGTGAGACGGATGGAGGCTTTAGCAAACGGGTGCGCCTCTAACTGAGCCCTAACTGCAAAATGATTCTCATTGAACAGTTTGGAGCGTCTTGCTGTCTAATGGGTAAACCTCCGATCCAAGTGGTTTCCTCAAGAGGACATCTTGAACAATGCTGACTGGACCGACCCATCGCGGTGAACATCAAACAAAGGATCGTGAGCCAAGCTAAAACCTTGAGGCTCTCGGGTCTTCAGTTTTATATCGCATATTCAAAACAAAAAAGAAGAAAAGAAGGGGGAAAAAGAGAATCGCCATTAGGGCCATGTCCGCCTTATTGTCTGCTATGTAAAAGCAGTTTTGCGGAAGACGCCGTCGACACCCTAGACCATACCCTAGTACTATCAAGAAAATTATCACAACACCAACAACAAGAGAAACGTTACCAATTTCAATCATGCTAAAATGAAGTATTTTCCAGTTAGGTCAAGGGACCAATTGAGAAATTCTCGTGGTACCAGTGTGTCCAACTGTGAATGGAACAAGGGCCAATGAGTCAACGAAGCAAATTCCCTTAAAAGCCTGGTGGTCCCAAACATAATAAGAAAACACTAAGCAAGTAACCAAACTTCAATATTGTAGTCTAGTATTGCCAGAACCAGCCTCGTTCACTGCCAAAGGGAAGTCACCAGCATCCCAACCCAGACCTTATTGTCTGCCTCCCCATCATGACAACACATTTCTCCGAAAATAAAGGACATCTCTCCCTGCAATCTACGTCAAAGAAAAGCCCGGGTCGCATTCTCAAACTCTGACAATAGGTAGCAACAGTTTGCACCCATGCACGCCGCAGGAATGCGCTCGTCCTTTCAACAAAGGCATGTTTCTTTGTTCTCTGAATAGGTAGGTAACCGCCTCCACCGGCTCGTGGCACGACCACCCAAGCCAACAATTCGTCTTTGTTAATATCAAGGGTTGGATCCGTTCATAGACTGAGGCAGTTTCTCTATCCTATCCTAATTTAAACATACGTTGTTCTCTCTTTATCTTGTTCATCCCATTCTCTCCAGCGTGTCCTGCGATTGCAACTCTGCGTTGAGATCAACCCATCCTTCATACCAAAGACTCGCACATTAAAAACTCTTTACGATGGAGGAAGAGGAAGAGCATGTAGTTCCCCTATACATCCCCTGCACCCCCTATGCGACCGCCTACGCCTCCTCCTGGACCATCCCCGAGAGCGGCCTGCTCACGAATGAAGAAGTTGAGCTCCTCAGGAACGTTAACTGCTCGTACCTCTCAGCTGGGCGCGCTCCCACTCTCCTTGCTCTGAAACAGCACGCCCACTCTCTCACCAACCTCATCCGGAAGCTCGCACCGTCGACAAGAGGTGCCGCAGTAGGAGAGAAGGACAGGGACGAGTGTGACCTAGGCTTCTGGGAGAACGACGCCTTTGACTGGCTCAACAAGCTCGACGAGTCTTACGACAACGATGACGAGTCGCATCACGTTCCACTCTGGGCCATTGCCAACATTGTACGAGCCGATTCGACTGACAAAGACCCGCAACATCACTGCCCCTTGGCTGAAGTGCAAGACTCTGGCCCCTGGGCAAAGAAGGACGGCATCCGGCGGCCATACCAGACGCACCACACTCTGGCAATGCACGCCAACGAATGCCTCGAGATTCTCGATCACGAGTACAGCTCTACCGGCGGCCTCATGTCGATGCTTCCAACGGAAAAGGAGCACGACACGGACCAGCTCGCAGGCGCACGCAACTCCCTTCTGGGCCAGTGGCTGCTACACCACCAGCATCTCGTCGCCCGCATGCACGAGCTCGAGATCGACTATGCCAACGCTCTCGACGTTCTAGCTGGCGAGGCCATTGTTCCCAACCAGATTCTCCGCCGTGCTGGGCCAGACGGCGTGTCCAAGGGCCGGGAAGTTGCATACCCCCAGGATCGCTACGTCCTCGTCAACGCGGGGGACGACGTCACGTCGTTCCTACATCGCAAGCTCGACCAGGCCGAGGCGCAGGTCGGGCAGAAGCAAAAGATCTGGAAGAACGCCGGTGTGAGCGGCGAGCGTATGTGGATGAAGAAACGCGGCGGTGAATGGTACACCCGCGGGATCATCCCCATCGATATGCTCACTCGCTTCTACCGTATTGCGGGTAAAGGCCACGATTCGCCTATCTTCGTTCTGCCGGCGATCGAGCAGCACCCAGGGGTTGGGCACACGCGGACCATCGAGAAGCGACCGACAGTGGTGTCCGTCGTGACGCCGATGTTCCCCAAGCGCGTGTCCGAGTGGGAGCAGCAGTTCCAGAAGAAGCTCGCTCAGGCGAAGGAGACGGAGGTGGCCAACCGGCAGCTGGAGCGAGAGAGAATTGAGATGGACGATGTCATGGCCGTCAAGAACGCGGAGCTGCGCCGGAATAAGGAGGAGCTCGCTTTCTACGAAGCCAACTTGGCTGAGGGAGATGCAGGGACTTATCGGGGTATGGTGAGACAGCTCCGGGTGTTGAAGGGAAAGATGGAGGAGCTCAGCGTTGGTCTTCCGGTCGAGTACCGGCACTTGTTGGAACTAGATGAAGGAGTGGATGAGGAGCTGGATGAACCATAGTTAGAGGAGGAGTTGTGGGCGAACTTGCGGGAGACGCTGTCGTCTGTAGTTTGTTGAGTCTACGTTTTCTGTCAGCCAGAGTAAAGGGGGTCAGTTGGCTTTCATTACGGAGAACTCTCGACATGATGGGCGTCATCTATTGAAGCATTGTCCGAGAAGAGGTTGAATCATGAGAGTTGACTGCTACGTTCACTTTTCAAACAAGAAAGCACGTTTAACAACCTCAGCTTGGACGGTTCGATCAACTTGAAATAAAGATAAGCAATTCCTTGCTTCTGCGTGTGAGAACACAGAGATGCCATCTCTAGACGTTGAGCACTCGGATCCTCTCAGTGCATATTTACTGTAATCGCATACCCTCGGCCGCATACAGGCATAGGCATGTCGTCACGGAGCATACTCCGCGACTTCAACGCAACACCAATCAAAGCGACGGCAATGGTCACGATCTCGGGACATGCTCAAGATGCTGCTCCCGAGGCGATGCAGTCTAAGAGGCAAACTGCCTATCTCCGCGGTCGGCTTTAGCCTTCGTCGGCCCTTGCATCTGGCGCCCCCTTTCCTCCTCGATGACTATGTCCCCCGGCACATGACGCTGAGTTCCCGCGATGCCGCCAAGAAACGCTCATCAGCCTACTCTCACCTGCGCAAATGTAACCTGTGCCCGCGCGAATGCGGCGTCAACCGATACGAGACCACTGGCATGTGCCTCATCGGGGATAAGGCCAAGGTCAATGTGATAGCTCCCCACTTTGGCGAAGGTCGGTCTACTTACTTCTTTGTCCCTTGCGTCAAGAGGGTTTGCCTCGTGGTGCAGCACTGACTGACGGGCGGGCTTCTACCAGAACCTTGCATCCAGGGACATCATGGCAGCGGCGCCGTCTTCATGAGCGGGTGTAACCTGCGCTGTGTCTTCTGCCAGAACTTCGACATCTCCCACCAGCGCAACGGCATGAACTTGACGCCAGAGGAGCTGGGGGACTGGTACATCAAGTTGCAGGAGGTGGGTAACGTCCACAACATCAACATCGTCACGCCGGAGCATGTGGTCCCGCAGGTGGCTTTGAGCATCCTGCATGCGAGGGACCACGGGCTGAGGATACCCATCGTCTACAATACGTCAAGCTTTGATTCCCCTGCGTCTCTGGTCCTGATGGATGGCCTGGTGGACATCTACCTGGCCGACTTCAAGGTGTGGGAGTCCAACACGTCTAAGCGGCTGCTCAAAGCCGACGACTACGCCGCCACTGCCAGGGAGAGCGTCAAAGCCATGCACGCCCAAGTCGGCGACCTGTGCTTCACCGGCGACGGCATCGCCAAGAAGGGTTTGCTGGTGCGACACCTGGTCATGCCCGGTAAGGAGGCGGAAGGGGCTGAAATCATGAAGTTCCTGGCCAACGACGTCTCAACCGACTGTTTCGTCAACATCATGGAGCAGTACCACCCGGATGCCCATGTTGGCAAGAAGAGGCGAGGCAAGGCCAAGGACGGTGAACCTGAGGAAGTGCGATATGCCGACCTCGATCGCGCCGTCACCGACAATGAGGTCTTGTCGATCCGAAAGGCTGCCATTGATGCTGGGCTCTGGCGGTTCAACGATCCACCCAAGCACGACGGATTTGCCATCTGAGGAAAGGCTTCGGATTTGCCTCTTGGGGCACATGGAAGAAATCCAACCGTGCGTGTCAATCACCAAGCCCCTTGGCGCTTTCCAACGCCACTTTTCCCACGTCCCATTGAGTTGCTTTGAAGCAGCCCCGGTGACCAAGCCTGTTCCAGGCTCAGGGCCATTCCCAAGCATACTTTCCGGTCGCTCAACTGAACAATACCAAGTGCTACGTCCTCCCCTATTCAAGCCTGCCTGTGGCAAAAGAGCACGGATCACACCTGCGTCAGGAACAACCTGTTGGTGGCACTCTAGCAAGGAGTCCCAAGCAACCGACCAAGCTATGCGTTCGGAAGTCGGCGGTACGCTTCGTGAGAGTACATTCCGAGAGCAAAGCTATAGGCCCCGGCCCAAGTATAGAAGCTGCCACGATGGTCTTTGTCAGTGGTAGAAGGTGCTGCTCTCGTCGAGGCATATTTACCAGAGATGTCAACGTCTGGTCCTCCTGGACCATCATCAAGTCGACAAGAAAAAGTCAACAAAATATTACATACACCAAACATGGAACCCATCTTCCCAACACTCCGTAACACAGCACATCTTCTGCCCATGGATGCAAGGATTACACCACCCCCAGAAAAGATGGAAGTCACATATCCCACGGCCCTGAGCTGTGCTCCTCCATCAGAATCATCCGAGACTGTCTCAGAGACCATACAGTCGTCGGATGGGGCTGCTACATCCAGCCCCTTGGCCACGAAGCGTCACCGAAAACGCCCGTCCGTCTCTAGAAGCCGCTCAGACACTACACAGGACCCGACTCCAAACAACAACCCCGTCTTCTCGCCGCGTCCTTATGAGAACCTGTATACGGAGCGGGCATACCTTTCTGCCTCGCTTCAGCTACAGGCAACTAGAGCAGCGGACCTCATGAGACAATACTCCCTGGCAGATGCCCAGCATCAGAGCCTTGGGGCGGGCAAGGAGCGCCGCCGCCTGCGAAAATATCTCGGCCTCCTGAGGTCCAAGATCAACCAGGCGGTCGAGCAGGAAAGGGCAATCTTCGTTCGGCTCAGCGAGCTGTACGTCGAGCTCCAGAGCCGTGAGAACTGGGCACGGGCTGATTGCCACAGGCCAAGCTTCGTGGGTAGCTCTATCCCGGAGACGCCTTCGGTGTACAGCGCCATGTCGCCCATCTCCTGCGGCATGCCGTCGCCAACTACGCCTCTCAATGCCACCTCTGCAGATTTTGTCCCGCATGGCTACTTTGAAGATTACCAACAGCCCTCGGATCAGTGGTGTCAGCAGGAGCTCTCAGATACCGGAAGGACCCTGGACACGGTGATAGAGGAGCGCGAGGAGCAGGTGTATAACCATGAGATGAGCCGCGAGTATATCGATGGTGAGGTGGTTCAGAAGACGGATGACGCGGATTATGATTCAATGCCGTGGTTTGATGCTGGCCTCAGGGCCAGGCGGCTCAGTCTGCCATGCATCCCGACCGCGTGGCCGGAGACGTGAGTAACATTTGTACGTCCAGATTGCATAGCCGAAGACACGGGTAAAAATGAAACACAAAGACTGTACGGGCCCGGCGTTTGTAATGAACATAGCTGCTTTTGCTGGGGGGAATGCAATCAATTATATGTATCAAAACTCGAGAAATCATTACCATCATTATTTTATGTCATTATTAACGTGGTGTCAACCCCCGAATCCAGCCGTCGGGTGATCCAAGATGTTTTGTATATGTACGCTGCAGCCATCTTGGCAGGATGTTATGAACTGCTTTATTCTACGCGAACTCCCCAAATTGGCCATCGTCAAATCCTAGCTCCTTAGCCGACTGCTGCTGCTTCTTGACAACCTGGCGCTGGGTGGTGGTGGCAACGAGAAGCCACCGCCAGAGGGCCCAGGCGGTGGGGGAGGTAACGCAAACGGCTGCAGGTTGCCAGCGCCCGAGGCAGAGGCAGAGCTTGACGAGGCGGGCTGGGCCTTGCGGCGGCCGAACTTGGAACCGCCGAAGCTGACGGTGATGGTCTCGCCCTCCTTGAGGCTGTAGTCGCGCTTGTCATCCTCCTCCTTCTCCGAGTCAAGCTTGCTCGGCGCACCCTCCCAGCCAAGGGCCTTGCGGGCCTCCTGCAGGGCAATGGACAGGTCGAAGGCTTCGCTGCGCTCCTCGAAGCCGATGCCGAGAGTGGCGCGGCGGCCCTGGGGATCCCGCACGGTCAGGGCAAAGAAGCGGCTGCTGTCGAGGACGGGCTCGACGATGGCCGGGGCGGTGTAGGGGGCGGCGGCGAAGAGCTGGCCGTTGGAGGAGTCTTCGAGGACGGCGTCGACCTTGAGCTTGGTGTCGGCGTCGGCGGATTCGTAGGCGGTCTCGACGATGCGCAGGCGGGCAGTGAAGATGTGACGCTTGGGGTCGGCAGTCCAGCCGGCGGCGTTGTGGCCCTTGGTGGAGGCCAGGGGCGGAATATTGTAGACGTGGACGGCGTTGGCGATGAAGAGGACACGCTGGATGGCGTCGTTGGGGAGGGGGGTGCCTGTGGCGGGGTCGAGGAGCTCCATTGCGGGGGACTGCGGAGATGTAATGAGGAGTGAAGGAGGACGATGAACAAGTGTAGGTGCAGATGGTATGCGAGAGGTCGAGGTGGTCGATGTGGTCGTTGTGGTCGGGCTTGTCGTTACGGTTGGGTTATAGTAGCGATGATGTATGTTGAAGGTATCTAGAAGAGGACGTCGTGGTGGAGGGGCATGGCTCTTGGCGGAGGGGCAGACGGAAGCGGAAGGGACAGACGGAAGGAGCGGGGCCACTCAAGGGTCCAAGTTTGGGGGCCATCTTGGCTGGCTTCAGGGTAGCAAAAGCAGCCAGAAGCGACCAGGGTAGCTTGACTGGACCCTAAGTAGCAAACAAGTGCCCACGGTCCGTCATGATGCGATTCAATAGGGTGAGGGGGGGAGTTTAATAGGTAGTTAGAGACTACCTTAGTAAGTACAGACCATGGGCAAGGACTGAGCCATCTCATTGGCTCTCTTTAACATTCTGTCACATTTCCAGACAGTTGTTCTCACCTCCCCGACTTCAAACAGGGGAAAGAGCTACTTCTAGTAAGATGCCAGCGAATTGTAATCCATTGTCCAACTCTACACTCCACTGAAGAAGCGAAGACGGAACGTAGTCGTCAGTGTGAACCGGTAAGCTGTACCCTAAAACACAGACAACTGGACAGCCGGGTCACTTGCACTGCACTTCTTTCCCCTCCACCCGCTTTTCGGCCCCGCTTCCAACCCACCGGAACACAGCACGGCGTGACCCCGCCAAAGGTCCCACGACTGACTGACTGACTGACTCACCAACGTAAAAAAACCCCCCTCTACCAAAACAGAACCTGGGAATATTATCATCACCAACAACACCCACACTCCGCCACCCGTTCTTCCTTGCTCTAGTGTGCACCCTCGCTAATAGCCATGGCCACAATCTCTTCAACGCGTTAGCAGCCCCTCCCCAATGCCCTGTTCTGGCCAAGCTAACTAACTCTCTTGTAGCTGCCGCCGCTGAGCAACAAGCAGCGCCCTCTCAGCCCACTACTTCCGACTTCGAGTTCGTTACCCGCCCTTTGCAACATACCCGCGGCTTACTCTCTAACACTCCGCCTTAGCATCGTCGCCACGTACCGAAGCCTTCTTGCCGACGACCCCCACCTCACAAAGCCCGTCGCTGCCATCGAATCCCTCATCGCCCTCCTCGGCTCCACGCCCTCCACCACCGTCTTCGAGACGCTCGACACCGTCAAGGTCCAGTCCGACCGCCTCAAGGCCTCCGTCACAAACCCCGTGCCGCTCTCCGCCGGCACCGACCTCTTCTTGCAGTACCTCGTCTCCTCGCTCCGCCAGCAGGACGGCAGCTTCGACGCCGTGCAGAAGCACCTTCTCGCCAACGGCCGCCTGTTCGCCGCCCGCGCCAACGCCGCCCGCGATGGCATCGCCGACTCCGGCTGGCGCTTCATCCGCGAGGGCCAGTGCATCCTGACCCACGGCGCCTCCCGCTCCGTCATCGGCATCCTCGAGCGCGCTGTCCAGAACATCGGTGCTGCGAAGTTCAAGGTCATCTATGTTCGCGAGGAGACCCGCATCGAGGAGAGTGACCGCGTCGTCCGCGAACTCCGTGACAAGGGCATCCCCGTTGCCGAGATCGCCGAAGCCTCTGTCGCCTACGTCATGGGCCTCTTGCGCCAGGTCAACATGGTCATCGTCGGCGCCGAGGCTGTTACCTCTAACGGCGGTATCATCTCCCGCATGGGCACCCTACAGATCGCGAAGCTGGCCTCCGAGGCTAAGGTGCCCTTCTACGTTGCTGTTGAGACCCACAAGTTTGCCCGCAAGTTCGTCATGGACCAGCGTGATATTGGCTTCAAGCAGGATATCCTTGACTTTTCCGTTGATTCTAAGAGCAAACAGCCTTCCGATGCTGTTGACTTTACTGTATGTTCTCCCACTACCCCCTTTTCAATGACAAGCTAGCTGACAGCACTACTCACAGCCTCCGGACTACATCTCCAAACTCATCACCGAGAACGGTATCAAGCTGCCCGGCTACGTCTTCGAACAGCTCCTCGACATCTACGGTAGTCTGAACGGTTGAGTGGCCTCTGCCCTACAAACATAGCGCCGCGCCCATTTGCGTGCTGAGGGCCTCGTGACATGAGCTCCGATGGTCCCTGAGCCCGCCCAGGATGGTTCGTCACGGCTTTTGGACCCATCACCTCACGTTGAGTCGACACTGGCACAGAAACCATCATACCCAAGAGAACATGCTGCGTCGCGAGAAAGAGACATTCGAACTCCGAAAGGCAGGGCTCCTAAAGAAGCCAGGATATGAAGTCACAAGCGAGTCTTGTGAAGGGCAAGGGGCTTGATGGAGGTGGAACAACGCGACACCAGGGGGACTAACTAATCCAAGAACATGTGTTCGCCACCCCTACATTAGAAGCTCACGGACATCAAAACACGGAGAGTCACCAAAGTAGAAGCTGGAGAATTTTTCGATAGCCAAGGACTGAAATTGGGTTCAAGGACCCAGCTTTTGCTAGCCTGAACAAATTAACTCTGCTTCCTACATCTTCCAAGATGGCCCAAAATCGTTTACCTGACACCATCTTAACTCAGTAGTCAAAATACTCAAAACAAACCTCGTGAACCGAGAACCACTGCTTTTGGCGTCGAAATCCCTCAGTCAACCTAGTCCCCAAGCCAAATCGCCCGTCGACCCAATGCCAATATCACACATCACGCCTTTGTTGCCGGTCGAACGAGACAACCGGAAGAACAGTAACCCCTTAACACAAGTCCCGGACCTCAAACATCCCGCACCAGCCTAGCACCAACCCATGCATAGGGGTAGTTGCGCTGATACCAGTTCACGAAGCTTTTGCGGCCCGCGATGCGCGGATGCGTGGCCCACGAACCCCCCAGCACGACGTTGTGCTTGCCGTCGAAGAAGTCGGCCGTGTACGCTGGGTACAGCGTCATGGGCTCGAACTCGGCGTGTCGAGACAGCGTCGAGCTGGTCCACTCCCACACGCCGCCCATCTCCGCCTGGCCCGCCAGCTTGTTGCCGTGGGCCGTCACCGCCACTGGGCGCCAGTGGCGGAAGCCGACGTTGGCGTCGGCGAGGTCGAGGAATAGCTCAGAGGAGCTGTCCTCGGCCGAAGCGAGGGTTTGGGATGGCGGAGTCTCCTCCACTCCGTTGTTGACGAGGTGACTGTTGACGGATTAGCACCTCCACTCTGTGAGACCTATATAGGAAAGGGGTATCCCTACCCGTTGACTGCAGGAACCGTCTTCCCAAGCGTACGCTCTGCCTCTGCTCTCTTCTGCTTGTTGACATGCCAGTAGATACTCTTGGCCTCCTCGAACGTGGGAATCCTGCCGCCCATCCAAGATGCGCAGCCTGCCAGCTCGTCGTACGAAGCGAAAACTGGCCAGTCGAGGGCATACTTGAGAGGCACGAAGCCATACACGGTTCGCACGAACTTGCCATCCATGAAAGAATCTGGAGCCTCCTTCGTGATATGCCCGTTTCCATTTTCGTTTCCATTTGAATGGCCGTTTCCGTTGAAGCCATTGGCCTGGCCGTTGAGGCTTCCGTTCCCGTTTGTTTCTTTGGATGGCTCAGAGGCCCAAGAAGCAGGCATTTGGCCGACGTGGGAGTTGTACATGTATTGAGCGTACTGGGACTGTCAGGAAAGTTACTGGAAGTAGACAGGCCTTACATACCTCTTCGTTGGTGATGGGGCGCCCGTGAGCTTGGAAAGCGTGAACCTTTGCCTGACGGGCTGGCTTCTCATTATCCCTGAGTCCGCGTTAGATTTCTTCTCCTGGATTTCACACGGGACTCCGAACATACCACCCAAAATGGCACTCTGGATCAGTTCCGTCCTCAGGATCATCCATCCCCAGAGTGATGGTCTGCTCCGGAACGTCAAACCACTCGTTGGGTACCCTCGCCTCATACGATTGTTTGGCCAGCTTCTTAAAGTTGGGGCGCACGGTATGGGGTGGAGGCAGCGTCCTATCGCTCTGAAGCATCATGTACAGCAGAGTCTCGATGTGCATCACCTCGTGCTCAAAGCCGACCCAGATTCCTCGCGCAACATCCCGGCGAATCTTGCTCGGACCATCCCTGTACAAACCTCGAAGCCTGGAGCGAACATTGTCTTGGTACACGGCAATTTCCTCGAGTGGAGGCCACTCGCTGGGGATCTCCGAGTGCGCATGGCAGTGTTCAGGATTGTCGACGTCCGGGTCAATTCCGCGTTCGAAAATGGTCCAGAAATAGGACGGCTTGGTAGCAGGTTCCTGGGTAGTCTTGGTCATCTGGATATCCAGAAACGTCGGAATGTGGCCTAAGTAGAAAATGCAGGCGTTCCGCAACTTGATCGGCTTCTCCATGAGTTCCTCGTTCGTAAGCATGCCCTTCGTTACCACGTCCCAGGCTGTCCATAACGCCTCCCATTCCTTGATAGGTGGCAGCGGCCCAGATGCGTAGAGCGATGGGACCAGGCTAAACGGCATATTCGATTTCTGCAGCATGTGAAGCCCTGTAGATTCAACAGGTTAGCCTCTACAGTCTATACTCGGCCTCGACTTGCAACCCCCACGCCATCGAATCTGTCTCGGTCACACTGCACACACACCAGGCTGCATTGGGAAATACAAATATGCAACCCTCCCTCAACGGTCTGCAAAGCTCGTCGAGAGCCGCGGGGTAATGCGACTCCATGTCCAATCCCGTCTGGGAAATCGAGAGTTTAGGGTAAAGAAGCTGGTCACGCTGCGGTCGACTCACCATACTCGTCTCCCCGAGTCCAACGCTCGACCTCGGTGAGACCGGCCGCGGCCCAAAGCCTCTCGGTTTCCGCCTTGGAATACTTTAGGCTCTGTTCGATTTCGATCCGCTCGTGGGGTAGTATTGTCGATCCTAGGACTTCGGTGCTGCGGACAGGAGCGACAAACGCCTGGTGGCGACCTCCCTCTTCATCGTATACGTATTCACCTATTACTCTCCAGTTGTCCACATCGAACACTTCTTCTCCAAAGAGCTCGTTTGCGTAGGAGAGGCCGTTGAGGATGAACCTGCGTAGCATGTGAGTGGTTAAATAGGGAAGTCAGACCAGAATTAGCTTACTGGTGAGTGAGTCCCTGCTCATCTAGGCCGGAAACATGTCAGCATTGAACCTTCTTGGCATCCCTGTTGAGATAGCTCACCATTATACGCATGACTATTGGCTTGTTAGTTATGATACCAACTGAAGGGCTCACCTCACTTACTAGACCTTGGCGGAGTCGCTGCATGAGTCGACACCAACAAGCAAAGTGTCTGAAGGCTGGAGGACCTCTGCAAAGCCTCCCAAGAAGTCGGCAGCTTCATCACGATGGAAATTGCCTGGTGGAATGCTGGTTTAGAAACCGTGGTACGCGGCGGACCGGGAGGAACGTACCGATACTCGAGCCTAGGTGAAGAATGCACTTGGGGCGTCCAACCACGGAGGGATGTTTCAGCCACTCCCTTCCGTCATCGTAGGTGCCCAGGAGACCGTGACACGAGACGTATTTGAAGTCAGGGACCTGAGCCAGAGTACGCTCTAGCTCTTTACGAGACAAGTCCAGGGCAAAGTACTGAATGGGCTTTTGGAGGTCCTCAAACGCTTGCAGTACTAGGCACACCTTGCGAAGGTTTCTGCAACCCTCAGTCAGAAATCAATCAGTAGATTTCCGGGAGTAGACCAACCCGCTGCCCAGTTCAATGAGCATTGACCCTTCCGGAACACGGCTTGCGATATCCGCGGAGGCTTTCTTCAGAACCTCGATCTCATAGTTGGTCAGGTAGTATTCATCCAAATAGGTGATCTGTGCAAGCATGAGCCATGGTGTCGAGGGACTTGGCGATGAGAAGACGGTACCTCCTCAAACAGCTGCAAGCCCCTCTCGTTGTACAAGAGGAGGGTGGGAAGCTTCCGTGGACCCTCTTCTGGGTTGAAGCTGGAGACGACCTCCCCCTTCAGGTTGAATTCGACATGTTCACCGCGAATGTCAATGATTTCGGGCGAGCTGGGAGACGACTTGGCGTTGGCCGGAGATTTCGATGTCTGGACAGAGACAACGTGTGCCGAGGCGGCAGATGGCATCGCGAGGGCGAGAGTGGGAGAGGTAACGAAGGGTGAAGCGAAGTCGAGGCGAGTATCCCAGAGACAAGAGACGGGATAGAGACGAGAGGTGATGATGGGGGAAAGGGGAGTGGTTTATTAAAGAAGAGAGTAAGTATCAGTAGTCAGTAGTCGGGAGTAAGTAGATGGCGGCTCCAACCCGTGCCGTGAACTTGGAGGTACCTCATGCGCCAGGCATGATTCCTCACTTCGGTGGAGACGGTATCTGGGCTCGTCGTCCTCTCAGGAGGCGGGCATCGCTGATCCGAGCCATGGGCCAAGCTAGAGCTAAGCCAAACAACCAACGCGGGGGGGGGGGGCAGACACTACACTATTCTTAGTTGGGTGAATCGTCATGATGCTCGCAGCTCATCACCCATCAACCATCAACCATCAACGGCAATGGCCTGGACTGATTTGCAACGAGGCCCCCCCCAGCGCAGGAACCGAGGCTGCCGTGTCCGCGAGTAGGCGTGTGCCGGGAAACAACATAAAGACGCGGACCTCTCAACGTGAACCATTTCGAAATATGTTTGTCATGACCTGCAAGCCGGAACTTCGCAGCATCAGCAAGTGTGGAGAGAGAGTGGGAGAAGTTGGGGAGCTGGCAAATCAGGGGCGTCATGGACATCAAGCCCCACGCCCCACCAGCGTGGAGGTGATGCTGGTCGAAGCTCACGAGGCCAGCGCCCCGCCGCAGGGGGTCAGAGCCAAGTGAGGTGCCTGCCCTGGACGACGTGGCGGGATGCCCCCGGAGAATTTGAAAAGGAAGGAAGGTTTTGTGCAAGCAAGAAAACTGGCGAGTGGCTGTGCTAGATGATGTGCATGATGATGGCTCGATGGTTTCAATCTGATGGACAACATCGGCTCATCAGCTCTTCAGCTCGCTCCTCACTTGCTTGCTCCTCACTTGCTCCTCACCTACCGAAGCAGCTAAGTAGCCCCCCCAGGCAATGTCTCAACTTTCCCCACGCTTTCGTGCAGGAAGCCAGCCGGGCAGCTGGGTCTCGGTTGGCCGGCCGGATCATTAGAACTAGCACTGACCTTGGTTGACCAAAATAAATAACTAGATACCAGGACGAGGTCAACAAAAATCCCCCGACCCAGTTAATGACTGTGTTTACTTAGGTATAGTAGTTAGTGCACTTGGTGATGTAGCCCCGATCTGAGATGAGCTGAGATGAGATGAGATGTGGTTACCAAGCCGGCCGCCCTTGACTCGAAGCATCCATCATCGCAGCCTAATAATTAGTCCCTGGCCCGTCCGTCCCGCCGGTGAGGGGAATGATGATTCCATACATGCTACGCCGACTCTCCATGACTTATTTTCCACGTCATTTCCCCCTCAACCACCCCCCTACCTTTGGCCCTGCGCCCTTGGTGTTACAGGCTGCTTATGTAGATGTCTCTGTTCGTAAGTGTAATGCCTTTGTGGTAATTGGCTGTCCGCCACTTGTCGTGGAGCATCCTGCGCCATCTGCCCGACAAGTTGTGGGCGGCCAGCTCCGACGAGCCCACAGTTGCAGACAGGCTGCATCGTCCCGTACCTGAGGCAATGTACGTACGTAGTCTAAGCAATATTTCCTGTTTAGTGTCAACACGGAGTCTCATCGAGAAGCATGCAGCTAAGACCAACCCCGCCCCCATGGGTTGACTTCTGAGTTATGACACTGACGCTTGGCAGCAGGGGATGGCTTCGGCACTTTCTCATGCGGCAACATCCATTCCATCGTATCATGGAGACGAGGTCCGAGTCGTTCCTCCCGCATCATCCGCCGAGTTGTATTACCAACCATCCAGATCATCTAATTAGTCTATCATGCATCATCGTCATTGCTTCCATCAACACACGTACATCAGTAAGCGACATCAGTGAGCAGGCAAAGTTGACAGAACGAGGTCATTCGCAATTAATAAATCTGGTGCGATACTGCCAACCCTTTTTGTATATGCCATCTTCCAACGCCGATTCTTCCATAACAACGACAAGTATGTCCACCCATCCATCACGCATCTACGTCGTTGCTCATAAAACCCAATACCTACAAATTCCCTCATCCTCTACCCTTCATCCATCACCGTGATATGAATCTTTTACATCATCCCTGGCTACTCAAGGCGAGTCCCGCCGCCCAATCTCCCCGCCCCTGAGAATTCCTCCAGGTCGTTCAACATCTTTCCAATACGCTGCGATTCGATCAAGCTCAGTTGGTCCAAGGAGAACTCCGGCATCTCTCCCGATGGCGTTTCGGGCTCGGTGTCCGGGAGCAACAGCATGCTCCTGTTTTGTGCGGCCGCAGCCCTGGAAGTGAACCGATGGTCGCCTCCAGAAGCACCATCTCTGCGGAACTCGGCGCTCAATGGAGGCGAGGCTGATGAGCCCGAACGCATCATGGACGTGTTGTTGACCGCCGTAAACGGTAATGCTGGATTTGATCTGGGTGTTCGTGTGTAGTCTGCTCCTGCTTGGTAACTTTCCGATAGCCCCATCGGAGACCCTCGATCCGTGGTGCTTCCCCGTGACCTATCCGACCCGTCATGTTGGTTTGGGTGTGATTCCTCGTCCACCATCATGGCGAAGTCTCTCGTGGCTCGACCCGCTTGCGGTTTCCATTCCTCAAAACCAACCCCATCGCCGCCCAGACGGATGCTGAGCTGTCTATCCGATGTGTCGCGCATATAATCACCGCTTCCGGCTCCCTGCATGAATCTGGCTCCAGCTTGCGTGTAGTACCGATCTATTTCTTCCAGGTGCTTCAAGTAAGTTTGGGCACCTTGCGTTGAAGCTGCCATCTTATGAAGAGCTTGGTAAGCTAATCCTGTTGCCGTACCCTTGGTTATCTCGAGGCTACCGTCCGCCCGTCGATCAATATCCCCCTGGCTAACCATCTGATGCTTCGTGTCCATAAAGGGGAAGTGGTGAGCATAGACTCCAGCAAACCCAGCCGACCAGACGGAGAATAGAGTTAATGACGACTGGGGTAGTTTATCTCTGCAAATTTCGACAAGATCAACAATATCTCGACTAGCTTCAAAATATGTCCGAGTGACCTCTTCCCAGAATCCACTTGGGGGGTGATGGGGAGAAATCAGCGGTGGGATAAACGGCCCTTCAGGCCTATTGCATCGGAGGGGCAGAAAAGGAAGATGTTCGCGATGGAGGATCATCAGGCAGACAGAAACCAGCATATGTAACGACACGTACATGCTGGTAGCTTGATGGTTTTCGTGTCGATAGTAGTTTTGTCGCGAAAACGTGAAAGTGTCAGGGAGGTTATGTAAAAACTGGTACAATTTCTCTCGCAGCATCCCGAAAGTAGATTGTTTCTCCCACGGAGGCAGTCGTTCTCGCAAGCGACCACCAGTCAAGGAATAATTGGATATTTTTGCCCAGATTTCGACCAACTGTATGAATCGACTCAATACACTATCGTCGCTGACATTTTGATTCATGATGTCGCCTTCGAAGCTTAGAAATCCCGTGTTGACGTCCAGTGCGAGATCGAATGCCATCTCCGTACACGGTAGCTGGATCCGAATGGTGTCGGGTTGGATTATTGATACACGCTCGTTGCCACATGCCATCATGCGGTCGAGTATCAGACAACTGAACATGGTGCGTCGTCGAATTTCTCTGATGATCCCAAGCTGCGAGGAGCTTCCCCGAGCCCTCTGAACCACGTTGGCACCTCGACTCGCATAACCTTGCCCTCTTGCCATCTGGTCATCGAACCCCAATTTCAGCACCTGCGCCATGCGAATAGCGATGCCAACGTACATCCAGGCGGCAGGCCCGCCAGAAGGGGTTCGCTGACTCCATTCGAACAGCCCGAGCATGAGGAAAACCTGGACCCTTTCGACAGTTACAACAGATATGGCTGTTTTCAAGGGTCCAAGTGCGGTCGTGAGGACATTGGCGAAAAACTCGGATGCAGCAGACGGGTCGCTTTTGGACTGAGATGTCCGTGGTCGAGCACTGCCACCTTGCGCAGTCGACAAGTGTGCTACATACTTGACAAGATCTGGGTGAAACCGAGACGTCAAGGTTAGGACGCCGAGGAGAACTAGATTCAACTCGACCGAAGACTCGTAGTTCGTTCCTTGCCTGAGACTCATTTTCTCTTTCAGAGTTGGAAGATGAAGAAAAGACAGCTCAGTTGTGAAATGCAGTCTGTAAATGTTGAGTAGTTGGTCCCACAGTTCGGTCGTCAGAAAGGGGTATGAGAGGACCTCCTCGGCGTAGGCGGCGGATCTCTCATTGTCCAGGACCGGTACTTCGTCCACCTTTCTAACCCGCTTCCTTTCATGGGTTCCGTCTTTCTCCTGCCGGACCACAGTCGGGGGATCGTTCCGCTTCGATGGGAGGGGCGTGGCTTCGGGATATTGGCACTGGTGACCTCCCTTGATGCATGTGTCGCAGGGACTGTTGCCCCCATCATTGTCACATTTGATCTTGGACCGACGACACCTCATGCAAGCAATACTGGATCGCATGGGGGGCCTCATCTTCAGTAACTTCTTTCCATCCCTGGTTCCGGGCGGCACCGATGTCCTTTGCTCATCGACATGTCCTCCGGACGCCTCGATGCCCAGGCCTTCCGACCCTGGCCGGGGCTCCTCCAAGGATTCGGTCCGACGAAGGGCCACTGTCGCCTCCGAGGTCGTGAGGACCTCTTCGAATTTTCGCTTTGGGGTAGACTGACTCGAAGACACGTTGGATAAGTCATCTGCTTCCGGGTCCGGAGGTGAGAGAATGGATTGAATGCGAAGTTGGGAAGCAATCGTGGCGAGTTGGGCCTCCAAAAAGGGCCCTAGAATTTGGGTTCGGGTAGACTGCGAGCGCATCAAGTAATGATCGACGAGATGACGAGTGTACCAGTATCTTGAACCGGGCTCGTATCATATGGAACGTGGTCGAAGGTGGGTTCGAGCAGGCGGTCAGTGCTGTGTTTTGTCGACGGGGCGTTGGAAGTCAGAGATGACTAGAAGGGGCAGCTCGGAGGATGGTTTCGATATGACAGGAAACAACAGACAGCACAGCACGAAGTCATGCAATTTCTCGAGACGACGTAGATGGGAAATATGTTAGAGAAACCTTGACCGATCCACGTGGCAATGCGACAACTCGTGGGGTGGATGTAACCAGAATGACAGACCACGCCAGCTGACCAATATTGGGCTATACGACTGGGTCTTGGGAAGAGTTTGAATGCTTGGGGTCCCGGATATGTAACGAGGCCGCTGGGCGAACAAGTGTAAGAGCCAAATGATGGGCGGACAGAAGTGGACAATGAACACAGCAGCAAGAGGAGCAGCAATTCATGGGGAGGATGCTCAAGGGCGTTGATGTTCGCACCTGGCGGGCGACCAGGTTATGAAGTCGAGTGAAGGAGAAATCGGGGTTCTTGGCAGAAGAAGGACGAGTAATATTCCCGAGCCGGCGAGCAACACTCCATAGAGTCCAAGGCAATAGTTTTCGCCTGCCAGGGAGGGACCAACTGTTTCCAGCCCCGGATCCCAAGCTGATGGGATGGACACGTACTGAACCCCTACCTTGGACTAAACCTTGCCGAGAAACCTGCGTGCCAGACGGGCCGGTGAGCTGGGTATCGGAAGCCGCTAGGGGCGTGAGTGATCCGTAGCCATGACCTCCGATCGCCGACCCCACAGAGAACATGGCTCCCAGACGAACGAAGCTGAATCTGGAGCCCGTTTGGCTGTCCCTGACTCTCTGTGCCGCCTCCTGGACCCCAAATGTGGATGAGAAAATACTAGTTCGTATGTCAAAGCCGAGGCGGGGGCTGCCGGGGATCAGGGCATGTTTCTGGGCCGGGTTCCCACGCCATCGCACTTCGAGGCAATGCTTGCACATAACCCGGCCAGCTGGAAGTCGGCTTATCATGGTGGTCATTTGCATAACGACCTTAGGACCACCGTTTCCCCCCCTCTTCCCTCTGTGCGAACGCGAGGGTTTCTAGTTCCAGTGGCAGATGTCGATTCTTAGATAATAGACTTGGCCTCAGAGCGTAGAGCTGCTGTTTTTTCTCCGGCATGTCCACGCGCAAGCGCGAACCTGAGACTTGGCAGATGCTGCTTTTTTCTTGCTTCTCCCTAGAATTGGGCCATCTTCGCTGTTGTCATTTTGGTGCAAGTTGTCATCGGGAGGCTGACGCCTCGTCCGACCGGGGACGTCTCCGCACCGCCGGAGCGGATAGGAACAAGACTAAATGCCAGCGCGGGCGATGGTGGCGGCGCTCTGACCATCAAATGAACCCCTACCTACGTGGTGATGTAATGATGTGTAAAAATATCGTCAGGAACCACGGATAAGAAGATGAGCCTCTTCTCTGGTGGTCCACCATCGAGTCGTTCACCTGAGGAGCCCTAGCCAATATCCGAAAGCCCCGAAAGCTCTGGCAACGGCCCGGTGGGGTCCTAATGATGATCTGATCTTACCGAAGGAGTCTGAAGCGAACTGAGGTAGTATAGGAACTACTCAACGCGAGGTCTGGCCGCCGCCCAGGGCCCGTGGGTCGAGGCGAGACCTCTGCGACCACTCGCCGGACATAGTTTTTCTTTCTTCCCTTTCTTGTTTCCTCCTTGCCCTTGCTGGGACTGGTGCTCCGCTCCCAATCAGACCTAAAGGCGAAACCTCCGCGCCGATCACTACGGGCCGGCAGTTGTTTCCTCGTTTATTGTGTCCGATTCCCCGTTGGACCCGTTGGGCATGCCGCCCGACCAGTCATCAACCTCAACCGTGCGGTTCCTTTGACAATCTTTTTCGGGAGCCCTGTCACACCATGGGATGGGGGTTTTCACGGGACCAGGGACCGCTGCGCACACGCGGGTCCAGCTACCACCCAAGAAGGCTCGCCCTATTGCTTGGGATCAGTGCACTTGGCAGGGGAATTCGGCCGAGAGGACTGGATAGGGAGACGCCAAGGGAATGACTACTGAGGTGACGACCACGGAAGCAATTGGTTTGAATCCTGGCGGACCTGTCACCGTTTCGAACTGACGGTTTCCGAGGACGGGATCCTGATCGTGTGCTCGCTCCTTGTCATCCAATGGGTGGTTAAGATAATGCGCGGTGGCGCCCCCTAGCATGTCGTACAAGAACGAAATGGTTGGGTTTGCCCGTTGTCACCGCGGACGGCCGTGCGGCGGTTAGGGCATGAACCAAGGCATCGGTGGCTTTCCACCTCATCTACGGATGTGAGGGAGCGCCAAGATCATGAGTATGGGGGCGGTGTGTGGAACCTGTTCATCTGTCCATGGTGCGATGGTGACCGAGAAGGAGGCAGGGGTCCCTAGGGTTCAACAATGATTCAAATTGCTGAGATGCCGGCTCAGTTGAGCTCGAGCTGAGTAGAAAAGTCAGTTGATTAACTTATAGTTTCCCCACTTGTGCAATTCAGCGAGTCAAGAAACTGGCAGGTCTTGCTCGTCTGCGCAGCTTGTCCCGTGCCAGGCCGATCCATTGTTGAGCGGCTCAAGGGATGATGTCTCGAACAACAAACATACTTTGTACGAATATCTCGCACAGTTTAGAGCTGAGAAGACATGGGTACAGTTCCGAGAGAATGGTATTTGGAGACTGGGGTAGCAGTTCTGGGCTGATGATGGCTAGGTTGGTGATGTGACGGGGAAGAAAGTCTCGTATTTCTGAATGGTTAAACGGTGGCTAACTACTAGTAGTAGTAGTAGTAGTGACTAGCTACTAGGTTCCTAGAGGTTGACAGCCTGACAACCTCGCAGGCCTGACACGTGTTCCTGCCCGTCGCAGAAGTCTAAGCCAAGGTTCTTTCCCCGTTTCAAAGCGACCGGGAAGGAGCACACCGAAAACAGATGTGTGCATGCCATGACAGGCGACCAGGTACTAATTGGCTGGTGGGGATGCTGACCAAAAGTGGACGCATCCGGGCCCAGGTCACGGGGGTGGGTGCTCCGTACGGGCAAGTTCCAAGCTTGCATGTTACACGTCGAGTTGCAAGATGAACCTGTGCCTGAATCCCTGCGCCGTCCGTCCCTTTCGCCCTCCGTGCATCCGCTGACAGGTCTGCCTCAAAATCAGCTAGTGCGCATTTCAAATACCCTCCTTCGTTAAACACAAAAGCCTGCACATTGTATCCGTACCCGCACAATACTACCGAGTAGTCAGCAATAGTCTGAGGACAGTGGCGCCTCACAGCACACCACCGCACAACACGGCACCCCACCAACCCCCCAGCCGACATCGGGTTGCCAAGTTGCGTCCATGCGAAGCTGAGCTGTGTGACATGTCTGAGCGGGGATGCGACGGCATCTCCCCACCACACCACTTCGCCCGTGTCTCACTGTGCTTGTTTCTTGTGAGACACGATGCGGCAGCCCTTACGGACGTGGAGAACGCCCAGTGACATTCGGCTACGTAGGCTACCTACCAGACCTACCGGAAAATTGTCCTGTATTCGTTCCTACTACGTAGTCTGTGGCAAGCTCTCTCCGACTCATGACGCATGTTGAACACGGCCCGTCGCTTAGCCCAAAGGAACACCAACACGGCGGTATGAGGGATCCAGACCCAGACCTTCTAGAGCCATGGCGCCAAATCCCATACCACCAAAACCACCAATACCACGACATCAAAGAAAGTAGTGGCGGCACCCACACCACCGCCCACCAATGACGTCGTCGAGCTCGAGAGGCCTCACGGCTTCGCACACGCATAAGCGCCCAAAGACGCCGCGTCCTGCTCACCCGCATCCCTCAGACTGAGGAATCCTGCGTCGCATCGCATACCGCCTTCCAATTTGGTCTGATTACCGCTCAACTCCACTCGCGCGCGCCCGCCGACGGCCAACTCCCATCTTCGAAGGGCGCCTATTGACCCTATTCCCTGGCTGTGTCGCTCATCGCGCTTGTTCTCCGTTGTCACTTGTAGACCAGTGGCACCTGCATCCATCTGCATATAACCTGCTAACCCCTCCAATCCGTCCCTCGTTCCCAAGCTTGGCGGCGGGATCCTCTTTCTTACTTTCTACCTTAATTCTGCTGTGACCGATCTATCTCGTCCTACCCGGCCGTCAATCACTGCTCTGTGCTGTTGCAAACCGCAACACGAAGCCCATCAGCAATGGCTTCAGGACACAATGTAAGTCACATGCCTCTAACCCCCGCGTCCCATGGCCTGCCCAAGGATCCTCTTTCCTCCTTTCTCCCCTTTCTCCCCCCGCTCTACTCTCCCGCTGACGCAATCTACCCCCCAGGACCCAAAACTCCTTTATGCCGTCGAGGGCATCCATGCCTACCACATCTCCAATGGCAAGGAGAAGTCCCTGACCCTGTCCGGGTCTCAGACCCTGTCGCTCCTGATGGTCCCAACCTCGTCCGGTCTCGCTGATACCTCAGGGGTCGGCGCTGGCGAGGAGGACTTCTATCTTCACCTTCACCTCCCTCCCGAGCTCGACCTTCCACTTCCCGCCACGACCCAGATCTACCATCAGCCACCCACCAGCTATCTGATCCCTCGTTGGGATCTTGGACCTGACAGCGGCGCATTCACCCGGATCGAATTCCCCGCCCCTGGTTCCAGGAAGGGTGTTCAGGAGGACGTCGACACCTTTGAGACCATCCTAGCCCAGTGTACCGCCTTCCTCGAGCGAGCTCCCCCTCCAAGGCAAAGACCCTCTAAGGGATCCTCTAAGGAGACCTCTAAGGAGACCTCTAAGGGATTATCCAAAGGATCCTCCAAGGCCGCCATGGAAAAGGATCGTGAGGCCGCTGAAGAGCGCCTTCCCGCTTACAACCCGGCCGAATACAGCCCTGGTCAGGCCTATGTGCAGGGCAGCCATAGTTCACACACTGGTGGCAGGATCGTGCTTGTCGACGAGGAGGATGGAAGCGTTATTGGCGAACTCACCGACAGCTACCAGGTAGTTGAGGATAGTGCTATCCGCCCTGGATCTAAAGGTACGTCTATTCCACAATTGCATCGCAGCAATCCCACAGCCCCAAATAAAATAATTCTGATCATCATTCAGATCCGGTCGAGATTGCTTTTCCTGTCGATGGCAGCCAAAACATCTCCGTCCAGCCTGTATCCCAGGGATACGTCGAGATGGACCACCACCCCGCCTACAAGAAATCAGCGATAGTATCTAGCGCCTCCAAGGCTTCCCGCCTCATTGTCACCACATCCGACATTGTTTCCAAGACGATGCAAAGCCAGGCTAGCAACTTTACCAAGAGTACAAAACCCGTTGCTACACCCGTCACCTTCGCTCCCGCCACGCATGAACGTGTCCGGCGCATCAATCAATTCTCCACCAAAGCTGCCGTCGTGTCGGCGACAACGGTCGGCGCCATTGGGAATGTGGCACAGAACTTCGGTGCCAATCTCTCCCGTCGAAAGGACGGCCGCGCCCGAGGTTACGATAAGGACGGGAACCCCATCGACACATACAAGCCTGGTGTGCTCAACAAGAGTTTGATGGCCTTCAATACCGTTGTCGATGGTATCGAACAAGCCGGCCGAAACTTACTTACTGGCACATCCACCAGCGTGACCACCGTTGTAGGTCACCGCTGGGGTGCCGAGGCTGGCGAGGTGTCCAAGAACCTTGGAGGCGGTTTCAAGAACGTCGGGCTTGTCTACATTGATGTGACGGGTGTATCACGCCGCGCCATTCTGAAGAGCGTGGCTAAGGGCATGGTCGTTGGCAAAGTGAAGGGCGGAGGTGAGGTCATCGTGGGAGGGACCGACAACAACAGCACTGCGGCCCTCGTTACCGAAGGCAGAGAGAAAGGGAATGGCAACGGCGCCTACAGCACATACGGCGATGCGCAGAGCACGTTCAGCGACCACGATCCCTACGGCAAGAAGCCTGCTAAGGGGCCCTTTTAATGAGTGATGGAAACGACTGTTTATGACATTGCCTTTTGCTCCTGTTCGAGAAGCTCTTGATGGACGTCAGATATCAGAGAAAGAGTGAAATGAGTCGGGTGAAAATTCTAGGTAGCCGAGCCGGCTGGTTAATGATTAGTTCTTCTAAAGATGGATATACGCAGCAATGAATACGAACGTTCTCCCGGAACCCGAATACCCAAGTCATCTTGGCCAAAACCGCCCTCTCTTTCCCTCGCAGGAGTTGGGTATTACACTCATGAAATGCCTTGAAACATTTGCATCGGGCCTGTCCTAAGCTGAGGCCAAGATTGATTGTACTTGTAAATCTGAGTAAAACGGCCGTCACGTGTGGTCGCGGGGCATGATGCACGTCCGCCGCGACGCGCCAACTTATCGTCCATACCCCAGAATTCTCCAATACCTTGCTAGAAGAGATGAGCCTAGACGCCAACGACTGAAGTAGCGACCTAGGCGATGGTGAATGCCACGGCTCGGTCTCGTCAAGATTCTTCCTTGATTGAAGTATTGCGCCGCCTCCGGCTTGCCTGCTGCCAGCCTGAAGATTGTCCACGCAGCTCCCATCAACAAACTACCCCACCACAATCTCCAACTCGAGGCCGCATCACCAGCCGGTCTGGTTCATGTGCCGATTCGAGCTCGTTGGGGTCATCATCCTTACTCTCCGAGATCTGCGCAGTCTGATCAAGTCCAGAAAGGCCCGTAAACGGTGCGGATTGACAGCCCGAGACACCCTGCCGCAACTAACTCGCAACACCAAGCCCAATCCATCACGAGCCATGCTGCACGAGATCCTTCTCTCCCTCTCGGGCCACCCGTCCCCTCTCCTGCGAACCGACGCCCCGGAGCCTCATGCCCTCGCCGCCATCTCTCCTCCCGAGCGCCAACTCCTAGCGTCGACGGCCCACCTCAGCAACGTCCACGTCAAGCTCATCAGCTACACCGCCCAGATCGCCGAATCGCACCCCTCGACCATCTGCCGCGCCGTGTCGACCGCCATCGACTCCATCCACCTCGCCGCGTTCCAGCGAAAGGTCCTCGAGGTCGAGGAGAGCATCTTGTGTGATGACCCGGAGCTCGTGGGCGCGTACAACATCGTTCCGCTGACGGCGGTGGTTGGCGAGTTCAAGGAGTGGACCAGGAGGATGGAGTGGCTCTGGGAGATAGTGCAGTTCATGCTTGTCAAAAACAAGCAAGGCAACTTGTGTCATGGTGCACAGCTCATGGATCGGTTGAGGACTGAGCTGCAGAGTGGTTATCAGGACGTGGTGGCAACGGCCATGAGCTTGGTCACTGTGGCCGAGACGGCCTGGCTAAAGCAGGTCTCGGCCTGGATACTATATGGGAGACTTCCGAGCTTTGGAAGCGAGGATTTCTTTGTACAGAAGGCGGAGGAGTCTCATGAGGTTCGTCCAATCTCCAACTGGCGGTTTACAAGCGCTGATTTTGTCTAGGAGTATGTTTCATACTCCAGCTTACTACCATCTTTCGTCACCCCAGCCGCTGCTTCGTCCATGCTATTCATTGGCAAGTCTCTCAACCATGTACGCGTCAGGAGCAGCGTGGACTCGGGCTTCCAAGGTCTTGATCAACTATCATCGAAGTTGCAAGAGTTGTCAGGCTTGACCTTTCCCCTAAACAGCGCCGAGTTCTCCAGAGCGATAACCGCCATTCGGCTATCCCTCTCCGAAAATACACTACAGAAGCTCCTCCCATTGACTAGGGTGGTTGAGATGCTACAACTCTTACGAGACTTCTTCCTCCTGGGTCGTGGCGAGTTCGCCATGGCGTTGACTCAGGAGGCAGATGAAAAGATACGCAGCCGCTGGAGGAGGGCGGACAATTTAGCCTACGAAAAGGGGGACGGCCTCAAGAACATCACCATCAAAGAAGGAGAGGTGGCCGCTGTCCTGGGGAGGACCTGGACAGTGTTGGCATCAATGCAAGGCCAACATGCAGAGGAGGACGAACAACTCGAACTCGCTCGGGATCTCCTCCGACTTAACCTCACCAAGACCAAAGGCGTCGTCCCCATCGGCGCTGGCTCTGGCCTGAGCCAAGATGCCGCAAACATCCTCGCGACATCCCCCTTTCGAAACCTCCTCTTCTCTGTCCCGTCCGTCCTCTCGATTCAGATCCCTCCGCCGCTGGACATGGTCCTCTCGCCATCCGACCTACAGCTGTACTCATGCGTCAACGCTTACCTACTGTCCATGCGCAGAGCGCACCTCCGGCTGACTGACTTGTGGAAAGTCACTTCCCTGAGACGCCATCACCCGGCGCCCAGAGGCGGGCGCGAACAGATCGTCCTCCTTAGGGAGCGGTGGACCGCGCGGTCCTCGTCGATGCGCAGCTCGTGGACAACCGCGAGCGCCACCATCTTCTTCCTCGCAGAAACGGAGGCCTATCTACAGACGGAAATCGTCGGAAGCCTGTGGGAAGGCTTCCATTCATGGCTGATGGCACACCAAGGAAGCCGGGATACCCGCTCCGGTGCGACAACTCCAGCGGCCCGACCAACCACCAAAGACGGCGAGAGTGACGGCGATGATGAGGAAGAGGATCTCTGGTTGTGTGAAGGCGATAAGCCTGCAAATCTTCAAGATACACCCAAGAAACCCAAGCCCAACCCCTCGCACGATCCGCAGACCCTCTCCACCGCCCACCGCCTCTACCTCCGCACCCTCATCCACCGCCTCCTCCTCACCCAGCCCAGCTTCACCCAGCCGCTCTACACCCTCCTGATCCACATCGACCACCTCGTCGCCCACTTGCACCGCCTGCACGCCATCTACACGTCCCTGGACCTCGAGGAGGACGCCGGCGTGGTCGACGCCTTCGTCGATCTCGAGGCCGAGGAGCGCGACGTCAAGCGCCTCCTGGCCGCCGTCGAGAACAGCGTCCGCGCCGGCATTGAGGACGTCGTGGCCGCCCTGCGCGCCCTTGAGGCCGACCCCGCCTTCGCTGCCGAGTGGGAGGGCGATGCTGCCCTCGCCCTTGCCGAGCACGTCCCCGGCGCCGATGACGAGGCCGCGGCCGAGCGTGGCGGCTATGCGCCGGCTCGGGTCGGCGGCGTCAACCGCCTGCTCATGAAGCTCGACTTTGGCACCTGGTTCGGCAGACCGGACGGCGAGGAGGATGGTGGGCTGTGACGTGCAGTGCAGTGTGGCCAAAGACAACACGAAGGTGCAGCAGCAAGGAACCCTGTCTGCGCAGATGGATGTATGTCATGTGGCGTCACGGATGGGTCGATTATCGGGTCTGGGGTGCATGAGGCTGGTCAGACCGGGACTTGAGCCCGGAAGGACATATACCATTGAGTTGTCAAGCTGCAAAGAAGCAATATTCTGTGTCAATTCGCAGTCGTATCAGGTCATCATGGCGTCTCATCAGTCGTCCAACCCAATAATCCATGCAAGTCCATCAAGGAATCCTTTGATCCGTCGATACATGGACCCATCCCGTTTCATAGCCGGGGTAAAAGCACAGAGAAAACGAGAAAACCAAACAAGATACCAAAGCCAACCAAGACCCTACCGGGTCGTTCCCAATCGTAAGACACCAAACACCTCGCCTGCCGTTTTGCCCAAAGTGCTCCGTAACCCGCTAATGTCATTCAACGAATGCCCGCCGATAGCCCAAAAGAGTGGCATGCAGTAATAAAAGCCAATAAACAATAAACAATAGTTGTTAAAACATGTGACATGTACAAGAGAAATGTGTGACAATGTCAAACTGGTATCGTGACCCAGAGGCAGAAAATGGCGAGTCGGAGTCTGTACTGTTCCGAAATAATGATGAGTGGCAGTCACTGTGTGTAGCCTGCGACAGATTCCTCGAAGGGGGGAAAGAGGGTTCCCCGTCGAGATTAAAGAAAAAGGAAATCGTGGTCGTGAGTTAACTCTCGACTGATTCTCCGCACCCCATGCGTGGAGAGAGAAACTTTTGTTTGCCGATCTTTTGGTTGAGGTGGGCCAAAAGATTTATGCAGCTAGTAGGCAGCGACAGGCCGACGACCGAATCGCAGTGGACCGCTACCCCTTGAATGTTCCTCAGAGTGTCGTCGATGGAATACTTTCTGGACAAGGCTGCGTGGAGTCGAGTCATTGAAGTCGCCAGCGCGGCTACGAATGGCACGGTGAGATGGCTTCTTTGCCTGCCATCGCTCCTTGATGCTGTCGTCAACGAGGGTGACGAGTCCAGTAGAGACTATGACACTATGAAATAGTTAGTATCGGGAGGGATGAAACCTTGTGTCGTCGGGATGGGAAAACTTACTCTGCCACGTCAGTGACAGCGTCAATGATGCTGTTGTCACTGATCCACATGTAACAGGGAGTGACCCAGGCACCAGCCATCTCATCGTCGAGTACTTGGTTGGGGCTGCGCATCTCGGGAACTATGTGGGCGATAGGAGCTCCGTGTCCGTCGCGAACGAGATGGTAGGACACCACGTTGAGATTCTTGTCGATGACGCGCTTCCAAGCGTACTTGTGTCCCCACCACTCGAACTCGTAACGCTTGTTTGTTCGGCTTCCCCGCCGGGCCACATCGACGCGCGCATAATTGCTGAATTCGATCTTGATGCGGTTGGTGGACACCAGACGCGGCTTGGCCTTGGGTGTCTGTGACTGGTTTTGCTCCGAAGACACAGAGTGATGAGAGTCAGACCATACCGAGGCTCCATCAGAACCCGTCGAGCTGGAACTGCCCGCAGGGTTCTTGAAGAAGGAAGTCGTAACAGACGCAGGGCGGTGGAATGGCGTGGTGACGGTCTTGAGAGCGGAGCTCATTGAGCGACGCAGAGCCGGGCGAGCTGCCGCAACTGGCCCGGCTGGAGCTGGAGCATAGGCGCGCTTCGAATTGCAGACCTCGCGGCCGGAATCACGGCAGTAGCGGCGTAAAGAGAACTCCCGACGGGCCAGGTCGTGCATGCGTAGATGGAAGAGCTGAATAGCGAGAGGCCGACGTCCCGGACCGACGGGCACCAGTGTGTCGACGCGGAGATTCATGTTGCCATCAGGGGTAAGGTCGTCGTGACGAACGGCAAGTCGGTCGAGAGAAGGGAAGAGGCGTGCAAAGTCCTGGGGAGTAGAGGGGCGAGCAGGAGGGTCGTTAGAAGCCCCTCGGTAAGGGGGGAGGATCGGAGGGATATGTAGAGACGCTGGGTCAGAGAGGATGTAGTCCTTTTCTGCGTCCTCTTCAGATTCGTTGCCGTCGTCTTCGTCGTCTTCCCCGCTCTCTGAGGAATCCTCTTCATATTCATCGCCTTCGCATCCACCAACAGGCAGATCGCGGCGGAGGGGTTCCATCTCGGAAAGAACAGAGTCGTAGGTAGCGATTGAGGAAGAGGAGGCGTGGAACTGTGGTACGGCCGCTGCCGGGGCCTTTTCTGCTGCTACTGCCGAGGGCTTCTGGCCCTGGATGATGGTGAGGCCCTTGTTGTGAGAGGTAGATGTTGAATGGAAGGATGTGGGAGCGGTAGACTGGGAAACATCGGAGAAGTAGGAGTCGCGAAGAGAGTCGGACTCGGAGGGGGCGGGAGAGGTTGTGACGACAACCTGTCGGTTCCGCCGCGGTGATGAGCCAGACATCATTGTCGGGTGTTGTGCAGTTTGGTTGTGTCGAGATTGATGTTGTTGCGGTTCGCGCCGTCAGGGGGGGCCGGTGGGTGTAGCGAAAGCCCGTATATGTAAGGCTCTGTGAGCTTTGATGAAGGACGAATGCTTCAGGTGAATGAGGCTGGGAATAGTCGGGAGTCGTGGGAGGGTAGCGCGAAGTCGTCAAGATGTTGGCAATATGTTGTGTAATAAGGGTTAGGTTAGGTCAGATTAGATCAGATCAGAGTCGTATCCACGAGGTAGCCAGGATTGTAAAAGGGGGAGGCAGTAGTTGATATATATCGGATGGAAGTCATTCAGTCAGTCGGAGCCTTGGATTGCGCAGTGGGATGATGGCGGGCAGTGGGGAGGACCCCGAGAGCTTATACGGGGCGGGACCTTAATACGCAACCAGTGGAGCCCAAACGGTGCGGTGCGTGCTGAGCCAGCTTGGAACTTGGAGGCCAGCCAGGTTTGCCAGGGTTTTAGGCGCAGTCCAATGTGTACGAAGTACCGGGTCGGTGACTTCAGCGGAACAGGACCACCTGTCAAAACTGGCACCACGGCGGGGAGAATTGGAAGAAGCGCCTCACCCCGAGGCCGGCAAACGACCACGACAAAGAGTCTAGCCCGACTCTCGAGAGCCACCCCCCGGACCACCCGCGGGTCAGGGGCTGGGCTCCAGGGGGGCCTCGTTGGTTGGAGGTGACATGGTCAAGGCTCGAGAATGGGCGTGAGCATGGGTGAGGGTGAGGAAGGGTGGAAACCCTCCCCGGAAGCCTGATCAACTGCACTAGGCTCGAGGTGGGCAGACACTCAGACAGTCACAGCGACTGGTACTCGGGGGGCGCCTTGCAACGGCGGGTTTTGCTTTGGGCGGCAGCACCAGTGGCCAACAAGCCCCCCAGGGACCACAAGTCCCACAACCTCCAGGCTGAGCGTCTCGAGCTTCGTGGGGAGTCTTTGAGACTTTGACCTGTGGCACCGCGGCATCGTGGGGGTTTACTGAAAACGACTTCGACAAGTGCCCCGGATGAGATCCCGAGCCGGGGCTTGCGAATCCGCTGGCAGACAGGTCGTCCAGTGAAGAAGAGAGCAATTGCGCGTGTGAGTATCTGAGTGACTGGCTGAACTGAGAGCGCGACGGTGGGCCGTACTTCGTCCAGTACAGGGAGAGCCCATGGCCGGGGGACGAGTAGCTGTTTGGAGCGCCGAGTCACACCACGCGTGGCCTGTTACCTGTCCCATCGGTTTGGACACCTGGGGCCATCGAGGGCCATCGATGATCATCTTTGCTGTTTCGAACAGAAACGACGTCGTTCAACGCGCACTAATCGCCGATAATCTGGTTTATTCCTTGGTCGATCCGCGAAATAGGATGCGTAAATTATTTCTTTTGGCTCGGTGGGCAATTGGGTCGACTGCGGCGAATACGTCGAGGTTTTCCAGGAACTCGACTTACCATCCACCTTCTCGCTGTTGATCCGACCCACGGAGACTTTGCTTGACCCTCCCTCTCCCCGTCATTTGGTACCGTAGGCGTAGAAGTACTTGGCAACGTCATTTGTCGTGCTGTAATGTCAAGTACTGTGCAGTTACAGATACAGATACAGCGTCAAAATGCACGCAGCTGTACCGATACTCCAGTTTTCCGGATGCCCAAGAGCTGCCGGATTTGTCCAAGAGATCCGTCATCGCCGCGGTACGGAACAGCGCACGACAGACATCCATTCCCCCACGCATGGACAGCTCCGGCGGAAAGGGTTGTTGGCGGTTGCTGGCTGCTTCCAGAAGTACCTACCGAACCTACTGACACCAGGCCAGAATCTGTTGCCGCAGGCGAAAGAAGAACGCTTGATCAGTGACTTGGCGACCGCTCATTGATGAGCTGCTCGACGTGGAGTTGTGGACCGACCAAAGAGGCAGTGAGGCCCTGGACCCATCTGGCATCGTGGACATCGTGGGTATCGTGACCTCGCGAGCTCCCAAATGAGGGAAAGGCCCCGACGGTTTGGCAATCGGGGAGAGATCTGAGGTGTTCCGGCTGGGTCTCTGGGTCTTCAGGGCCTGGTGTATCCACTGTCTGGCCTTGTGTCTGTCCGTGTGCCCTTGTCGTTTCTGGTTGTCGGGATCCGAGTCGCTACTAAAGTGGCGAAGCCTGTTTGTTCCAAGTCCCAACCGAGCATCCAAGCTTCAAGATCAGACAGATGGCTGCGTCGCTGAGATGATTGTGGTTCCATTTTTCCAAGAGTGACTTGAGTGACTCTTCTCTTTTTCCCCGGCTGGCACCATCCCCTCTCTCCATCCTTACCTCCCTCCCTGTAATTATTTCGCACCATGGAGGTCAGCACTGACACTCCATGGCACTGACTTTGCCTCAGGCTGTCGAGGACGGGAGGCTCCATAGTCCAGGCTACTAGAGTACTCCTAGTACTTACTTACTACTAGTTAGTAGTAGTAGTAGTGTGTACCTAAGTACATGTGCACATGTGTACGTCACTGAGGTCAATCCGGCAGGTGCAACTTGGAAGAAACTGTCCAATCCCACTGGCGAATGCCCCCAGGCTCCTTCCGTTACCGTTGCACCGAAAGATGCCCGCGGTCCTCCGCCGCACCTGCCTGCCCGATCCCACCCGGTAATTTACCAATCTACCTGCCCGACTGGTGAACCGTCTGCCAGTCTCCCACACACTCACTGACTGTCACCACTCACCACTCGGAATGTCGCAGGGTAATTACAGGTGGGTGTCTTCCTCACTCCATCACAGAAACTCCCTGCCAGTAACGAGCCCTGCAAACTCTTCCTCCACAGGCTTGCAGTGTGTTTTCTCCTCAATTTCCAACGGTAACATGCCGTTGGATGGGAGTCGTACATGGCAAGGCAATTGCCGTTTGCCTCTCTCACACCTCGAAAAGCACATTCGCTACCAACTAACCAACCAACCAACCAAACAGTGAATCTTCTCGCTGACCAGGTCTAGATCCAGCTCATCTTTCGTTGCCTCTGCTTCTGCCTTCTTGCCTGCCGTGCCACGGCACGCCCGGACCTGCTCTCCGCAGACGCACGACCGATTGCATCCAGCACCATCTCGCTGCCCTCTCACTGCCTGGGTCTGCACAGAGCCTTCAATGCACCCCTGCTACGTCCAGAGGCGAACAAAACCCCCTCGAGGATTCGTTTATTTGGCGGACTCGCTTTCGTTTCTCGGTGTGGCTTATCTTCTATCTACGAATCCTCAGCCACTACGAGCGTCACGTCTGCCCCGTCTAAACCGCCAAAGCCAAGGCTATGCCTCGTCGACGATGCTTCCATGACGACTCCTGCCACTTCGCCTCATTTGCCGGGGACAGATCTCAGCTGTGCCTTGCGCATCGTCACTGTCTTCAACCTCCCAAGACTCCGCCTGGGCGCGCTTCTATTTGGGGAACAGTTAAAACCGATGACTGGGATGGCCCGCACTCGGCTCCCATGCTACGGTACTCGCCCCAAGAATGACAGTTTCAAAACCTATTCATCAGGCATTGATTGACTCACCTAAAAAGATCCGAGGTCGTGTTGGGGCAGGCAGTATGGCCAATTGATACCTCAAACGAAACTTGACTGCCGTGAATTGTCGCCTCGAAATCTAGAACCACCAATACCACGCCTAACGAGGCACGACACGCGGCATGAAGCTCTCAGCACAGCTTTCGGTCAATCCCACACCCTCCTCATCAACTCGCTCAAGCCACACGCTCATTCATTCGCACTTTTTTTCCTCTTCTCTCTTCATCGCCGATCATTTTCTCCCCCGGAAATCGGCCTCTCCAGCCTAGCCGTCGCATCGGTGGCGTTGATAGAGCTGCACTGCATCTCGCTCAAACCCGTTCACATGCATCATGCACCACGTAGGCAAAAGGATGTCTTGGATGCCCGCACATCCTCGAATCTGACAGGGTAAAACATAGTCCTCCTCCCGCACATGGCTTGTGCAACTATCGTCTCCCAGTCGCATGCCACCCAAACAGACGCACAACTCCTACACCAAGTTGTTCAATCCTGCATCTCGACACAACTTTTCACACCCACCACAACGAGCTGACCATGTACACCATGTACATCTAGCCGAAAACAGACGTCAAAGCATCCCATCACGTTGCAGGCCGTAACGTGTGTTGGCCTCTTTTTCGCCTTCCCCAGTCTTTCGGCCCTCCTCCAGACTCCGGCTTCCCCGCGCAGCCAATCGTCGCCCTCTAATTCTCCCACTGCCACCGGTGCGTCTTTTTTATTCCAGAACATGCCCCCCTTGCTCCTTGGTCCGGGGAGAGGTAGAAGCTCCAGAGCATCGCAGGGTTGTCAAGTCTTAGCATCCTAGGCGGTTTTGTCGTCTTGGCAAGAGCTCGCCTCGGCAATCTGTGTGGATGCTTGGTTGCCATATGGCAGAGAATATGCATCCGAGGAGTATGCCAACGGATGGGCAAATGTCGGGTTTGCGGCTCGGTGCCTGACTATCACATAAGCTTCCGACTGAAGCCGCTCTGCGCTGTTTCGTCCCCCATTTCTCCACGTGCCTCCAGTTTCTAGGTATACGTCCTCTTGTCAGCCATCACCATCAGTCATGGTCACCAGCTTGACACATCTCGATCTGGAGGCCCTAAACTATCTCACTCCTACCCAAGGTCTTCACTTACATTGGTATGACCTCTCGCACCTCGTGGTCTAGACGATCTCTCTCCTCGAGCGTCCTTGTGCGTCCTTAGCTGCACCTACCCGAGACCAGCGCTGGTTCTTGACGCAATGCGGTGCGGCTACTGCTGTGCTAGGACAACCTGCCTCAGAAGTCTGAGCTATCATTGTTTTGGATCACAGCAACTATGCCAGTCTCATGACCATGTCTGCCGTGCTCCTCGATATGTACGCCCTAGCTATTCGTCCCGAAGTTGGTGGCTTAGCGCTTGGCCTCGCAGCTTTGACGTTGACAACACAGCTAGTCTAGTATTTTCTAGCCGCATCATCAACTCTACGACGCTCAGCTCCAAGCAACACCCAGCGCCTCACTTTGTCCCATCTCGGCCTGCAAGCCCTGTTCCATCTTTGGACCCAACAGCGCAAGCGCGCTCTGGGCGCTGGCCAACCGCGGTCCGCGCAAACGATAGCCAGCCACGAAGTGCACCGGGACGAGGAGGAGCACCAATGTGGTGACGACGTGAATGTCTTGAGACCCTTTCTGGATCAATCAATGAATGGATCAATAGGAATCGACCCGAATGAGCGCCGATGGGCGGTCTCCCCATTGCCTTTCCACTTAACCCCACGCTCTTGATGCCTAACTGAGTTGACCGCCGGCCCGCGCCCCCGTCCGTACTCATCCCCGCTATCAAAGCCAGTACGAAGAATGACAAAGATATCAAGAGTGACGCTTTGTACCGCGTGGCTTATTGATGCCTCAGCGATGTTGCTACTCATACTTCGTATAGAGACATGTAAGGGCTTTGGGTCTGTCCCTTAGCTTTGGCCTTATGAGTCTCTGGTTTGGGGTCGGCCCAAGGCACACGACAAGTCCGGTGATGCCAAATGTCGACCAAGAGTGTTATATGCTGCCAGTGATCTTCATATGTCCCCGCGGACCCGCGAATTCAGGTTCGAGCAATCAGAACCTCGCTGGCGCTTTGGTGTTTCCACCGCGGAAGCGAGTCAATGGTAACGAAATATCCCGGATCCTGAAGCGTCCATTTGGGTGACGTGACTTCACATGTCCTGTCGTCCCACCTTCTCTGCCAGTGTCACGAGACTCGCTTCGTCTAATGAGATGGCTGCTGTACCGGCTCTTTTGCTGACCGAACGTCTCAGGGCTTCCTGACCTCTCGTCCACCACCTTTTCGTTGTGTCTCCTCACCGCGAGTCTGAACCGTCATACCACACCAACCATCGTCTACCATATTGTTCTCCAATCCTACCATCATCGGTATATTGCTTTCCCCTCATCTTCATTACTGAATGACCTTAACACCCACTAGAACTCATCACCGAAGTCGGCCTCATGCGCCGCGACGTCAACCGGAATTGAATGGCTGCTTTTTTCTTCACCGTTGGAGATCGACAAATATTCTTGATTGGCGAGTCTTCTGCAAGGGAAACGGAATTGAATCTCGTGATGATCACGTAGCTCTGGCCATCAGTTCTATGACATCGCTTATTCTTATGACATGGCACGAAATATCAAGGTAAGGAAGGAGACAGGCCTACATGAGGACGGCAGGTAATGAGCAGGTGCCATTTCGTGAGTAGACATTTTGACCATCAGATTTTCGGGAGGATCGCGTCAAGCATAGACAAGTCTATGGGGAGTAGAAAACAACGCGGGTAACGAGAAGAAAAAGACATATCGATCAATAACGTAACCTACTGAATCGAACTGCTTGCAACTAAATTCTCTCCCCCATTCCACCTTCCTCATCCTCTTCCCTCTTCCCAGCTCTTCTCCCACTCCCTATGCCATCGCATCAGGTTCTGGGGCGAGATCCACGGCATCATGCCCACCATGTTGCTCGTAGCATTCATCCCCCAGCACTACTAGGGCTGGCTGTTCCAGCCAACCCAGCTTCGCGGCATGATGCGCCAGATCTTGACCTCACCGCTGCGCAGGTCGTCAAGCTTGAAGCTTTCGACCTTGACCTTCTTGCTCTCGCGGCCCTGCTCCCACGCGCGTACCTTCTTCTTGGTGCCATCCCATTCGGCCACGACGGCGACGTGATCCGGCTTGCCGACCTCGACGGAGTACTTGGCGTGCATGGGGCCGTGCTTGCCTTGGAAGCGGGCGTTGCGGATGGTGAGGATGTCGCCGGGCCGGATCATGTCGTTCTGCTGCGTCGACGCGTTGGCCATGTTGGAGTAGACCAGGGCACCGTAGGCACGAGTGCCGATGGGTGCGAGTGCATCCCTGAAGGGTCGCAGGAGTTCGAAGACGAGGCCCTGCGGCGTGCCGTCACCAACAACGGTGTCCTTCTTGGCCATCACGGTTTCTGAGATGGGACGGCCAAATCGCTCGTAGAACTCCTCCATCTGATCCTGGCGCAGGGGTCGTGGCGGCGGCTCGTGACGCTGTTCAAGCTCCACGTCAGACGGATCGTAAGGGTTGTAGCGAATCGTGAGAAACGTTTGCGAGTAGTCCTGGTACAGGATGAAGACCTCGCGCGTCACAATCGTCTTCTGGCCGCCGTTGGTTGATGTCGCCTCCTCGGATTCGAAGAAGATGTCCTTGCGGCCTTGGAGGACGGGGGGGACCTGGTTCGCCTGCTTCCACCAGCCGGTCTGCACAGGCAATTCAATGTCGTTGGCCATGAAGCCTGACTCCATAGAAGGTCGGTGCATATCCACCGACCTCCGGCCTGCTCTTGACACGTCAAGCGACTGTCGACCACGTCCAGCCGGCGTTGTTGGCGGTGGGGGCCTGCGATCCATGGGGAAGGCAGCGACGGAGACCCAGGAAAGATTTCTTCCTCCTCAATCTTCGGAGTTCTATGCGAGAAGGCACCGGGTGTAGTTGCCGAGAAGTTGAAAGGATCATAGTCCTCATCAAGTTGAGGAGAGGCTAAGTTCGTAGGAGGGGGAGGGGGAGGAGGGGGGGCCGTGCGAGGCACATCAACGGATCTTCGCGTGTCTGAGGGAGGAGGCTGCGTAGGAACTGGTGGTGGAATAAATCTAGGAGCTGAAGCTGCGGGAATCGGAGGTGGTAGAGTAGGCGGAGCATCGGCGATGGGGGACTGCAACGAATTGTCCTCGAGACTCGAGTCTCGAGCATGTGCCTTCAAAGCGTCCTTGTGAGGCGCCGACGAGGCGATGTCGGTGTCGTAGTCACCCTCGTACTCAGTGACCTCCGCATCCTCCTCCTCACCAGCCTGCGCTGGCCTTGAAGGAGTTGGCGGCGTTTGTGTGTCAATCGTAGACTGTCGGCGGAGTGCTCCCGGTGGGGGAGGCGGAGGAGGCCGGCTTTGCGCAGGAGGAGGCGCCGGTAAGGATCCGGGGACTGGGGGTGGTAGTCGACTGTTGCGCTTGTTGGCAGTGGTGATGGGAGACGTCGGTGTGAACTCGTTCGGGTCTGGTGACATGGGAGGAGATCGCACGGGCAGACCAGGTGGTTGCACAGGCGGTGGTGGCATAGGAGGAGACCTAGCAACTACAGGCGGCTGTTCAACTGTGCTGTCATCATTGCGGTCTCGGCTGGAGAGCTCGTCATCAGACTCGGATCCCTCCGTCTGGGACTTCATTTCAGCACGAGGCGGTGGCGGTGGTGGTCGGGCTGATACGAGCGTCAGTTTCAAACATGTGAGCACAAGAAGAGGTCTTTGAACCTACCCTCAGAGGGAACAGGAGGCGGCGCTGGTCGCCCACCAGGAATTGGAGGAGGAGGTGCAGCATCTCGATGAGGAACTAGGCTACCTGTTAGCAAGCCCAGACGTTATTGACCCGAAGTGATACATACTTGCTGGGGCACTTGTGGGTGCAGGTGTGGTCGCCTCTTCTTCACTCTCTTCGTCCTCCTCATCTTGGGTGGCCCGAGATGGGAGAGATGGGATAGGAGGTGGTGGGAGTCGAGTCGCTGGCTCGGCCTCCTCGTCTGGCCGAGTGGCCTCCTGAGACTTCCTGGGGCTACCCATGCCGGGAAGGGCCATCATAGTCGGGATAGGAGGGGCACGAGAAGTTGGAGACGTCTCCTCAGCACCTTCGTCGATTGGGGCCTGCTCAGACTTCTTCTTCTTGGGTGCTGGAGCAGCGGGCATTGGACCACCGAACATGCCATGGAAGCCCATGCCACCGCTCATCTTAGCCATTCTCAACCTCAGCTCCTCCTTGCGCTTGACCTCGGGGTCAACATCTTCGTCCTCCTCTGCCTCTATCTCTTCTTCGTCACTATCGTCCTTCTGCTCGGGTTGAGCAGCTGCGACGGGTTGCACGGGCAGGGTTGGTACTCGTGAGGCACGTCGAGAGACGACGTCACTATCGTCGCGTTCCGTCAACTCATCGTTACCCTCGGTAGTATCACCAGCTCCAGACATATCAGCCTCGTTGCCGTCATGAACAGGCTCCACCGCAGGCCCCTTGGAGGACTTGCGACGGGGCTGGGGAGGCATGCGGGGGGCAACGGGCTCATCAATAGAGGTCCTTGATCCTGTCTCTTCAGTGTCCCGGCGCTCCAAGACAGTGGGGGGTGGCGGAGAGGTTTCCTCGACCTCGCCCAAAGCGTCAGCATGGCCAATACTCTCTCGCTTCTTCTGGGGTCGTTTAGGCTTCTCTTTCTTGGTAGCTGCGTCGGCATGTCGTTGTGCCTGCTCCAGTTGCTGCCTCTGCAACAAAGCAATGCGCTCCTTGAGACTTGTAGGCTTCGGCTGATCCTCATCTCCACCCTCCTGAGGCTCGGCTGGCGCCAGGCCAGCCCTTTCTGCCTGTCCCTGGTTCTCGGCCTCTCTCTCCTTGATCTCGGGGTCTTCGTCTCGTCGGTAGACCTTGGCTGTCGGGGCCTGCTGAGGAGGGGGAATGAAGGCGTGTCGGCTGGGCGGAGGGGCAACGAATGGCTTCCTCACGAAGCCGCCCGTAGGCCCGCTCAGACCACTTGGCTTGAAGGGAGCAACTGGAGGTGCTGCGGGTTTATTAAATGCGGCAATGCGATCCTTGAATGAGTTGCTCTTGGGCTTTTCCGAGACGGGAGGAGGCCCTGGCTTGGGCTTGGGAGCCGGGCTAGACGCAGCTGGAGCGGCAGCTGGAGGAGCTGGAGCTGGAGCTGGAGCTGGGGCTGGGGCAACAGGAGGGGTTTCGATGGCCCTCGGGGCGGCAGGAGGGGGCGTCGGAGCAGAAAAGGACTCGACGGGCTTCGATGGTACGGGTTCCGGAGGTGCCGGAGGTGCCGGCTCGGGAGTAGCAGGTGCCTGGACAGGTTCGTCGGCCTCCTCGATTTCGGGCTCGGGCTCGGAGGCGAGAGGGGTCTCTTGTTGCACAGGTGGCGGTGGGGGAGGAGCGGCGACATCATCTGCGGACTCCTTCTTGGGACGGGAGCGGTTTGGCCTCGGGGGCGCGGTGGGCTCGAACTTCTCGACGAAGTTGCGGGGGAAGATGCCCTGATGCTTGACGCCGTCGTCATTGACGTATTCCCCGCTATACCAATCATCGTCTTCCTGTTCGGTGACGACGATGATTTGGCCGGAGCCAAAGTTGAGGTCGTCCTCGTGAGGCGACGAATAGTCGTACAGGGCCTTGACCCGGAATGGCGCCGCCATGGTTGGATGAAGCCGAAGGCAGAGGGCGTGGGCGTGGGAAGCTGTCTTGCAGGGACAAGTTTGCCCGAGGCCGGATCGAACAAAGCTGCTCAGAGCGTCTGGAGCGTCGGGAGCGTCTTTGGGTGGAGGAGGTCGACAGCTCGCTCGCTTGCTTGGATAGGATGTGGGGCACGACAGGGGCGTCGTCAGCCCGTCGGATGAGGCGAGGCGGGAGGCGGGAGGCGGCGGGGAGAGAAGGAGGGGGAGAAACTGGAGAAGGACTCTATGAAGTATGGCGTATCGTTATCTGGACGAGAGGCAATGATTTCGCGAGTGCGCCTCCGGCATAAAAAAAAAAGAGAAATGCAAAGGAGGACAGAAACGCCCGAGAGGCGAAAGAGGCTGTGGTGGTTTAGCGGATCGTCCAGCTGGTTTGGGGGGCGTGCGTGTGTCGACGTCAGCGCCTTGAGCCCATCCGTCACTCCATCCCGATTCCCGATTCCAGGTAGGTAGGTGGTTCCTTATTTGCGGGGAGTTGGGAGGTACGAATAGGCTTCCTTCCAGGCACTCCATCACGCTCTGAGTGTCTCAGGAACTCCCCAAGTCACCTGACCTGACCGAGGCAGACCTTCAAGTTCGGTGCGGTGGATGATGGGTGCCTTAATCCGCAAGGTACCTAGACCTACCTACCCCCCACAAGTGCATGATGATGCCCTGTGGTGGTGCGCTGCTCGATGGGAGCAAGCGAAGAAACACCACTCATCGCTAGAAATAACTGTAACTCTCGTGTTTCAAGTTCAAGTATCTATTTAGGCATGTAGGGACCATGCGTGCATTGAAAACCCCTGGCATCCATCCTAAACTAATAAAGCCTGTCGGTTTAAGGGCGTAGCTGGTCTGCATGGACCTCATGTTTCAAGCTGGCATAACTACTAGCTCCAACACGATGACTTACTACTCTGCTGTTTCGGCTGTATCCTGCGAACCTTTTCTTCCTGCTAATCGGAGAGTTCCCTCATTGGCAGGAGACGCTCTCCTGAATCCTCAATGTCCCATCGCTGTTCTTACCATACCTTACATTGCATCAATGAAACCTCCCTAGAACTCGCACTGAGTCTTGCCCTCTTACCACATGCGCTCAGTCTTCCTGCACAGCTCCCCTGATATTTGTCCCCAACAAGAATTGCTTGTTTGGGCTCAGACGGTCCCTGGAAACATGTGTGTATGTTTGTCGTTATTTGCGTCATGGACAGCCCACGAACTCACCAGAGTCACAAGCCTGGCAAAGCTTGTTCTAAGTGCTAGTTGCCTCCTGCACAGAGCGGCCTAGCGGGTCAGAGGACTAGCAGTCTTCGGCCGCTGCGCCAATCAATCGTGGTGGTGGTAGATAGACACTGCTCATGTATCCTACTTAATAGCCACGCCCAGCTACTCCTCGTATCACTGCAGTTAGCCCTAATAAGAACAATGTCCCTGGGACTTGCGTGGATAACGCGGCGCTTTGCTCCAAACCAACGAGGAAGTCCAGGCCATCTAGAAGGAAGGCCGGGCCATCCCCAAGGCACTTGGAGGCACAGCGGGCGTCCAGAAGTTTGTCAAGACCATGTACAATGCGATTCCCGGAGACCAACCTGGCGTCGACCCCCTCCTCCATTGGCATCAACTTGCGCGGAGCACCGGTGACTGCCCCAGGGAGCGACGCGCTCATTTCTTTCCGCCTTCCGCAAGCCTTCTCGCAAATGCCTCCTCTCAGAAGAAAGGGGGGGGAGATCCTCAGGTTGTAATTAAGGGTATATACTTAAGGGTGCAGGACAAAGAGCATTAAAGATTGAGTTTAAGGTCTTACTATACGATTGACTTCCTTACAGTATCTCTCAATATCTGAGATGTCCGCGCTTTAGCAATGAGTCTTAGGACCTCTAGTATTCGTTCTACTTTGTTTTGGTTTGGTGACATGCTGTGAGTACATTAGGATGCTGTAGATGAAGCTGAGCGCGATCATAGTGAGGGCTGGAGGCATTGACATATGGAGGTTTCCATGTGGTCGATGCTTCGTGGTTTGATGTTGCGCCGACCTGAAACCCTAAAGAGGCTTGTGTATTTGTTCTGTTGGAAAACCCTTTCATTCTGTTTTGTTCAATGGCTACTAGTTGGATAGAAATATGAATGAAACAAAAGGATCTGATGCCCTGCTGAAGCTGTGTCTCATAAGGTGCCCAGGGTACGAATACAGAGAGGTTTGTGGCTGTGTTTCGTACCTGGCTTGTAGCCTGTCACTAGGGAAGACTTGCGCTAAACTCAACATAACATCAATCGCACCTTGTCAAACACGCCTGGGCATAATTAAGCCATGAAAGTCGGCAGGGGCCTGCTTCACATGTCCTCGCCGCCTGGACACTATAATTAGTGGTTAGGCCACCATCAATGGGTAAAGTCAAGTCATCTGCGGAGGCAACTAATCACACGTTAGGTGACGAGGGTCAAGTTCCTCGGGAGGTACGGAAGTGTTGGTCGTACGCATCTCGGGCCCGGGCTGCTGGATGCGCCGTGTGGCGAACTTCGCTTTGAATCATACGGAGAGAGCATGATGAGCTAACACGCCAATTCTTGGTCAGCTGGTCGGTGCGCCACGAGTTGGCTTGACACCTCCCCTCAATGTGGCGTGTGGCTTTCACCCGCCATCATCGTCGCAATTATTACCAACCGTGGCGGCGGGGTCCTTCGTCTTTGATCTTGTTACCATTCTCACCCAACAGAGCAGGCAGCCCTGATCCTTGAGCCCATCATGGCAACCAGCACCAGGCAACCCGTCAAGGGCATTCTCAAGAAGCCCGCCGCCGACAAAAAGGACCCCGCTACTGACAGGGAGCTCGCCCTCCAGCACGCCAACATCCTGCAGCACCGCAAAGATCTCGAATCCGAGATACTCGACAGCCTTGTCCTACTTTCCGAGTATCCTCTCCTCCGCGAAGCCCCCTACAGTGCGGCCAGTCCTGCGCCTTCCGACGTTGCCGAATTTAAAGCACACGTCCGCCTCTTTCAGCCCTCCGACTACGACGACCTCATCATCGAGCGCAACGTCAACGAACTGTGCGGATACACACTATGCGGGCGGCCGCGGAGGAAAATGGGCCCGGGAGGCCAGTGGAAAATCACCAGCAGCGGCGACATCGTCAAGCGTCAGGACCTTGAGATGTGGTGTTCGCAAAAGTGTGCTCGGCGGGCGATGTACGTCAAGGTTCAGCTCAACGAAACCGCCGCTTGGGAACGGGCTGGCATCCTTGATATCCAGATCGAACTGTTGGATGAAGATACCTCTGGCGAGACGGAAGCGGATCGTGTCGCCCGCAAAATGGGTGACTTGAAGTTGGAGGACCAGCGACAAGCTGCGCGGGACACTGCTGCCCTTGCACTTGAGCGTGGGCAACGCAATCCGATATTACCGGACAAGGTCAAGGTCGTACTTAAGGAAAAGGACGTCGAAGCTCCAGCCCCTACGATTGATACGCCAGATGCTTACGACGACGACCATTTGGTCGTCGAGGGCTACAAGAGCAAGCTCAAGACAGAATCAGGAAATAAAGCGACGTAGTTCATGGGTTCCTGGAGGAAAAGCATCATAAATTCGGCGTTGGCTAGGTTGGCATTTCATAGGTACCATCTCAAATGAGAATAGACCAAGATACCCGAGAGAGGAGAACTCGATCATCGTTTCTCATTCGGGCGTGGTCGGATGGGCGCGGCAGGCTTGGTCTCCCTAGAGCTCTGAACTGGCCTTGCACAAGGTCACATTCACAGCAAACGAGAGAGATAAAATGGCAATCAAGCGTCATCTCCAGATTTCTCTGAAGAATCGGCGACACCTTGGGGGTTGGAAGATCTTTCTTTGAGACCTATGCACTCACTGTCCTAAGACGCCAAGCCGCAAAACCCTGTAAAATGTCATACACCCATGTTCCCATTAACAATTTTTTAGTCCCGTCGAGGAGGGCGGTCGCCGAATCGTCGCTGGCCGCGCTCGGGCACCTGGGTCTGGGAGACCTGGATAACGTTGACGGGGATGGAGTCGAACTGGGTATGGAGTCAGCATTGTGTTTCCGGGGTCGAGTACTTTGAGGTGCACATACGCCAAGGTGCTTGAGGAGATCCTTGGTCTCGCCGTCGACATCGAGCTGTCCGCTCTCGGAGTTCTGGGTGAAGTCGAGAGCAGAGACCTCAGGAACGTACTGATCCTTGCGCTCACGCTCCTCCTCCTGAAGCTTGAAGGAGATACCGCGGACGGGACCACGCTGAATACGCTTCATCAAGTGGGTGGTGTAGCCGGCAATCTGCAAAATTCCACCAGGTCAGTTTACTGCAATCCGTCTTGTTCGTGGCGTTGGTACTGCTAACCTTGTTGCGCAGGCGCTTCGAGGCGATGATAGCGATCTCATCGCAGATACGCTTGTTGGTCTCGAAGTCGAGGGTGAGCTTGGGGTAGTACCGCTCAATGATGACCTTGGCGGACTTCTTGACAGTCTTGGTGCGGACGCGACCCATTTTGGCGGTATTGAACTGGTGATCGTTGGGTGATGGGTTGTGAAGGAGTCGCTCAAGAAAATGCGCCAAAGTCCGACAAATTTCGTGGTGTTGAATGGTGGGGTGTACCAGCAATTAGGGCACAGTGTTTTTAGCGCACCTGATCACGCACGTGACCGCCTAACTCACCTAGCCCCACATCCTTCTGGAGCCCGACGTCACATTAAGTACTAAGAGGTGAGTGAGGGAAATGGATGAATAGCAGTGGCCTGTGTCAGAGCTCAGCAATGCAATTTGGTGGACATTTTGGATCAATCCAGGAAGCCCTGAGTTATTTCTTGATTTCAATTCTACTTGTACAGTGTGGTACATGGTTCCTCCAGTACACGGAAGATAGTGAGTGCTATCGATATACAACGCGCCCAAGTCTTATCATGTCAACTTGGACGTCTCAATCTTCACGGCTATAGCTTGTAGAGCTATGCACGACGTCCTTTCCCTAAGCCTTGGGACTCGTGGTAGAGTCTCCAAGAATCTCATCAGTAACTCGGCCCACTCTCCAGGGGTCGGCCTCGGAACTCTGCTGCTGCTGCCTCCTCTGCTGCTGCTTCGGGGCAGGTCCCTGCTCATCGGAGTAGACACGCTCTCGGCCCTGGGACTCCTTGGCAATGAGCTGGGCCTCAGCTCCGGCCTCCCGGAGTTGCACCACGACCTTACCGCTGGGGTCGATGCTCGCAGACTGGGGCTCGACGTAGGCCTTGGCACCGCCAAAGGTGGTGGTGTCCAGGTGTTGGATGCCAGAAAGCATCTTCTTGTGGTGATTGACGCGACCGCGACTAGGTCTGCTGTTGAACTCGTTATCACCTGTGGGGCGTCGGCAACAAAACCTCCTACACCCAATTTGGCAACATGAGGGCCATTCCTGGGATACACGACTCGTGACAGAACAGGAGTGCGTCTTCCCTGAGGACCGTAGACGGGGTGGTTCTCCATGTACGCGCTGGTCCGCAGGTAGCTAATACCGGCAGAGGGGTGACTAGGAGGCGGGCCAGACTTTCCGTAAGGGCTCTCGGCAGCCGCATTTTCTCCCGCGGACAAGAATGTCTGGATAATGCCGACGGGCTGGCCTAGGGGAGCCAAGTCGAGGAACTTGGAAACCAGAGAGTAGAGAGTAGCACGGTCGCTACGTAGAGACCGCACGTAGTGAGTGAATTGCTCCTCCGTAAGGTCATTGATGCTGATCTCGGGAGGCGGAGGTACACCATGTTCCTTGGCAGTTGAGGTCTGCTGCGCCGTGAGATCGGCGGCGAGCCTCTCCTTGAGAAGATGTCGGAATTGAGCACGCTTAGGCCGCACTTTCTTCTCCAGGTACTCGACGAAGTCTCCCTCAGCCATCCTGGCCAGCCACGGTCCGCGGAACTTCCATCGCTTGTCGTCGGCCCTGCCAGTGCGGGATTCGGTGAAATCCACATCCTCCTCAAAGACCGATTTACGCCACGTCTCAGATCGAGTGACCATACCTCCTCGCTCATTCCCCTTGGGGATGGAAAGGGCGATCTTGAGCTCTTGGAACTTCTCGAGGGACAGCGTGTGGTCTGCGGCGGATCCGAAGTCGGTGATGTTCTCAATGGAATCGACCTGCTTGACGCGGATCAGGGGAGTCGAGGTAGTCATGGTGGACTTGAGAGGGAACGGTCGCTTGAAGCCCCAGTCACCCTTCTCGCGCGAGGAGAGGGGCGAGGTGATGGCCTGGTACTGAGGGTATTGTCGTGTCATGGTTGGGGACTTGTGTTCGCCAATGTGCAGGTTCGTGGACGGCGGTTCGGGAAGGGGTTTGGGAACTGAGAACAGGCGAGATGATCTCAGAAGCGCCGCTCCGGGCGACACGGTTCGGCCCCCCATCGTGACTATCGAGAGCTGTTGGCGAGCTCAATTGCCTGGTTGGCGTCGTGGTGATGGGCGTCTGCTGGAGCAGGACGAGGAAAATTCGCCGGCTGGGAAGCTCCAGCGGGATCTGCCGGTGATGACCCGGCCCGCGCTATTGGCTGAATTGGGCCCAGGGCAGCACACGATACTAGTTCTAGTCGCCTGGGCCTCTGCGGCCGTGAGTTAGTGAGGGCCTGGACCCCGCTGAAATTGGGAACATTTGCCCTTCACTGCGCAACGCTGCAACTCCATATCAAACCAACACGACAGTGTGAGAGTAGGCGAAATAAAGGCGAGGAGGAGACACATTTATCATTGACCTCTTTGGGAAATGCAAGCTGCCAGGAGGATGGCGTCGGCTTCAAACATTTATTCGGCCCCGGCTCTGACATTTGAGCTCGTGGCACGCTGCTCTGTGAGTCTTACTGCCAATTTATCTATACTCGGCTTCTTTTTCTCTCGCCATGTGCAGATCTGACATATCCATTCCAAGGTAGACAACCAGAGCGCGCGCTTCCATCCTGACTTTGCCCCATGGACCGGTTCAACTGCCTATGTTTATGCCAGTGGCAACCCAGGCGTCTTTGAAAGGTCTTACGCCTGAGCAGCTTGAAGAAACGGGCTGTCGGTTGTGCTTGAACAACACTTATCACCTCGGCCTGAAGCCAGGACAAGAGGTGCTGGATGCCGTCGGCGGAGCACATAAGCTGCAGGGATGGAAACACAATATCCTAACCGATAGCGGAGGGTATGTGTCTTTACGCTCTCGCATCTGTGAAGTTAACTCACTCCTCTGATAGCTTCCAGATGGTCAGTCTCCTCAAGCTCGCAACGATTACCGAGAAAGGAGTCGAGTTCCTGAGCCCTCACGATGGTTCGCCCATGCTCCTCACCCCCGAGCATTCCATGTCATTACAGAACAGTATCGGCAGCGACATCATGATGCAACTCGACGATGTGCTTGTCACTACCTCTCCCGACAAGGCCCGGATGCGCGAGGCCATGGAACGCAGTGTGCGCTGGCTCGACAGGTGCATTACAGCGCATAAGAACCCAGATCGACAGAACCTCTTCTGCATCATCCAGGGCGGGTTGGATCTGGATATGCGCCGGGAGTGTTGCAGGGAGATGCTGGCACGCGACACCCCTGGAATCGCCATCGGCGGACTCAGCGGTGGAGAGGCCAAGGAAGAGTATTGCCGAGTTGTGGAAGCGTGCACCGCATTACTCCCAGACCTGAAGCCTCGTTATGTCATGGGTATCGGGTATCCTGAGGACCTTGTGGTAAGCGTTGCGCTCGGCGCCGACATGTTCGACTGCGTGTGGCCCACACGGACTGCCCGGTTCGGCAACGCAGTGACCACGAACGGGGTCCTCAACATCCGCAACAAGAAGTTCGCCATCGACTTTGGCCCTATCGAAGACGGATGTGGCTGCATGTGCTGCAGGTCCAAGTCGGAGGGCGGCATGGGCATAAGCAGGGCATTTGTTCACCACAACGCCAGCAAGGAGACGGTGGCGGCGCACCTGCTGACCATTCACAATGTGTGGTATCAGCTCAACCTGATGCGGGAGATACGCCAAACTATCATCGAGGACCGATTCCCGGCATATGTACGGCAGTTCTTCGCCGGGCTGTACGACGAGAAGACGGAGTACCCGGAATGGGCTGTCGGGGCGTTGAAGGGTGTTGGCATAGACTTGGCATCGGAATAAGCGAAACAAGGCGCCAATTGAGAATGACTTGACAACCATGTAAACCAGCATGAACCAACGCGAACCAACGCAGAACGATATGTGAACCAAATCATATTCCCATCAAGACATGGTGTTGGGATATCTGATGTAAATTTCTATGTACGGTTGGGTTCCCTTCCATATGCCAAAAGATAGCGCGTAGGCCGTATGTTTCCAAAAAAGACTTCATTAAGCATCCCGAGCATTCATTAATCCAGGTGCAGTCCCCGAGAATCATCATCCAAGAAAATAACGGACATCAATTCCTCCACTCCCTAACCCCTTTACAGAGCAATGGCCAGGCCAGCAACGGCAGCCAGGATAGCGCCGCAGGCAACGCGGAGCGAGGCGGCACCGTTATCAGTGGTAGTAGCCGAGGCGGCGGAAGTATCAGCGGCGGTGGGCTGGACGGTGACGGTGACGGCATCGCCCATGTCACCGAGGCCTTCTGAGGCACTGTCAGTGGCCTGAGCGCTGACGCTCTCGGTGGCGCTGGCCGACTCAGAGGTGACGGTGGCGTCATCGCAAACGTCGCTGAAGTTCTCGCAGAAGGTGGCGAAGGTCTTGGCAACTGTAAAGGATGTTAGCAAGCTGCGATGATACCAATGCCAAGACGAGGATACGTACCAGAGAAGGCGGTATCGGGCTCGCCAGTCTTGGCCCAGTCGCGGCAGGTGGTGGCGAACTCGTCGAGCTGATCGGTCCAGGTGAGCTGACCGTTACGGGTACGGCAGCTGGAATTGCAAGTTAGCTACGGACATGAATGCGCAAAGCATGTGAAATAACTTACCAGTAGCACGAAGCCTGCTCGCGGAAGGGGAGGTCGGTGAAGTCGTCGATCTTGTTGGTGCAAGAGGTGAAGAGGCCGATCATGTCCTCGCAGGCCGTAGCATAGGTCTGTTCGGCGGTGCCGGTGATGGTAGAATCGCTGGTCTCCTCAGTGGAGGTCTCTTCGGCGCTGCTCGTCTCGTCGGTAGCGGTAATGCCAGAGCCAGCAGAGCAGTCGGCGCTCGCGCCGCAGATGCTGTAAAGATCGCCATATGCTAGAGAGGGAGATATAATGTTAGCAGGGGGCTTTTCTTTACGTCTCTCACGCAAGCATTCAGAGCATTGCATTTGCGTCGTTGTAACTCACCAGAGTAGGAATCGCTATAAGAAGGCCCCGCCTCGTCGGAGAGGTAGCTGGAGCAGGCCGAGTACAGGGGGTAGATGGCGGTCTTGTCGACGCAGCAGGCACAGCCGAGAATCTCGTTGGGGTCCGCGGTGGCTAGGGCATCGTTACCGCCAAGCGAAGTGACACAGCCGGCGACATAGTCGGCGACGACGGAGCAGGTGGTGTACTCGGGGTCGCTAACATCGATGGCGGCGATGTTGAGCAGGCCGGGGCCGACGGTCAGTTGCGCGGCGACGGAGCCGGCGGCGACGACGGAGGAGAGGACGGCAGCCTTCATGGTGACGGACTGGCTTCTTTGAGGGGCGTTGAGTTGGCGTGGGTCCGGGGCGAGAGAGACAAGAGAGGCAGGCAGGTGAGGAAGGAGAAGCAGGAGGAAACAGGAGAGCTTGCAATAAGAGGCGGACGGGACCAGGATAATAACTCCGACGACGGCTGGGCGCGAGGGAAAACTAGCAGGTCAAGTCTACCAAGTAGTGTAGTCTAGCTGGATTCCCTCCCACTTCTGCTTGTTTGCCCAACCCCGGACGTGCCCCATCATCATCGTAGCCCATCCATTGAAGTAGGACGGACGGAGCAAGGGTTCGGCCCATCGCGCGCTCGTTCACTCACTGAATCACTCACCACTCACTCAACTCCGTCGCGCTAGAGAGCTCTCGGCCGGGGTGAGCTAGCACACGGCCATGCATGGCAAGGCAGAGCGCCCGGGGTGCTCACCAATCATGGCCGCTGGCTTCGTGCGGCTGAGTCGATGCAAGGCGCCTCCGTCCCCAATTCCCCGTCCAGCCCACTTCCGCAGAGCCAGGGTTGCCGTCCTAGCCCAACCGGGCACTGCCAAGAGGTCTGGATATGAGAAGGGAGCAGCTAGCCTAGGCCGCTTGCCGTTTCTTGAAATGACTCGGCTTGTCCATCGTTGGGACCTGGTGAAGCGCTGAAGCCTCATACACGGACCGCCCGCCGCTTGGTTATCATATCTGCTAGCCCGGTGGCTGACCCGTCTTGAATCATCTCAGAGACACCTTCTGCGGGATGTGTGCGGGAAACGGATACATGCAGAACATGTGTCTTGCCGTGTGACTGGACTCACACCTGTTGTTATTCGCTACTTTGTCCCACCGCCCACTCAAAAACATTGGCGACCACCACCGTCACCAAGCCTCAGCCCCTTAACCAACTCACAATCTCAGCAGTACATCTCTTCCCGCGCTCTAAATCAGACGTTTTACACCAGACACAAAGTGGCAAGTGAAGGCTTTTGACTTTATTTTAGGACAACTCTGCAAGCCACAACTTTCGCCTAGTCGTAGCCGTTGACTGTTCGAGCAAACATTCTTGAATGTTCCATCTTCGGCCTCCCCTATGGAGTCGTTCCGTCTTCGAAACAGCCCTGGGCCCTGCCTCTGCATATCGCACTCTCGGCCGCCTCGAAGGATTCGAACTAAGAAACTGAGCAGCCATATGGCTCCGGGGTCAGCGCCCAGAAAGCCCTGAGCGAAAGCGAAATGGTGGAGTTATCAGAGCGACTGCACTAGCACTATACTAGCCGTTTTTCATAGCTGACCCCTGGTGGCAACAAACCACCAGCAGCCACGGGAAAACGCCTCTGGGCTTTTCAGACGCCCCGTCCCAAGCAGGCAAGCAGCCCAACTCACAGTGATCTGCAGCCGAAGGAGGGTGAAACGGCGGGCGAATGACCATTGGAGTAGATCGTAAGGTCCCCACAACATGGCCCTCGTGGCAGGGCACGCCGGCAACGTCGGGCTTCGGCCCAATATGGGCTTTAGGAGACGACGGCCTAGACCCGAAGCTGACGGCGGGCATTGGGCGAGAGTGTGACGGGCCTTCGCAGTGTGTGGCCGGTGGCGTCCCAGAACCCTCCCGGGGCACCAGGGTTGTTGGCCAGCTCGCCTGTGGCCCTGATTGCGGGTGTGACGGTACCTGGCACGATCGTGGATCATTGCATTGTCTGGCTGCCGCCACCAACCCAGCAGCAGTCTGCAGGCGTAGTCGGTCAGCATCGGCGCTACTTCTTCCGTCTTTCATCTACGGAGTACTCAAGTTCGGAAATGACCTATTCATTAAACTTGACAAGAAAGTTGAGTCTGACGCCTGAGTCGCATCTTCTTCCGAGTCGTGTAGTCCGTTCGCGTGGGGCAATCAATATACTAAGTGTGGAGCGTCCGTTCACACGCAAAACCCCCGACTCAGCCCAGTCAGGAACCAACCGAGCTACCCAAGACCCAAGTTGGCAGGAAGCCAGCCTCAAGAGTTTAACAAGAAACAAAACATCGACCCGCCAGCGTGGTTCTGATCTCAACGTTGGTTCGTCCTCGGGAGCAAGAGCCAGGCCACCATATCTTCCAAAAAGGGGGAGAAAGTGTCATTCCCGCAATGAGGGCTAAAAACCACGACCGCAGATCATCAAACAGCGAATGTCGCTTACCTCCCGATGCACCACGACGTATCGTACTTTGTACGTACCGTTACCCGCGTACACAGTAAAGCCAAATTGCCTGGGGTAATTTAAAGTCAAAGATTTTTAAAGTCAAAGACAAGGTAAGATTTGGCTCCAAATGCGGCAACGGCCGAATGGGCGAGTCTGTGCGCATCGTGCCTACCAATAGCATCCTAGTCCCGGACAGTTTGAGGACACAGCTCACACCGTCCTACGCACTGTCCTTGGATGCATGGTGGGTCACGTGATATGATGTCCCGAACGCGCTTGGTCGACGCGACCCAGGGGCAATGCAGATGGAGGGGCGTGGACGACGTCACGTATCAAACCATCCAAGGTCCAGTCGCCCAAAGGCAGAAAACCCCCAAATCGACAAGGGCAGTTCCCAAGCCGCGTGTGGCTGTGACTGCTCTAAGCTCAAGCTCTCTGTCTCCAAAGACCCGCTGCATGTCTCATGAGTCTTCGCTCCCCTCTCCTCCCATGGCGTCTCCATCCCGCCACTCGTTGCCCCTGCGGCGACAGACGTCGAGAAACAACATCCACGACGATGACTTGACTCGCTCCCTCAAGCAGCTCTCCCTCGCCACCTCCCCCGCCCGCGCCCCGAGCTCATCCCACCTCTCTGAGCCGACCACACCGTTCCGAACCACTAGACGCCAGAGCTCCAACTCCCCCCGACTCCCGTCCCGTAGCCCTTCCAATGGACGAGACTCCCGCTCCGGGACGCCGACGCTGCTCCGCAAGGCGTCGATGAACTCGCTGCGCTCGTCAAACGGCGTGGGCTCCGGCCCGACACCGACACGCCGGGCGAGCGCGGCCAATACCATGTCGCCCACCGCCAAGATCTCACCTTTAACAACCCCGCCGGTCCCTGAGGAACCCCGTCCGACTGCCCGCTCCATCGCCAATGAGTTTTTCAAGGCTGAGCTTGAGGCCCATCATGGAGAAGTCGCCACGCGCCAGACCGAGGCTATTGTCATCCTCCATGATTCTGTCTATGGCCACCGATTCTCCCGACCTCGTACCTCCCGAAGCGCCCTCAGCACCATTGTTGAACGCCCGGAGCGAGTCAAGGCGGCCGTTATTGGAGTCTCGACGGCATATGTGCGCCTGGGCGGGCGTCACTGCGAGGGCACATATCCCGTTCATCCCAAGCTCAACGTCCACGACCTTCCTGGCATCCCCTTCCGAATACAGAAAACTAGCAGGAAGCTGCCCATCATGTCAGCGGCCGTCACCAATGTCCATGGGACCAAGTGGATGGAGGAACTCAAGATGATGTGCGATGCTGCCGAGGCGAAGCTTGCGATGGGAGGAAAGGAGCTTCAGAGACCAGAGATGAGCAGAGGCACCAGCAAACCCCCGGAAAAGTTTCACGAAGGTGATCTCTATCTTTGTGCAGAATCTCTTGATGCGATGGAGGGTGCCCTAGGGGCTGTGTGTGAAGCTGTCGATGCAGTCTTTGGTCCTGGTCCTCAACGGGCGTTTGTCGCCGTGAGACCTCCAGGACACCATTGTTCTGCATCATATCCTTCAGGGTTCTGCTGGGTGAATAACGTACATGTTGGAATCATGCATGCTGTCTTGAATCATGACGTTACCCATGCCGCCATCATTGACATTGATCTCCACCACGGCGACGGATCACAGGCAATCACATGGGAGCACAACACTCGAGCCACAATGGCCGCGAAGAATGCTGCTGCGTGGAAGAAGTCATCCATCGGCTATTTTAGCATGCACGACATCAACTCCTACCCATGCGAGCAAGGTGACGAGGAAAAGGTCAAGAATGCCAGTCTCTGCATCGATAATGCGCATGGCCAGACCGTCTGGAATGTGCACCTTCAGTCATGGAAGACAGAAGCGGAATTCTGGCAGCTCTATGAATCCAAGTATGTTGTCCTCCTAAGCAAGGTCCGAAACTACCTCCAAAATCAGGCGGAACGTTTCAAGCTCTCCAACCAACCCCCAAGGCGGCCATATTCTTCTCCGCAGGCTTCGACGCTAGTGAGTGGGAAAGCGCGGGAATGCAACGTCATCAGGTTAACGTCCCAACGGAGTTCTACGCTCGCATCGCCCAGGACGTCATTAAGCTTGCTGCTGAGGAGGGCCTCTATGTCGATGGCCGAGTTATCAGTGTATTGGAAGGAGGATACAGCGACAGAGCCCTGCTTTCCGGTGTCTTCAGCCATCTGAGCGGTCTCGCCGGTGATCAGAATGTTAGCCAACAAACGCATACCACTGGCGGTCTTGGGTTTGAGATGGGCCAGAAGATCGGAGTCGTTCCTGAGCAGGAGGAATCCGAGACGCTTCAGGGACCATCACTGAACCTAGACTCGGTCCATGCCTACGATCCGTCCTGGTGGGCTAGCCAGAGACTCGACGAGCTCGAGAGCATCATGGCCCCCCCGCCCCCTCCTCCCAGAAAGTCGAGCATCAGCTCTCCAACCTACTTCTCGCCGACACAAGCTTCTACCGCCAAGGTTGTTGAGCCGCTCCGGGTGCGCCGCAGCCTTTCCAACCTGGCAGGAACCGCCTCGAGGCCTGCATCACCTCCTCCTCCAGAGGTTCCGTGGGAGGTGGCTGTCCATGAGCTCAGCAAGCTGCTGATACCCTCCGACCGCCAAACGGACAGCTGCAAGGTAGAGGATCTGAACGCGGAGGCAACTCGAGTCAGACGAGACCGTCAATCCCTGCTCGCCGGGGTACCTCCAGCTCCTTCGGCTCCCGCCGCAGGACGGCCAACATCTCGAATGGCACTCCGTGAGAGAAGAGCTAAACCGCCTCCACCTACCATTGAACCAAGCAAGGACAAGGCCACCAAGGGTCGTAGAAAGACTGTTGCTACGACCCCTTTTCCTACTGATAAGGTAAGCGCAAGATCAGTATCAGATGCATTTGCGTATAGACATAGTCTAACATCAGACAAGGCGTCCGATGTCACTGGAAGCCAAACTGTGAGGAAAGTCAGTCGACGTCTTAGCGAGGCGCCGACCGGCTCCAGTTCACATGATAACTCGTCTTCCACTGTCGCTGTTGCTAGTGGTTCTGGAACCTCTGCAACTGTCCATCCCAGTTCATCGACAAGCGTGCGTGTCCCCGTCAGCGGAGCCCTCCCCGTGAAGAAGACCAGGACCATCACTGCCACCCGAAAGGAAGCTGTCCCAAAGGCTCCTCGCGGCGCCAAGAAGACAACGGCTCCGGCTAGCAGTGCAAGGCCTGGAACCACCACGGTTGCTACGGCTGCAACGGCTGTACCGGCTGCACATAAAGGCAAATCCCCAGCCAAGTCCCCGGGCAAGGCTGCTCAGTCCGAAAAGGCAGGCGACGACATAGATAAGATCACCACAGGCATGAAGAAGATCCGCATCAACCTTATCACTCAGGCTCAAAAGGACGCAAGACAGCGAGCGCGACTTGAGCCAGATAGGGCTTCGACTGCATCAGCCTCTGCCTCCGCCGCTCCCTCAGTCAAGGAGGAAGTGGAAGTGAAGCAGCCCACGCCTCCTGTCACACAGCAACCGTCCATCACGCCTAGCCCCGAACCCACAGCAAGCTACGGTGATGGAGGAAACATCTCTCCCAAGCAGACGGCGGCTCCAGATGCTCGCATCCCAACCCCTCCCACGACTATCTCCTCCAGCGGAGTTTCCACGCCCTTCCAGGAGGATGACCCCTTCCACATGGGTTCGCCCGACGCCCAGGCCATTATACCTACCAGCTCTTCGCCCATTCCATCCGTCGCCATCCAGCCCGGCGGTGACTGCCCTGATGTCTTCATCTCCTACCAACCCGAGGGTCCGGCGCCTGTCGCTGTAGCCCAGCATGAGCCCCTGAAATGGCTCCCACCCAACGCGCCGACCCCGTCTGCCAACACGCCTGCCGCCACGCCCAGCCCTGTCAAGAAGCAGCACAACCTCTTCCAATATACCTCAGGGATTCCTTTTGCACCTCGCCCGCAGGAGCCGGCTCCCAATGCGGATGTACAGCCCAAATCCGAAAACACGAAGCCAGAGCCCGCCCAGCAGGCTTCGATTTGAAATCTTGGCGCCTCGCGTCAGACTTGGAGCCTACGGTTTGGCTTCACCACGACGCTCTGTCAAGGAACACAAATATCTGACATAGTGTCTGGAACTAGGGTCTGACATCCGGAGTCATAACTTTGTTGTAATTACTTGTGATCTTTTGTTTACCCATCCCCTTGCTTTTAGGAGTAGTCTATCCTCTTAGTCTAGATGCTAGGTCAGCTCTGTCGCATGATACCCTTTCTCTTCTTCCTTTCAACCACTGCTTTCATCGCCCCTGCTTTAGCTAAAGGTCCTTTATTTCCAATCCATACGTTTTTTACCTTGTTTATACGTCTATTATGACTTGGAGTTTGCCTCTCTCAACTTCTACTGCTTGAAAATGTCGCGGAAAGTGCTTAATGGAACGCCGACATCCTCAATCGTCGCCCTGCTGTTGCCCTCAAGACCCGGGTGCGGTTTTCGCCGGAATGTCCACACCTCCTTGACGCCGAGGCTCTCGAGGTAGGTGACGGTGCGCGCGTAGTTGGTGGCAACCTGGGCGATGCCGTGGCTGTCGTCGGAGAAGGTGAACTTGCCGCCCATCTTGAGCCATTCCTTGCAGAGCTTGTCAGTACATTCGATATTTTTGATAGGGGTTGTGAGATTCATCAGCTCACTTCAGAAATCTGCCTGCACGGGTACGGCTCAGCCAAGCCCTTGCGCAGCGCAGCACTGTTACACTCCAACCACCCGCCCTGCTTCACCACGAGCTCGAGGTTCCTCACCACCCGCTGCCAAACGCCCTTCCACTGACGAAGATCGCGGCCGGGCTCGTCGCTCAGCAGGCGGATGAGATCGAAGTGGCCGACGACGCGGGGCGTCAGCTCCTGCAGCATGTGGAACTGCAGGTCGTAGTAGTCCTCGAACAGGCGCTCCTCGGAGCCGTCGGCGGCGGCGCGGGCGAGGGCGAAGGCGGCGGCGTCGTAGTCGATGGGGATGCCGTGGACGTGGTGCACGGAGCCGATGAAGAAGTCGACGGCCGGGTGCGCGGCGAGGGCGCGGACCAGCGGCGCGAAGGCCGGCCGGATGAACTCGGCCTCGAAGCCGACCAGCACGTGGATCTGCGCCGCGTAGGCGTGCTGCAGGCGCTGGGCCTCGGCGAGGTAGGCTTCGTGGCGCGGGGGAGGACGGCGAGGGATGCTTTGGGATCGTCGAGCTAGAAGGGCGTGAGATTGGGTTCAAGAGAGATATAGCGGGATAGGTTGGTGTTGTAAGCAGGGCTGAGGAGGGGCAAGTGAAGCTCGGCACTCACCTCTTCAGGATACAGATCCCGCTCCTCGTAGCGAGGCATGTGCTCAGTCAGTCCAATGGTCTTGTACCCAACGGAGATGGCATGCTTGAGGATGTCCTCGAGCTGGTCCTTTGCGTGGCCGGGGCAGAACTCCCCGGAGTGCGAGTGCATGGTGAAGGCCATGGCGGCTTTGATATCCCGCTCTCGGGGCGACGGATGGCGGGGTTGAAGGGAGTGCCTACTCAAGTCCTGTTCTCTAAGTGGAGGCCTTGGTGAGTTGGATTTATCTGTCACGGAGATTCAAAAGGGACACTGAACCTCTATGAGTCGTCAATTTTGTCTCTACAATGGTAAGAGTCAAGAAGACATCGGGTTAAGAGTTAATACTCTCAAGTAAGATTTCGGGCCCCGCAGTTATCTACTTCAATGTGTAATCCGCAAGTCGCAATTAGACCGCCACAGGTCCACTTTTCCATATGCAGTAATTCCTATCCTCAACAACCCCAACCGTCACGACGTCAGGACCATTGAAGAGTAATCAATCACGCCCGATAGCCGAGTTAAGGTCAAGAGGCATCATAGCCGCTGCCGTTTTTCTCGTATGCTGACTCAGGAAATATATGCAGGATGTCCATCGTCCGTGGACCTCAGTCATGACCCATAACCAACCAACACCCAAGCCGAACCAGATGCCTTTCCAATCCTCGAGTGTCCGATCCGCCAACGCCGTGCATGCCCAGATTCCAAAGCAATTCCAGTTTCCAAAACATGTCCGCCCAATCCTTTACTCCTTTTCGTACAGCGGGATGTCCCCGTAAGAATACACGCCCGGCGCCATGCTGATATACCGCCCGGGCACCATGACGCTGCTGCTCCGCATCGTGTCCAGCTCCGCCGGCCGCGCCACCTTGCCCTCGTCCTGCACGACGCCGATGCCGTAGGTCCGCCGGCCGCCGGTCCCGCCGGCGCTGTGCCACCCGAGCCGGAACGTCTTGCGCCGCAAGCACCGCGCCAGGTCCTCGTCGTCCATCCACGCCGCCCCATCCGGCAGCCGCCACCACAGCGTCGAGTCCGCCAGGAGGCTCGCCTGCGCCGCGATGCTGCCCGGGTCCTTGGGCAGCGCCGCCCCGCGGTGCGTCGTGCGCAGCGCGAGGACGCCCAGCATCAGCGCCAGGGCGAGGAGCGCCGCCAGCACGTACGTCTGCACGCGCGACTGTGTCAGACGGGGGATGAAGTAGTCGACCGAAGCAGCGATGAGCGAGGACGAGCTATCGTCGGCGCGGGACCGGAGCTTGGACGAAGATGTCGTCTTCCGGACTATGTCACTGCTGAGAGCTTGGGCCCCGAGAATGCCATGCTGCAGCCGGATCATCTCACTCACGGCGTTCTGTCGCTCGGGCGCCAAGAGGCGCTCCAGACGCATATCGAGTCTCGACAGCACCAGCGTGCGGAAAAAGCCATCCAGCCCGTCGAGGCTGTCGTCGTCGGCTCCGATCTTGTCCAAAGCCTTGTAGGTAGTGGACACGTCGGCCTCGACATCGGACGTTTGCTCCGTCTTGGCGTCGGCGAGGGGAATGCTGTCTGTGTCGATGCCGAGGTCCTCGGTGTGGAACGTCATGTAGACGTCGAGCTCGGTGATGGTCTGGTTGCACCGGAGGATGGAGATATCACCGTCATCGGTGCAGCTCCCCCAGACGTAGTTGAGGATGAACCGACTCGACAGACCCGCGCACGACTTCACCACCACGCCAGTATTAGACTGTCCGTCTCCGCAGACGGGTGTGTTGGTAGAGCTGGAGCTGCCGAGGGCAATACACTTGAGATCCGCACCCGCGCCGTCGCTCAGCGAGATGGTCTCGCAGGTGAGCGAGGCTCTGATGGCGGGCACCTTTGCCGTCAGTTCGGTGTTGGGCAGCGGCCAGTCTTTCCCATGGCTCACAAGCTCCAGCTCCGGGAACGCCATGTCCTCGTACGTCCACGAAGGGTACTTGGGCGTCTCCTGGATGAGAATACGGTCAATCAGGTCGGTGTCCAGGCTGCCGCTAAGTGACTTTTCGGTAGATTGGAAGTGCGTCTCCTGGCGGAGCTCCAGGTGTGCCGTTTGCCCGACTTCGGTGATGGCGAACAGCCCTGCCGTAAAGATGGGCATCAGCCAGCCGAGCATCGCTGTGGACTTTTTGGAGAAGACGGCCCAGTCCTTGTGCTTGATGGACTTTCCGGCGGTGAACAGGCCGAGTTCGTTCATGTAAGTCAACCCAAGCGACTCCTCGAAACGGCACTTGTTGGCCGTCAGCTTGAGGTAGGGGGCAACGCGGCGAGTATCAATGTCGATGCGGCTCCAGAAGACGGCAATGGTGACGAAGACGAGCGTCGGCAGAAAGGTCCACAGGATAAAGAGAGATTCCGAGACGTCGATGCCATTCCCACTACCTCGTAGAGCAAAGACAACCCAGAGGCCTGCCAACAGCACAGCAGATGCCACTATACTCGCCGTCTGCACACGAGCGCCCAGCGTCCACGGGCGATACTGTCCCAGGACCTCCTCGGAGCGGCTAGAGCCGTCGTCGCCCATTGAGACAGGCGGTCCTCCGCTCAGTTGCTTCAGCTGGAACATCTCGGCAGGCTTCCGTTCAGGCTGGTGGATCTCTGCGGTGTACCAGGAACCCGCGAGCCTCGCGCCCACCACGTCCATGCCCGCACTGCCCGTGCCGCTCAAGCGAGCCAGAAAATGACGACTGCTTGCGAGTAGCGCGGCGGTGCCGGCTGGTGAGGTGGGGTCACGGGCGGTGATGCCACGTTTAGGGGGTGCGTGATACAGCATCGGGAGAAGAAGGCCCCCAAGGACACAGAACAGGCCGACCATGGTGTGCATCATCCCGGCGCGGACCTTGAGGAGCTTGGAGCCATCTGCCTCGACCTCGGCGTGAAAGACGCCCGTGGAAAGGACGACCTGGGCGCGAAGAATCAGTGACGCGGCGGTGGAGGTGACGACGAGGTGGTGACGGTTGCTGAAGGCCTTGAACAAGGCTTGGATGCTTCCCATGCCGGGATAGTCGAGCAGGACGGTTCGGTAAGCTTGCTTGCGGCGGGTATCTTCGCCAGAGGCAGGTCGGCCCTCGAGGACGATCCAAGGCATGTAGAGCAGAGCCTGGGCTTCGACGCGGGACCAGAGCATGGCCAGGACCGAGGTGACTGTTGGTTGTTTTTAGCAAGCGCACTTACAGACCTTGGCTCACCCGGGTTTACACCAAAGAGTGAGAGAGGGAGAGAGATTGGCTCATCCCGGCTTACACCAAAAGTGATTGAGAGAGGTGGGAGAAACTCACCAACAACGGGCCCAAACGTCCACAACCCCTGGATGCTGCTCTCCCAGTCGTCCCGCGAGATCATCCACATGACCACCTCGCCCACCACCGCCAACACGGCAAAGGTGCCCATGAAGCCGCCGACGACCTGGTGCCGCAGCCATCCCGGCCGCCAGCCGTCATGGACGGGAACTTCAGCAGCCTCGGGAGCCTCACCTGCGCGGAAGGTCGCATCGCCGCGCGACCCGCCGGTGTCGGGAGGGCTGTCGAAGTACGGGTGCTCCAGCAGGGCGTCGAGGTTTCCGTGGCTGTTGCGGGTGCGCGGCGACGTGGTGCTGCTGTTGGTGTGCGTCGTTATGGTGGCGCGCGGCGAGGCGAAGGGATCGCTGGCCGGCGGCGGGAACTGGCCGCGCTGCAGCGTCTGGAAGCCGGGACTGCGCGGGCTCCGGGGGCTCTGCAGCTGGCCGCCGCGGGGGCTGAGATGGCCGCTGGAGCTCTGCGGACTGAAGGGGCTGAGAGGGCCTTGCGGACTGCCGTTACTGCGCTGGCCGTGGCCGTGGGGGAGGATGTGCAGCGGGCTCGGCGTTGCGCTGCTCCCGCGGTGCGACGGCGGCGGCGGCGAGAGCAGAGGTGCCGGGATGAAGGGCGTGGTGGACGTCGTGGGCTGTGGCGACGGCCATCGTGCGAAGCTCTGTCGGGACGAGGAGGACGTTTCGTCGTAGGGGGCGAAGTCGGAGTTGCGTTGGTGGTTGGTGGAGGGCGGATCGACGCCGTGGAGGCCAAGGTTGTTCCACGACGCAGCCATGGCTGGGGGGGGGGTTAATTATGAGGTATCGTCGATCTTTGACTGTAAATGGTGTAATAGATTGGATCGTCCTGTGAGTATCCTATTCCTCCCGGCTTGTACACTGCCAATTAATAAATACTTCGATGTGGTGGTGGTAGTGGTGGTAGTGGTGGTAGTAGTGGTGGCTGCGACCTCGACTTCGACTTCGACTTCGATTTCGACTCGGGGCTTGTAGTCCAGCGCTCAAGACATTGTCGAATAAGTCCCAAAAAGGAGAGGACGCGAAAGAAGAAAACGAGAGAGTGAGTGTGTATGATACAAAGAAACCGAGAGACAGAGAGAACGAGTGGATTGGGATGAGTCTTCCCCGGATGATGCAAAAGATGGAGGAAGAGGATCGAGTCAACCACACACTCAACTCAACCAGCTGTCTGTCTGTCTAACTAGCCAAATGCTCCTCTCTCCTCTAGCCTACCCGTCGGCGTGCCACTCATTCCTCGACTCCCAATCCAATCCGATCCAATCCAGTCCAATTCGGAGTAGTCCGGGCATGCGCGTAAGTACTAGGTGGTAGTTTAAACAGGCTAGGATCTAAGCCAAGGTAGCAAGCCAATATTCCTCCCAAAAAAGACACCACCCCGTCCGTTTCTGGATCCATCTTGCGCGCACGCGGGCGGTTAAAAATGGGGGGTGAAGGGGGGGGGCCTGGCTGGTGGTGGCTGCTGCTTTTCTACTACCGACTTGGGGGCGTGAACTATTTCGTCGGCTTCAACTGACTGGACTGGCTCGGCGGCTTCGACTGAACTGGAGCGCCTTTTCAGCGGACTGGGCTTTTCGAGCCTTCATCTGACCTCGACTCGACGGCTTCAAGAACTGACTGGGCCTTCAGCTGACAATGCCACCGCCCCTTGCCATGATCCCTCCTCTGGATCCATCCGGGAGCGCTGCAGCCATCTCCATCGCCCATAATTAACCGCCCATTATTGATTGATCCATAGCCATAGTACATAGCACGAAGACCACCGTGGTGCATAAGTCAATAGTCCGTCAAATATACCTACCTAGGCAATCATCCATCCATCGCTCGCTTGCCTCACCCCACCATCATCACCACCATCACCACCTTCACTCACCTTCACCACCACCACTGACACCACCACCACCAACACCGTTCTGTCCGTCCGCCCTCACCACACGCATACACCACACGCGCTGTCTGTCGCCCGTCCCACCCACCCACCACCCTCCCTCCCTCCCGATCCAAGCCAAACCAAACAACTCACCAACCCGACACGATGCAGAAAAGGCGTTCGTCCCATGCCTTCGTCTTCCCTGTTCCTTGTCCCTTGTCCCTTGTTCCCTCAGCCCTTGACCCCATCCCATGTCCTTAACCGCCAACCATGCATCCTCTGCTGGCTCCGTCCTAACCGCCCAGGCGCCGCCACGACGTACGCACTTGGACGCCTCGGGGCATGGCAAGCCAGCATGTCGTCTGGCTTCGCGTCTATCTACGAATACAGACCGAGCAAAACTGCATTCGTACGTGTCACTCGCTCCTCACCCGGCCCCGTTCATCCCGTCCCATCAGTCACCCACGCTGGAGCTGACGAATCCAACTCCACCACCAAAGGAGGCGTCGAAGACTTCATCTCCATTCTCCATTCTCCATCTCTCCCGTCTCCATCTCCCGTCCCGGTCTCTGTCTCCGTCTCCCATCTCCCGTCTCCCGTCTCCCATCTCCCGTCTCCATCCTCCATCCTCCATCTCCCGGTGCACATAGTTACACACTCGCCGCGATAACCACCAAGCACAAGCCAAGACTCTTCCATCCATCCATCCATCCATCCATTCTTTCGTTCCTCCCCGAAAACCTTCATTCTCGATCTACTAATCGACAGTCTAGGCTTCATCCAGTCCCGCCACCCTTCCCTCTAGACCAAATAGCCTGCATTCACTCCACCGGTACCACCGGCCAGTAGCCTCGTCCTTGTCCGTTGCCCACACTTCCCGGGCGACCACGCAACCCAACCACACCACCCGCAGGTCCCTAGCCCCAGTGCCCCAGTACGCTTCCAGGGCACGAAAGGCCAGACCCTCGATGGACCGCGAAATACTACGCCGCACCGTTGGCGCCGCCGCCATAGCGCCTTTGACCGTCAAGGTTTCTGCAACGGGAAATTACTCGAGCCCATGCATAGCTTGTGCACCCTCGCCCGCCATCGCTCGCTCCGACCCTCCGCTGCCTCCGTCCTCTTTTGATCTTCTCCATCTCCTTTTCCCTCCCACTAACCGTTGCCACGAAGAGCAATCACAGGTACGAATACCCCGTCTGCCTGCTTCAGCAGAGCCCAGTTTAGCATCTAGTCCCAATGCCTGCTGCGGACTATTAAACCAGTGGTGGTGGTGTGCAGCACGTCCATCAGCCCTATCAACATGTCACCCATCCATCGCCTGATCGGGAAGTCTACCAAAGGGAGTAAGTTAGTTAACCCAGTCTCATCACTGGCTTCATCAACTCATCTCATACGGATACGCTGGAGTACATACTGCATCACTCATCTTACTCTAGAAAGTCTGATCAGTCCATTGTATCTTTTTTATGTATTTTAACGTATTTGTTCGTGTGCTGGACTCCACTTCAACAACTGCACAACCACAACCACCGCCACAACCATACATCTTCCCCACGTGGGCCAGTCTGGCCCCGTCTCCTTCACATAAACGTACAAACATGCCACGAACAGTCCACACATGTCAACCCGAGACGCCACACAAATGACCCTCTCTAATATACAATTCAACATGCCTGCCGGACTTGCTCGCCCACGTTGTCTCTCCTCTCTGGATCTGTTCATTGCGTCCATGTAGCCAAAGCATTGATCGCTGTCTCTTGGTTTCCCAAAAGCGCTCTCTTTACGCCTTGTCACCAGACCATCCCACCTCTTCCGTATCAACCACAGAGCTCTCAAAAAGAAGAAGAAAATAAGGGAACCAAAAAGCATTAAAAAATATGCCCAGGTCGCCAGGATGGAGCCGTAAGAATAATAAATGAGGGGGCTCTACCCCTTTGCGTGGCGCCAGGCATGGGGAGGTAATGATGTTTGGTCGGAGCAACCGACCCGCAAGTCTATACCAGGGATGCGATTCCCGCACTTTTGGTGGCAAGGGCGGAGAAACAGCTAAAAGGAAACATTTCGCGTCGAGGGCTCATGGTCGCGGTCTATCGGCGGAGCCCCGTTGTGTTTGGCGAGGCGATGCTCCCTCGAAAGACGAGCACCGGGTGGTAGTTGGAGCTGTCCACCGAAGAAGGGTATCGAAGTGTGAAAGAAAAATAAAAGGGAACAGAGTGCAGCAATAGTAGAGGTGTGATTTGCAACTGACGAGGCAAATCAGCTTCATGTCATCAGTTCCATCCCAAAGAGTTCTCGGCGGCAACGGAGGCGAAATGTACGCCGTCCTCGCAGAGTTGCCCATGCCGCTGCGGCCGCTGCCATGGCTGTCACGGCCAAAACGACCTGCCGCGTTGTCAGCGGCAACACCTCCGTAAGACGAGAAGTCCCGGCTAAGGAGTGCGCCACCCATCATAGCAGGGCTGCCGTTGCCGGCGTATCCCATTTCAGACGAGCGTTGGCTGCTGCCAATAGAGCTGGCACGGCGATGACCCTGTTGCTTCTTGCGCTTGTAGCGGCGGGCCACGAGGAACATGGCAGCACCGTACATGACACTGATGCCGAAGACACCCATTGCAATACCGGCAGTAGTAGCCTTGTCCTTGGAAGACTGGTTACCCGTGCCGTCGTTGCTGAAGCCATCATTCTGGGAGCTATCGGTGCTGTCCGAGTTGCTGCCACTGCCAGTGGAGTCCCCACCAACGTTACCGAAGAGATCAATCTTGGTGTTGATGACTGAAGTCAAGTTCCGCACAATCTCCCGATCGTTGTTGTACAGAAGCGAGTTGGGAGTCGTGAGATCCATCTGAAGATTGTCGACCATGTTCTCAGGGTAGTACACCTCAGCAATAGCTGTGATGTATCCCCACTTAGACCGGGTGTCATATGGCACAATCTTCTTAACCAGGATGCGGTCGGTGGAAAAGCCACCGCCTTCGGCCAGTGCGTTAGGGAGGTACTCGAAGACTTGGGCAGCAGCAACTGTGTTCTTGGCCACGAAAACGTAGTTCAAAGGGAACAAGAATCCAATCTGGATGAGCGTGGTGCCCTCAGGGATAGGCTGGTCAGGATCATCAGGGAGGATAACCTTGGGGATGTTCTTGGGCAGACCAGTGCCGGTAGCAGTCGAGGTTTCCATTGACTGAGTGTTTGTAGGCTCGAAGACAATGGTGGTAGGAAGCCAGCCCTCGGTGTTGCTGAGCGTGGCAGTGGGTCGAATGCTGGTTACCGGGTCTGCTGCCGATGGGACGACTGAGGTCTGAACAGGAGGCTCAGAAACAGACTCCGTAGCGGGCTTGGAGGGAACAGCCACGGAGGTGGCAGTTGGCTCGTCAGCGGCAGTTGTACCCTCGGCCACAGTCGTGGGAGCAGTCTCGGTAGCCTTCGAAGAGTCATCGGTCGTCTCGGTGGCAGGGAGATCAGTAGCCTGAGAAGCGGTATCCGAAGCAGTGCCCGAAGCAGTGGTGTCTTCGACAGCCGTGGAGTTGATGCCAGACGCGGCAGTGGACTGGCCAGTACCAGTCGCGGTCGGATCAGTAACAGCATCTGACCCCGTAGTAGCATCCGGCGCGCTAGTGGTCACGGCAGTACCAGCAGTCCCTGTGGATTCAGGGGCAGTAGTATCAGTAGGGTTTGTAGTCTCCGTAGCGGCAGGGCCTGTGGTGTCCGTAGGGTTCGAAGTCTCGGTAGCAGCACCGGTAGTCTCAGTCGGATTCGAAGTCTCAGTAGGAGCAGGACCAGTGGTATCCGTCGGGTTCGAAGTCTCGGTAGGAGCAGGACCAGTGGTATCCGTCGGGTTCGAAGTCTCAGTAGGAGCAGGACCAGTGGTATCCGTCGGGTTCGAAGTCTCGGTAGGAGCAGGGCCGGTGGTATCCGTCGGGTTCGAAGTCTCAGTAGGAGCAGGGCCGGTAGTGTCAGTCGGGTTGCTGGTCTCAGTCGCCGCAGGGCCGGTAGTATCAGTCGGGTTGCCGGTCTCCGTAACCGCAGGGCCGGTAGTATCAGTCGGGTTGCTGGTCTCTGTAACCGCAGGACCAGTGGTGGCAGTTGGGTTGGACGTCTCCGTGATATCAGTCGCGTTCGAGTCAGTGGTCGCAGTAGGGTCTTCAACGAGGGCCGACGTAGTGACATCAACGGGAAGAGAGACTGAAAGAGAGACCGAAGGAGTGAGGGTCAACGATGGGAGGAGGCCGGTCTGAGTCTCGTCGGGAGTGGTGCTCTGAGTCTCTTCAGGAGTGGTGCTCTGAGTCTCTTCAGGAGTGGTGCTCTTAGTCTCGTCGGGAGCGGTGCTCTTAGTCTCGTCGGGTGTCGTGCTTTGAGTTTCGTCGGGAGTCGTGCTCTGAGTCTCCGAAGGATCACTGGTCTCGGTCGGGTCAGGCAAGACGGAGGTCAGAACAGAGCTGATGAGACTCTCAACTGGGTCCAACAAGCCAGAGGTGGTTGCGGCGGGCTCCTCACTCTGAGTTTCAGAGACCTTAGATTCATCTGAGGTCGTTGCGACGGGCTCCTCGTTCTTGGTCGTGGTGGCTTTGGTCTCGTCGGAGGTGGTCTTGACAGGCTCTTTGGTCTTAGTCTCAGTAGTCTTGGGCTCATCAGAGGTTGCCTTGGCAGGCTCTTCACTCTTAGTGTCGGAAGCCTTGGTCTCGTCGGAGGTAGTCTTGACAGGCTCTACGGTCTTAGTCTCGGAAGCCTTGGACTCTTCAGAGGTCGTGGCAGCGGGCTCCTCGCTTTGAGTCTCGGTGGCCTTGGACTCATCAGAGGTTGCCTTAGCGGGCTCTTCACTCTTAGTGTCGGAAGCCTTAGTGTCATCCGAGGTTGTCGCTACAGGTTCCTCACTCTGGGTCTCGGAGGCCTTGGTCTCATCCGAGGTGGTCTTTGCAGGCTCCTTAGTTTGTGACTCGGCATCAGAAGTTTTGGTTGCCGCCTTGGAGGTAGGGTCTTCTGTGGTGGCGTTGTCAGAGCTGTCGGTACTGGAAGCAGTCTTGTCCGCGCTGGTAGGATCCGCAGACTTGTCCTGAGAATCCGATGTCGTCTCAGCAGAGCCCGAAGTTTTGGTCTTGGTGGTACCATCTTCAGTAGTTGTGTCGCTGACCGTGACAATGCCTGTCGGAGCAAGAAGAATGCCCGTGTCGGTTTCGGAGGTACTGGCGCGTTCGGTCGACGTGGATGCGTCCTCAGACTCGGTAGAGGTGGGCTGGAGAATGATTTTGGGAACACTGCCCGTGGCTCCGATGGAATCGGATTCGGATTCGGGTACTTTACTCAAGAGTTCCGAAATCGCGTCACTCATGCTCTGTCGCTTCGTGGTCGATGAGCCATCGGTGGAGACAGTGGACTCGGAGGCAGGCAAGCTCTCGGATGAGGTGATAGTCGAATTGGTGATCTCTCGCTTGATTTGACGGGGGAAGTAAATGCGGTTGTGGTTGCCCTCTGCAACGGATGTCGTTGCAAAGGCCAAGGCAACTGCCAGAGCCCAAGATTTCGGGTGCATTTTTCCGGTCTTTCTTTTTTATTTTATATACGATGATAGGGATGTAACGATAGCCGTCGGATAGACGTGGAGTATGCTTTACTGTTGTCAGTGGGCTAGAAGAAACCAGGAAAGCCGTGAGGAACCCACTGTCAGGAGCAAATGTAGCGAATGTACTTGACAATAATGTCAACGAGTGTGATCTGTACATTGTCAGTCGAGAACCCTTGGCAAGTTATCAACAGTCCCCAACGCCGTGGGATAGCGAATAACATAATCCCCCGTACGCTTCCTGAATTTCGTTCACCACGAAACGAGACCACGTCGGATTGCAGCAGATAATACTCACATATAGTGTGCGTAGAGCGTATATGCGGTTTTTGAAACACGATAAAGGAGTGACTTGACGACAAATCGTCAAATGGGGTTCCAAAGCAGACGCAAGGTCGTCAAAATGAGGACTGTCCGTGACAGGTTGTTTGTCGGTCGTTATCTGATGGGATCGGATCGCGGGGGCGTCGAAATCATTCGTATGCCGGCATTTGCTATCCGCGAGACCTCCAGAGGTCCTACAGTCGGCCAGACATCAACCAGGGGAACACGGAGACGGCTCTCGAGGATCGGCTTGAACGCGCGGGGCGTTGTCGGGAATCGAAGGAGGGCGGACGACGACGCCTTGGAAACTTGTCGGAGGAGGTGAGGTCGGTGTGGAGAGGAACGAGAGGAAGGGAAGGGAAAGGGCTGGAGAAAAGAAGGGACAGCGACAGGGCCAAAAAGAAGGAATGAGGGCGAATGGGGAGGTGGCAGGCATGGAAACACGACAGGGACGAGGGGTGGACCGCGCAGGGGAGGGAGGGTGGGTGGGAGGTTAGGGAGAAAGCCAAGGGAGCAAAGAGTGAAGACGGGCGTGGATGTCGGCCAAGGCCATGTGCGAGGGTGAGCAGGCTTGGATCGAGAGAGGCGCAGGGCCCGGTAGCCACGATGGGGTCCTCTCCTCCTCTAGGCTCTACTTAGGGCCGCTGGGAAGTCTCACCTCTGGGGTCACTTTGAATGGGGGGCTTGTGATGGACTCACGACAGTCGCCCACTATGACGAGGTACACGAGGCGGGCCGGGCAGATACGAGACCTGTCGGTGCATGCGGGCGCCACGCAACATGTACCCGAGGCTGCTGCTGGAAGTCCCGGACTATTGGGGAGACATGCGGATGGGTCGATGGGGAGAAACGGAGAGAAGCCGCAGGGATGATGAAAAATGCCCCCTTCTCCACCACCCTGGTTCATTGTGTCGGCGGAAAGGTCGCTGCTCGGCCTCGTCGCCCACCTTCTGGGGGATGGGATCGCCCAGGCACAGGCACAGACTCGGAGTCACCCCAAAGCTACCTGACCAGCGCCCCAGCGCACGCGATGTGGTGACGGGTGGGCTAGCACAGAGAGCCGGGCAGGCGTGGAAATTGCCCAGGCAAGCATTATCGAAAGGGGGTTGGCCTACCGAAGGGGGTCGAGCGTGCCAGGGTGTGGCTGCTTGCCCGTTCCCTTGTCTCGCAGCTCGCAGGCACAACGGCGTCACAGACAGAGTGCATGCGGTGCAGTAATAAACAGAGTATTCGTACTTCGTACTTTGCACGCGACAAGTGTGATCTTCTCCATCATGTCTCTCTCTCTCTCTGTCACTCACTGCCGGCAGCTAGCTCGTATGTTGCACAGGTTCTTTGTGGTATTCGTACGAACCCGACTGCGTTCTCTTGGTCCTGAATGCGAGGCTCTCTTTGCCCTGTGGTGCAGCGCGTTGGGAATTAGACAGGGCGTGTCGTAGCGTCGGTTCCCAAACACTCGCCGTGTCTCTCATCTGCCGGGGAGCTGGGTCGGGAAGTGTGATTGTGGTGTGGCCGGGCCTTGTTGCGACTTGCTGGAAGAGTTGCCCTTGGTTTGTGGAATTTGAGGAGGTGTGGGAATTTTACCAGTTGGTGACAAGGGCACGGATGCACAGGCGCGGAAGAATCGATATGGCCTGTAATTATTGGCTAGTATTGGGGCGATAATACTCACTATGCCCAATAAAGCGATGGTGCAGCATGCCAAACCAGGGCTAGGGGGCTTGGTATTGCATTGCAGCACTGTCGGAGTTCAGTCCCTTTCACTGCTGTGCTGCTCCGGGCCCGCACCTCTCACCTTTGGAAGGCGCTGGATAATGGTCACTAGTACCCGCACCGTCCGTCTCTGTGTTAGCTGCTGCGCTCTGTGAAGTTGTCGAGGCGAGGTTGTGCGGGAACGTTTGTTTCCAATCCAAGCTTTGGGCAGGAAAATCCAATCCTCCGGTTTCACAAGGTCCCAGAATCCCTCATTCCCAGTCCCTCTGGAGGCAGCCCGTTGTGCCGGTTGCCGGACACTCCTCGACAGCGATGGCAGAGGAAACGGACTCCTATCCTCCGCAGTAGTACTACCCATTTGAGGACGGTGATGATCGACGGCAGGACAGAGGTTGGCATGAACACAGCGAATTGGCAGTCATCTCGCTTGGAATCACACCCAGCAGGCCGGACCTCGCGCGATGCAACCACTGCAGGCACACGATTTCGGTGCGCCATGCCAGAATTGTGCGGATAAAGGAACGCCAATGTCGATGGGCGCGTGTGCCCGGCTGCTGCAAGAAAGCGGGAGGGAAGATTGAGGAGGGGTCCCTAGGTACGTACCTCCGGGCAAGCTCGAGCTGGGCGCTGGTGGATCGGACATTCCACCCAAGAATGGACGGCGCGGGTGCGGGTGCGGGTGGTGGTGGTGCTGATGATGCAAGATGGAACCCTTCGCAAGCGTTTTGCACGCGGTCAAGCGGCGCGGAAGATACAAGACTTGACCTCGGCGATACCTTGGAGCTCTGCAGCCACTATGCCATGTGCAAGGTACCCGGGTCGCAGTTTGCCGTACTGCATCCGGCTAGTCTTCAAAGTCTGTGTGCCGGTTAGTATAACTTTGGCAGCTTCACAGCTTCCTGGTCGGGAGGTCCACTGGAAGACTCTGGGAAACAGCAGTGGGAGCCCACTGGGAACCCACTTGAGCGCCAGCCGAGGGGCCACCTCATGCGCATGGCGCCGCAAGCCAGGAACAGAGGCGCGAATGGGCGGGCGACAGGGCTGCCTTAGCTCGTCTCGAGGCGCCACCGGGGCTTGGGCCTTTAATTATATTTCGTCTAGGTGCCTGGTTCCCCGGCTGCCAGCGGTGCAACCATCGGTTGTGTCTGTGATCTGTGAGTCGGGACTGTGACAGAACCGCTGAGTGCTGGTCTACTACTTAGTGGCGAGGTGGGTTCAAAGCCCGAGAACAAAGACAAAAGTCTATTCGTAATGATGTACGCAAGTCCGCAAATGCTAGGGACCTGCCACTGAGATTTCGTGAAATGACAAATATCAGGGAAGATAGCATGACACCTGAGGCAGTCGTTCTGCCTGAGGCATTTGGATACCCACTCATCTAACCCAAACCGCTGCACCAACAACGTGCCTCATCAGTGCCTCTACGAATAGACAATGGCATCACCAGGGCCTGTCCTCTCTCCAGCGCTGCCAAATATTTGTGGCTGAGCGAGACATGGAACTTGGAAGAAACGGTGCAATGATGTAGAGAGAGCACCTCCTCACTCAGGCCATCGTCATCACATCCCAGCTCAGCAGCACAAACACACACACACACACACACAATCCAACCACGCATAAAACTGCACATACGGAGCAGCGCATGCATCCGGCGCAGCACGCATGCCGCTCACTCCCCAGGGCCCAACTCTTACGGAACAAAGAACAGAACTGCACGGGGTACAGCACAGCACATGGCACGGCACAGCGAATTCCACGACTCCACGTGGACACGTCGAGCACATTAGCCCAGTGTTGCCCCCTTTGGTGGGCTCCCCTCGGTGGCTCATGTCCCCGAGATTGCGCGTCCCATCTGCATCTGCGTGCTGGGGCCTCTAGGTCTAGCTCCTCGATGACATCCATCCTTTGCTTTTCTTTGTGCGAAGTACAGCACATGAAGCCTGCCTCGTGTTGCCGTCCTTTGCACACTAACTACACAGTAACAGAGTTTGCTAGAGCCGACCCGTTCCCATCCGCTGCCGACACTGCCGGCCTTGAACTCTTGCCCTGTTTGCTTTTCCCAGCTGACTGGTCGGTCTCGGTCTGTACGTATTCTGAGTTCGCCAGCCAGTGCATAGTAGCTTCCGGAACAGCTTTCAAAGTACCCGTACGCAGTCCGTTGCAACAACTCATGTATAGTGTCGTGGGTAACACCAATAGTGCTCAGCAAGTATCAACGATTTGTCAATCGTCACTTCATCTCATCACATCTCACCTCGTCTCGTCTCGTCTCGTCTCGTCTCGTCTCGTCTCGTCTCGTCTCGCCGCCTCACCTCGTCTCAATTTAATAAGCTGGCTTATGCTCTAGCTTGCTGCTTCTGTCTCTCGCTAGCACCGTGTGGTAGGTATTGTAGATGTGTTTGAGCATACCTAAAAATCTCCGCAAGTCGCCCTACGAGCTTCTATTTCCCGAACGCAACCAGGACGGTGAGAGTGTTTCTGCATCTTCTATCTGCGCTCCCCTGCTCTCCCCCTCGTCCACCACCGTGTTTCTTGTTTCTTCGCCGCGGCTTCTATACATAGACACGACGATCTTTGCAGATACGGAGTCCGTTGTCAACTAGATCCGAAGTAACCTAGCACACCTGAATTCCATCCTATTATGGCTGTCCCATACCAGCCGCAACCTCCATCGTACTACCGGTATCTCCCACAACATGGAATCTCCCCAGTCCGTCTCCTTCTTCAAGTCTTCGACTCACCTGAAGCATGCACTGCCGTTGACCACAACCCACCTAGCCTCGAGCGTAAGTGGTCATTTCCTCAAGCGCCTTGGCCAGACCATGGCTCAACCGTCGCCCAGAACACGAGGGCACCCAAGGCCTCGAACCCAATCGGGATGGCCTCGCCCAATCCGGCTGCGGGCTTACAGGCTGCTCCCTGCTGCGCTCCAGCCATTTCAGCGACTCCTGCTGCCCCTAATGCTCCTCCCGTGTCCCTCCTTGGCTTCCACCGCCAGACTGGCCCGCGATCAGGCATACCGGCATTGTTCCTATTCACCAGCCCGAATAGCTGGGCACTTCATGACCACATCTAGCTACGAAGCACAGAGCACAGCGCATAGCTGTCGATTTCTTGGAATCGTATCCCTTGTAATCCCATCGTAGGCGTGTCGACCCATTGCGGGCATCGGCAACCGCCCAAAAAGATGGGTGGCCGCCACACCTGCTCACAACTCCACCAGCTCCATTCCCACCACGGTCCACCGCCTGCCGATCAGACCGTTCTTCGTACATACTATTAAAGTCTGCGTCGTGTAGTCTAGAACGAGAACGACTCGGCGCGAACACACGCCCTCTACGTCGGCCGACGGTATCTCGCCCCTCGCGCTATCGCCAGGCGCGTTGAGCACTTTCCTGGCCTATGCCCCAAGCCCCCAGTGCGACAGGTCTGACTCCCTGAGACAAGTGACCAGTCCAAAACTCCCGACCACGAGCAGGGCGAACTCATCTGCCCCTTCGTAGTCTCGAATCCTCGAGTCCAGCCCAGCTTTGGAGGGCACACGTCCTGAGACAGTTCACCCTCGTCCCATGTCTCGCCTGAGCCACCAGACTACGCACGTAGCGAGTGTTCAGCTCTAAGACACCGCCAGCTGAAGTCTCGACCTCCCGAAGCATTGATTATCGGCCACCAGACTTGTCTCGTCTATCGAATAACGTATTGCCGCCATTCAGGCCGTATTGTAGTCTAGAATGGTTAGTCAACTCACAAATCACAAATCACAAATCATTGGTGACACATGAAAAGCAAGACTCCTTGCAAACTAGCAAGCCACTCATGCCTTCGGCAGCTCACTCGGCCTTCTCTCCTCTGAGATTAAATGTTCACATCTGCTCATGTGGCCGAGCCATGTACCGTGTCTGCTTGTCACGTTATCCCAGTTCCAATGCAGTGAACGACAAAGAGTTTGTCGAAAAGCTGGTGGCCTCCTCAGGCCAAGAAATCAGGTTCGACCTCTCCATCGCATACCAAGTCACCGCTGTGCGAACGTAACAACATAACTGTATCGCAGCCATTGCCTCAGACAGAGACACATCTATTGTACGCCCTTGGGGGTGTCCCACTCTCGCGTCGTATAAATTCACGCACGTCACAAGTCAAGACTCGGTTCCTTTGTTCTTCCCCTCTTTACTGGAATGGTCCCTCCGCGAGGACCCTTGATCGCCGATTACTAGTACCGAATGGATTCCTTTCGCAGGCGGAGGAGTGTGTGACTGGCGGGCAGTCAACACACGGAGCATTGCGAGAGTGTGATGTTTGAGACGTCACATAATGAACCATCGCCACTTCCCCAGGATTCTGAGTCCGGCTCATGTAGTCTACCATCCGAGACATCCATCGGGCCAATACACACATACTGTAAACAAGTTTCATAGTACTTACGATGTATTCGTAACTGCCAAGACTCCCTTCCTTGTTTCTCACTAAGTGTAGGTTATTTCAGCATTGCAAACACTGAGAGCATAGTCGCTGTGTTAATATAACCAATTTCGGGCTAATCAGTTGAACTACCATTCCCACACACACACACCCACACACAAACTCTCCATTTCACTTTCAGTCTCCTGGGAGGCTCTTCTCTTGGTATTGTAAGGGTCGCACCCGAAGTTGTTGTGATCATTATGAGAAGCGATTTGGGATGTCCAGCGTAGCCGTTCCACTACATAATCCTCATTTTCTTGCCTTTTTTCCTCTTTGATGGAGCACCCGGCGGTTGTCTGCTTTCTGGCGCTTTAGTTCATTTGCCAACTTCTTCTTCCTTCATGATGCGCATGTCCATGATCCGGTACCACGTCTTCTTGGGCTGTTATCGGGGGATCAACCGGATAATCGCCTACCAATAATTTGATATCTCGTATCAAATACCATGTCTCTCATTATATGTGCAAGTAGATACTCGCGTGCCAGGTTAATATGTCGCAAGTTTCGTTTTGCTGTGCGGTCCTTCGACAATCGGGAGCCCGTTAGTATTGGGTAAACTAGTTGACATGACAACTTGCAGTAAGGCGTTTTATTCCCGCTGAGCAGGTCTGTCTCTTTTCCATGCTCCGCTGCCTGTGGCTGAATCTGCATGTGATCTGTTACTTACTGGACTTCGTACTGATGGTATTATGTGCGAGAGTTGTCATTTCCCCAAGCATTGAAATACGCAAACCGTTGGCTACTGGTAACTCATGGAGGGAAGAGTGCAACCTGGAAAATAGCATGTCATCCCTAGCGAAAACTGTTGCTCGAGCCGTTTACGAGGCTTCTATGGTTTACGCAGTGGTATATATGAACTATCATTTGAGTAAATGTTTGAGAAGGTTACTCTGCCCTCTCATATTATTTAGCAAGACCCAACATCCGATACACAACTACCCCCTGTTTAATCAACAAAGAAGAAGGATTAACCCAAATACCTACCAGTTAGTTGTGTTGGATCACGAAGCTGGAAGTTACATAAATCCATAGGTTTGCCTTGTCTTAGACAGGTTCTGGCGTGCTTGATATGGCTTCATGAGCAAGTGTCGCGTTACTTACGGTCAACTACGCCATTAAAGATAACCAGCAGAAGATACATAAATTATGGGACATCACGAGACAACATAAAACAATTACAATGAACAATACCCATGACAAAGGCGGGTATATCGGCGAGGCATGTCGCGAAAACTGCAACAAGAGAGAGCTACGTTCTACAGGGTAGCAACAAATATTTCAAACCACCTCTTTTAGCATTTGACTGTTTCATAGGAGCACATAAACAGCATCGTGAAGTAAAAGAGAAAAATAGCCGCAGCACGGAATATGAATAAAGTGTTGTGCATCACTACTGACTACATAGAAACCTTGATGGAGCCTCAGTCGTTCATGCGTACCGAGATCGGATCCGGGAAGACCCACACGCATCGGGCCCGGCGAGGCCCGGCCCCACATGCTTAAACGACCCCTCCCTGATCCACACATCACGCCTGAGGCCACCAGCTCTCCCAGCTATTGATCTTAGGGTACCGCTATTGGCCAGATGGGGCCAGAACCCCGTCAGCCTCGCCTGATGCAGCGGGCGTCACCTATTCTCGAACGTGGGATGTGTTTTATCTAGGGCGTCATGAACTCTCAACCTACACGGAGGACCATCCTCAATTTCACTCCCTGACCATGGCTCGCCGACAGCACCTCACATTGACATTTGTCCTGGTCCTCGTGGCCTTCTGCACTCTGTCCTACCTCTTCTCCGGACCATCGAGCGTCGTGCCTGGCTTCCAGAAGGCTGCTCCTCCTGGCGAACCCCTGAAAGAGGGCGAGAAGTCCGAGTTTGTGGCTGACCTCAATGCTCTTCCCGCGGGTTTCCTCGAGGGCGAGTCCATTGCGCCTCGCCTGGAGAACGCCACGCTCAAGTAAGCCCCTTGCTTGGTACGATCATACCGCCAGGATATCAGTTGCTGACAGTGTTACCTTCACAGGGCCGAGCTTGGTCATGCCACATGGAAGTTCCTCCACACAATGATGTCGCGATTCCCCGACGAGCCCTCAAAAGACGATCGCATGGCGCTTGAGACCTTCATGCACCTTTTCGCCCGCCTCTACCCCTGTGGCCAGTGTGCCAAACACTTCCGCGAGCTCTTGGTTGAGTACCCACCTCAGACGAGTAGTCGCAACGCCGCCGCTGGGTGGCTCTGCTTCATGCACAACATTGTCAACGAGAAGGTACACAAGCCTTTATTCGACTGCAACAAGATCGGCGACTTTTACGATTGCGGGTGTGGCGATGACAAGAAGAAGAAGGAGGGAATCGAGGGAGGCCAGGGCGGCGATGGCAGCGATGGCAGCAAGGGCAGCAGCGAGGGAGACAAGAGTACCGAGAGCGCGCAAGGGGAGGGACCCGACCCAGAGCTGCACAAGGATTGAGGGAAGGTGTACGAGTAACTGTTTGGATTATAATCTGGCCGTTTTTGGAGGAAGCATCATGGGGCTTTGGCGGGACCAGGCTGCCGGATGGCTTGGGGCGATGCGTTCTGCGGTACAATCCATCATTTCCTCCACGTATCGCACCACTCCACATGGATATGTCATGAATGTAGCATAAAACTTGAATGGAACACCTCACAATTCCTGCCGAGTTAAAACTACAAGTTCGTTCTTGTTCTTCAAGCGTTCAGAGACCGCCCCAGTTCGCCAGAACGACACACGTGACTACGCACGTGTCATATAAGTGGATCGGAGCGCGGCTGCGCGTTCAGAGCTGCCTGAGCTCAACATGAGCTCCAGCGTTCCGCAAGCAACGACCGGCGACGACGACGACGAAACACCACACAACCCGCATCATAATTTCTTCGACGGCTTCCCATCAGGCCCCTCGAGCATACCGATACTTTACGAACCGTCATCATGGAATTCGGCCAGTCTGGAGTGTTGAACGAGGGTAAGTTGAGAGCTCCCTCGTCATATTTGGCATCGTGGACGATGTGGAAGCTTACGGAATGCCTGCAGATGGAATCCACGTCGATATGGATCGGTTGAAGAAGGGCGAGGTGAAGTGAGTTGCTCCGTCTGTTTGACCCCTCTGGACAATGCTAACCGATGACCAGCCTGGGTACCTCGATGTATGTCCCCCTAGTTACCCCAACGACACATCACCCTAATACGGTCGCAGTATGGCGGTTACTTTCAAGGATGGAGTTATTCTGGGTATGAAAGCCAAACCCAGGAGTGCGAAATTGGCTACTGACGTCACTTGCAGGAGCTGACTCCCGAACGACGACCGGATCTTACATTGCGAACCGAGTGACGGATAAGTTGACCAGAGTACACGATACCATCTGGTGCTGCCGATCCGGCTCTGCGGCCGACACGCAGGCTGTGGCCGACATCGTGCAATATCAGCTGGGAATGTTTGCGATGCAGAACGGCAAGCCTCCGATGACACAAACTGCCGCCTCCGTCTTCCAAGAGATTTGCTATGCCAACAAGGATCGCTTGTCGTAAGCCACGGACGCCTGTACCCCAAACCAATGATGGACCCAAGAGACTGACAAGGTGTTGATAGGGCTGGACTTATTATTGCTGGATGGGATGAGCGATTCGGCGGACAGGTATACTCAATCCCCCTGGGCGGTTCGCTCCACAAGCAGTCATACGCCATTGGTGGCTCGGGATCGACCTACATCTACGGTTACTGCGATGCGAACTGGGAAGAGGGCATGGAGGAGGATGATGCTGTCGACTTTGTCAAGGGAGCCTTAAGGGAGGCTATCAAGTGGGATGGCAGCTCGGGTGGTGTCATTCGTATGGTTGTTCTGACCAAGGACGGCGCGGATCGTCACTTGTACCTGCCGGACACTGATTACGCGGTGCGGCACGAGTGAAGGGCAAGGGAACTGAGTTGACAGTGACGGTTGGGTCTCAACGGAACTTGGCTTGACTCGTTAGGGAGGGGCAGAAGAGCCGCCAACGACCAGAGCAGAGACAACATAAACTGATGAGACAAGAGACAAGAGGCTTGCGGTTGAAGGCTAGACAACAGTCGGCACTGTACACTAGATAATCGGATCAATGATGAAAGAACATTTACCGAGACTGGCGAGGCGCAAACGGGGGATCCACCGTGGCAGCGGAACGGCATCGGGAGGGGGACGCTGCGGGCCGCCGCCGGGTGCTTCCATGCATCGATTCCTTCTCCGGGTTGCTATCTAGAAAGGCCCAGCGTCCAGGAACGATTTACGACATGATGCGCATCTGTGGAGTATGTACAAAGTGAGGCGAGGCGAGGCGAGGCGAGACGGACAGGGGTAGAACAAGAAAACCCCTCCACCAAAGCACCATCAAGGCTGAGAAATGCGACGAAGGTTTCGAAGAGCGGTGAAAGAGGAGGCTGTGGGATCGAACTGTACAGTAGGTACCTTGGCATCAAGGAGGGGCAGCTGCAGGAGGTTTGGGCTTGTCGTCCATGACGAATGGGGTCGAGAAGCAGCGAGAAGGGAGACAACTGATGGGTTGAGCTGGGGAAAGACACAATGCGCGATGGGTGAAGTGTGTTCAATAGCAGATCGCGATAGAGGCGACAGCTGTGGGCATGTGGTTGGACGGAGGTCAATGTGTGGACGGGACGGGTTACGTGCAACTCATTACGGAGTAGCAGGCGGTGAGATGGGCAACGGCGTTGCACAGCATTGAGGTTTGCGTCATAGATGGCTATCAGGACCAGTATCAGGACTTGTAATCAGGATTGCAGGCATAGAAAGGACGGAACGAGCGCTTAGATCGGACACGTGCAGCGGCTGAGATGGATGCCGAAGGCGTGAGGGCATTGAGGAAGGAGATTGGCCGTGATTCGTAAGAGCCTAGAGTTGTTGGGCTTTGCCCGTGTCATATCGTTAGTTGAGGAAGACGGCATGGGACTGTGCTACACACACGTAACGGAGGGGAAGCGAACGGGTTACAGTACAGCGCCATGGCTGTGTTTGTACGAATTGTGCTGTAGGAACTCAGGATGCACGAGGTGTATAATAATAATGGCATGGTCCTGCACCGAGAGGCAGCACATCCCGGGTGCTAATGGATGGCGCCAACGCGGACAGGGGCCGTGGGAAGTGAGTCTTGCGCAGGGGAAATAAATGAGGGTTTCCTGACCGGCTGTGATGGTAGCGGCAGGGACATGGATGGCTGCTTGGTGTTTGTTGCTGTTGGATGGTGAAGCGATCGCGATGCCGATTTTGGGGGTGGTGAAACAGAGACCCCTCTTCGCCGGAATGGCCTCGATGACCGGCCCACTCCTGGTTGACTCTTCTGAGCCCTGGCTCCGAGCAGCGAGCTACTGTGCAATTCCCCGGTCACCGGTTCACCGGCCGGCCCTCTTAGTTTTTCTTTTCCGCGACGACTATACCTACATAGTAGGTACCTTGACCATGACTACCTAGGTATGAGGAACAATGCATGTCCTTGTTTCCCGTCTCCGTCTCCGTTTCCGGCCCGCGCATGGTTGCTTGCTATTCGGAGCCAGGCTCTAGTCCGCCACAGGGACCTTGTTAGCTGATGTGTCTCCTTGACGAGTGCGGCTTGTCTGAACTGTGAAGTACGAACGACAAGGTGCCATCGTAGATAATGGTAGAGGCACGGTGTATTCGTACGTGCGCATGTCACCCCCGCGCTGGGTCCCGGATCTAGAAGGCGACGGACTGGGAACTTGCCCACGTGCGACAGGCCTTGGCTGATGATGGGTCTTGGCTTTGAGGGGGACATCTGGGGGCGGTGTTTCTTGGCCACCTCATGGTCTGCTGATGAGTGACAACCAAAGTGCAGAACATACGGCCAATTCCAGAGGGTTCTGTGCTCCTGCCCGGCAATCAAACAATATCAAGGGTTTTCTTCTGTATCCGGGACGGGGTCTTTACGGACGCTTTTAGGTGCTGCAAGCTACCGCGTTGTTGGGCAGATAACAGGGCAGGCACCTTGGGAGTTGGGATGTACTGACCCTGGCACGCCTTCCATGTGAGCACGCGAGAATGCAATCAAGGCAGGCAAAAGGCACGATCAAACCTACCTACCTACCTGACTTACTTTAGTGGTCCACCTATCTAGGAACGCATCCCGAGTCCCATTGTCCTGGACTTGAGAGTCTTATCTTGCAACCGTATCTCTTGCTGGCACTTTCATACCACAACCGCGACAACCAACCACCAAATCACGTTCCCTTCACTCTTCTACACAACTCCTGCGCGAGTTCTCAGCCAGCCCGCTTTGCTTGAATCCGCCTCACAATCCCCCCCACTCTAAACCACACTCAAGCTTCGGCCGAGCTCGAGCCACAGTCAACAGGCCATTCATAACTCGTCAGGACCCATCTTCTGCTACTAAGGCCATCCAGATCCAGATCGAAACCGGGCCCAGCAGTGGACGGACTAGGCCGACCGTCCACACCAAACTGTTTTCGTCGACCGAGCCTCGCAGGGAAATCCCGTGTCAGTCGATTCGCTCGTCGAGCCCCATCGGCTCTTTGCGTGGCTGGTCAACTGTCATCGTTACTACTGTACTATCACGATCGACGGTATTTGCTACACGTAATTACGGAACACGTACATACATACATACATACTTAGTAGTAGTGCTGCTGAGGAAAGAAAGCACCGAAAGCTCCATTCTGCTTCCACGCAGTCACTGCCACCGCCACCGCCACTGCCGGCACCACCGATATTTCCCCATCTCCCGCTTAGATGGTCAGGCGATCGACCAACACTGCAGCCCAACGTCCGTCGTCTCCATCACGTTGCCTCCCATTTCCTTCCTCACCGGCCTCCAACGGCCTCGTCTGCGGACTTCAGCCTCAGAACCATCAGCAGGACAGCAGGACAGCAGTAGCAGCCACAGCCGCAGCCGCCACCGCCGCCTCCGTCCCGCGCGCCGGCTCGTCTCCTATCTCATCTGGTCTTCTGCGGAGCGCCCCATCACTCCATTACGTATCAAACGGAGCATATTGTTCCCCGCCTAACGTTACTGCTTGTCGCCCATCGCCGTCCCCGGCCCCGTCGCCATCGCCTTCGCCGGACCTCGCAGATTGGCAAGCGCTCCGGTCCACAGTCTACTCCGCCAAGCATTCTCAAGCTTTGTAAAAGTTCAGGGGTCCTTGATCGCGCATCGCGGAAACGCACGGAGGTAAATGAGTGCGGCGTGTTGCCGACTAATAAGCTGCAGATAGAGACCCTCAGCTGGCCTCGTCGCAGTTTATATCAGATCCTCCCCCTTGATGTCGCATTGCATTGCATCTCATTGCATTGCTTGTTTCGTCTGACTTTTGCTTGGCTTGGGCTGTTTTCGAATACTATCTATCCGCCACACACATACAACTTTGGGTGAGTGGATGAATCTCTTCTCTTCTCTTCCTGTGCTTTGCTTGTTTTACCCCATGTCCATCTCATTCATCTGTTGCATACTCCCCTGCGCTGCCCATTCCTTCGCTCGATTACTCTCCATATCGCATCCTTGCAGTGCTTATTTCTCGGATATTTGATTGCTTGTAAAAACCCCATCTCCCGAAGTCAACCGTGGTGTGAGAAACCCCCCGAACCGAGGAACATACACCGGAAACAGTCATGGACTCTACAGGGAAGATGAGAGACATGTGTGTTGCCATGAGAGTGAAAAGAGAGAAATATAGTGGTTGCAAGGGGTGTGACGTCTCCGGCCTGCATTATCGCGATGCACCTCTCAACGCCACGACAGGGAAATGGGCTTGCTTGGGCTGGGCCTGAGTGATGCCTCGTGTCGCATTCACCGCCAATGCTCGTCGCTGCATTGTGCCTCACAAGCTCTCACTGCCGTACCTTACTTTGTGTGGCTGAAAGTGGCCGCTGCGTACCTAATGTCCCGAAACCCTAAGGACAACTACTCAAGTACTATTGCGACAACACAACAACACACCACGAGAACTACTACTTATGGCTGCGTATCACGACGACCTTACACTTCGTGCTGTCAAGAGCAGATGAGGAACGACCCTAAGGGACGTCACTCACTTCCAGGGTCCCACGAGGGAATAAAGAGAGAGTTGGTCCGGGAAACCCAAAAAAAGAAAGCAAAAAGTCTCATCCGCAAACCGGGCACCTCAGTCTACGAATACGTACCCTGACGGAGCTTGTGGCCTTGCGGCGCAGGGGCACCAATCAGAGCGGCTGCAACTAACACCGAGTTGAGTCGAACCGTCCGCCTGTCTCCGGCTCCGTTGTCGCGCATCCCGAGTTTTTGTCGGGCCTGGCTTCGTTGGCGCAAAAGCCAGTGCCCACAAAGTATCATTCGGTCGGGTCTTTCTCAGGGTCTCATCTCTCTTGTTGTCTGTTCTCTCACTTGTTTGGATGAACCTGCGCTTGTCCTCGTACTCGTCCTCGTCCGCGTCCGCGTCCTCGTCCTCGGCGCCCCCCCCAATCCCGGGCGGCCTATCCATCCGCTGGGTTCTCCGCTGGGCCAACCTACCAACTAGCTACCAGTACCCGCCGCGCTACGTACCCACGAGGGGTAGCCTGTGGCAGTGGTGCTACCCGCCGAAACATTCCATTGAGCACTGAGAGCACTGGGCACTTCGGGGGAATTTGGGGCACTTGCCCACTGGGCTTCCAGTGACCACTCCCCGCCGAACCACTCACCACCAACCTGCTCTACGCCCGCCCACTGGACAGCGCCCGCTCGGCCACTCATCACTCACCACTTACGAGCACCGCCGCACCAGGCTGACCTTGGCTTCTCTTCCCTCTCTCTCTCTCACTCACATCCTCTCTCTCGTCACTCACTCTCCCCCTCGTTCATCTTTCCGCCTCTCCAGACCTCTTGGCCTGTGACATAGACCACCAACTATCTACTCTCGGTCTATCGGTCTCTCGGTCTCTCACACTTGCCCTCTTCAGTCCTCTACTCTGCTGAGACTTCGCCTCGCCGTACCTACAGCCTAGGTACTGTCCACCTCCACCGGGCCGTTCCTGTCCTCTTCTCCCCTCTATCTCTCTATCTCCGCCTAGATTCCCATCTCGATCCCTCCTTTGGATTTGGGCGTTGCTGTCGTCATCGCCTCCCTTCTTGACTCGTCCCTGGCCTCCCCGCATCCGCCTCCTCCGCCTCCTCCTCCTATTCTTTTCCCTCCCCTCTGAACGACTGCCATTCCCAACAAATAATATTCCCTTCCCTCGAGCTAATCCATCCTGTTTTTGCCGCTTGCAGCCGAGCACCCTTCAACGATACCGCACCTCCTTCTGCGAATACCCGCGACACGACAAGATACCCTTCTATCGTCTTTAGCTATTGTCTATTTCCATTCTTCATCTTCGACTTTTCGACTTGTCCACGCCCGATAGCGATGTTATGGCCGCTGTGATTGGCGACTTCGTTTCGGATCCCTCCCACTTCCATACCATGATAGCCAACCCCTCCATCCAGCACCAGCACTCCCACGATTCCTCGTCAACCTACCGCTCCGTCAGCAGATCTCGACACTCGGCAACCCCACGAGCCAACCGCTCCGATTCTGCCGCCGAATACTCCAACGACAACAGCGACCCCGCCGCCTCGTCACCCGCCCCTGCTGTCGTCCCGGTACCAGTGTCTGCGTCGGCGTCAGCCTCTGCGCCCGCGACGGCGCCCGGGGGCCACGGAGCCGCCCACGTGTTCGTCACCGGCGGAGCTTCGCGAATCCCCTCCCCGCCGTCGTCCTCGTCACCCTCCGTCGCTACCGGTCCCGTTGCCGTCGACGATGAGACGAGCTCGCCGATGGCAACCGATGCGAGGGACTCTGTCCCCCTAGGCCACGCCCCGCGTTCCGGCCGGACCCCCACCACCACCACCGTCGTCGCCGCCCAACTACAACAACAACAACAACAACAACAACCATCTCCATCTTCTGACGACTTCAAAATACCCAACCTACCCTTTTCCCTCTCCGCCGGCACCGCTTCTCAGCCTCCTCCGTCGCCGGCGGAGCAGACCGTGGTCCACATTCGTGATCTTGCCCACATCCAGAGTCTGGCTAGTGCCGACATGCTGTCCGGCAATGGATCTGGCATCCTCAACGACCCGCCCCTTCAGCAAATGAAGTATGAGATCAGCGGAATGCCTATCGGCGACATTATCGAGATGGTCGCCGCCCTGTTGACCAAGATCACAACCACCAACGACTTGCAGCATGACGCTATGCAACGCAACGTCGCCCACCAACAACAAGCCAACCAGTCGAGCGAGACCAGTGGTAACTCTATCTCTCCGCTAAACCACTCCGTCCTTGCATTTCACGGCAAGAACGTGCCCGCAATCACCATCCTGAGCTATCTCTCCCGAATACACAAGTACTGCCCGACCACATACGAGGTGTTCCTGAGCTTGCTTGTCTATTTGATCGCATGACGGAGCGAGTGAACGATATGGTGACGAGGAGCGAGGAGGAGCGACGGCAGGTCGAGCCCTTGGGTTCGATGTCTACCATCTCACGCGACGCACACGACACACACGACACACACATGCACGACGATGGCTCAGATGACTCGGATGAGAGTGATTCGGACCTCGCAGATGACGACGAAGAGATGGAGGACCCTTCAAGTCGACCGAGCCGCCAGAGTAGCCATCGGGGGGCTTCAACCTCGGATGACCACCCTACTATGGCCGCTGCGACATACTTCGTCGTTGATAGCTTCAACATTCACCGGCTCATCATTTCTGGTGTGACATGCGCCAGCAAGTTTTTCTCCGATGTCTTCTACACAAACTCGAGATATGCTAAGGTATGATCTCGCCCTTCCCCTTTGCTTTCTTCCCTCTTCCAACCAAGGATCACATCCTGCTTTTAATCAGCACATTGCTCACTCTTACTAGGTGGGCGGATTGCCACTTGTTGAGCTCAACCATCTTGAACTTCAGTTCCTCCTTCTCAACGACTTCCGACTTTCCGTTCCAGTGGAAGACCTGGAAGCATATGCCACCATGCTTGTCGAATTTTACGCTCGAGAGGTGGTGGCCAAACAGCCGGGGGCCGCGCCAAGCGAGTAGGCACATTCACAAAAGGCACACTCATGAACCTGTCGTAGGGTACTTCAACCTACATAAACAACTGTTTGCGGGGTAGGATATGAGGCAGATCCCTCCCTGTTTCGGTAATAGCGCCTGGCTCATTGACGGCCAACCAGCCTGACCAGGTTTAATACGACCTGTGGTGAGACTCCTGGTTGGTAGTTTAGAGCTTCTTGAGGGGCAACTTATTGGGTTACTCCTTCTTTTAGATGTTTGAGTGACTGGAAACTGGTTTTCGGACACTCTATCTTTAGAGACTATACCAAGAGACTAGCATATACGTTTTTGCGCATCAGTACGACCGGGTAGGCTCAACTGCTCGAGCTGGACGACGGTTGAAGAGGGGATATAGGCGACACATGTACGACTGAGGCTGCTTCATAATGAAATGACTTGACGGGACGACTGATGGGGGGGCGAGCAGTGGGCTGCCAGGACGATGGATACTTGATACTCGAAACTACTGCTTCTGATTAGACTGGGATGCTTGGGCAAACGGTGGCGGGTGGTTGGAGGGAAGGGGCCTTGGGGGGGGGAAGACTTCACAACGTGTACTGGCGTTGACGGCGTTCTGGTAAAGAGGTTCTCTTTTTCTTCTTATTTCTCCATGTTAAGATGGTCAAGATAGACAAAGAATGGACCTCTCAGCATTCACATGCGTGCGCTATACCAACTGCCGTGCGAAGTCAGTGAGTTTCGAGGGTCTGTTATAGTATGCCCGAGCCTCTGAGATGGCTTTTTGGGAAGTTGATATGCCTAGACTTGACTTGCTCTGATGCTCAGCCGATGCACGGAAATTTCAGACTTGGCTTCCCACAATAGCAGGTTACTTTTTGTCATTCATTCTTCATCAAATTACTTCCACCTCATAATTACTCGCTTCCTCAGGACACAATGTTCCAGCTAGGCTACTTGCTGGTTTAGTAAAGCCGATTAAATAAGATGGATAGAAATATCGAGAACCCAAGGGTCCCGAATCTTCCATGCCCAAGCGGGCCCACATCAACAATAGTCTTTGCATGGGAGAACCCTTTGGTATATAACAAGAAAACAAACGAAAAAAACCCAAGGATGATTACATTACAAATTAGACCTGGGAGGATCCCACGTCTCCTCGGGGTGGTTGAAGGCTAAATCAGCATTCTCCATCTTCATGCCGAGCTGCCAGCGTCCGAGAGTGGGCCAGAAGTTGTCGTGCTCGCCGGTGAGTTGGCCCTTGTCGTCGCGGTGTTGGGCGACGTCGAACCATCCAAGCATGGAGCGGCGGCTGTACTGCTTTGGGACGACGGAACACCAGCGATTGGTACCGGGGAGCTCGCCTTGGCTGCCGTTTCCCGGGGGCAGGGGCGGGAGGACGAGGGTGGAGGTGATGCCGAGGTAGTTGACCCATGTGGTAGCGAAGGGGAAGCTGGGAGCGAAACGCCAGGGTTTGAAGGAGGCCTGGAAGAAAGGGACCGGGCTGGCGGTGGCCTCGGTGGTCTCGTCGTCAGAATCGGTGTCATGAGGGAAGACCTTGATGGTGGTGGAACCATCGGGGTTGTTGGACCAGTCGAAGCGGGCGAGATGCTTGGGGACGTTCCAATCTTGGTGGTGGTTAGTGAGGGCATATAAGTGAGTGAGAGTCAAGGAATGGATGGTGTACTCACTTTTCCGGCCATTGTAACAGGTGTGTTTCTGCGAGACATAGATCCTGGATATCCTTGGGTTCCGCTTGGTCCGCTTCTTCCCCTGGGCATCGTCGCGAGTATATTCAAAGCTGCCGGGAACGACGAGGAGCTCGTCATATGGGCCGACGGGGGAATCGTTGTAGCGCAGAATCTGGATCATGCTGAGACCGCCGACGGGCTTACCCGACGAAGGGGCGGCGTAGTCGGAGGCGGCCTCGAGGGGGGAGTAGGCCATCGAAGGCAGGCCGGCTTTGGCCTGGGCGCCTGTGGTCCACCAGGAGAATGAGTAGACGTCGCCTTTGAGGGACCATGGAGGAGGGACGGAGGGGATGTGTTCTGGGCTGCTGGTGCTGGTGCTGGTGCTGGTGAATGGGTTGGAGTCGAGTGCAGGAGGGCTGATGGCCGTGTCCGGGAGGTCCGGGGCTTCCGTGGGATTGATGGTGTCGTCAATGAGCGACATGGTGATGACGATGACTACGGAGATAAAGTGGTGATGGCGTTGCTGGGGTTGCTGCTGTTTGGCCGGAGGATTGAGACGCGAGTCGGTGCCTTGGAACGGGGAGTTGGTGGTGATGGGGAGGATGAACAATGAAAGATGTAAGATGGATGAATAGACGGACGACGGATGACGGACGGCGAGGTGACGTTATCCCCTCCTCCCTCTTACTTCCATCCGGGAGCAGTGTAGCATTGAGGCTAGAGCAAAGCTACTACCTAGGTAGAGCACCTGGGCGGGCAGGGAGGTAGGCAGGTAGAGGTACCTACGTTGCAATGGAACTGGAAAGGAAACGAAAGGTGCCCTTGCTCCTTCCCAGCCGGGCGGGAAGCTAATGCAGCAGGTACTATGGAGCTTAGTTGGACGACGACGGGATGGGACAGGCCCGCTTTCAGATGATACCTTAGGCACCCAAGCAAAGTGCGAGTAAATCGCTTGGGTACAGTAAGTAGGCAAGTAAGCAAGTAAGCAAATGGATGGATGGATGGATGGATGGATGGATGGATGGATGGATGAATGAATGGATGAATGAATGGATGAATAAAAATGAATGAGACGCGGGCGTTGATGAATTGGGCAGCCGCCAGCCTCACTTGCTTAGTAGTTCCCCCCCCCCCCCCTTCTCTTTTCCCCCTTCTCTCCACCCCATCGGCATCGGAATCCGGACACGGCATCTCGAAAAGGGTCCCCGACCCGAAGGAATGGGCTTTTGCCCCTCCCCCATCCCCATTTCCCGTTCCCCGCCCACTAATAACCCTTCTTCTCTTCTAAATTTTCCCTAGCACGCACGCTGCATGGGCTGATCGTGAGCGAGTGGACGCGACACGGCGGCACGGGAAGGGCAGGGAGGGAGAGGAAGGTGGGAAGCACGTGTCTGTCAATGCTTACTTCCATGCCATTTCCCCTCTCTCTTTGGCCGGGAATCCGAGATGAAAGCAGCGAATTACAGCCTAATCTGAGGTCGCGTCGCTAGACAGAACTACTGATATTGGCAGACAAGGTACCATCTTGGCAGCTATTGCAACCCCAAATGTGATGTAGCCGTCCACTGGGACTTGTGGGTGGCTAATTACCAATCACCATGTGTCTTGTCCGTCCTTTCGTGCGCCAAACCGCAGTGAACAAGCTCTTTTCTCTGTTTGTACCGCATCATTAGGCTACGTCAGAACTGATCCCAGTAATTGATTCCCAGCGCTCTGGACGCCCTGGCCGCCACCCGCATGTGGCCCTGGGTTTCTCGCCCTCGCTCCCCACACTTATCCTGTCCGACCTGCTCGACCTTGCCTCTTCATTTGTCTGTTGGTTCGTTCGCTTTCTTCCGGGTCATGCAACTAGGGACCATGTTCCCCACTGGCTTTTTATCCCCTTCTCCATTGGCCAAATTCCTCAACTCAACAAGCATCCGCTGTCTTCTGTCTTCTGTCTTCTGTCTTCTGTCTTCTGTCTTGAACTCTTCTGACTATCTACTTCGTACTGTACTCCGTAGTTAACTTACCTGCTAACTGACAACAGACAAACCTCCAAGAACATCCGTCCTCCCCTCCTTTCATCCACCGCCTTCACTACACATTAATCCACACCTGCTCTACTGCCTAGTAAAACCCGCTCTCTGCCCTTTTGCATTCCGTCAATAATTCTCCGGCCTCATCAACTCCACATCTCTATCCTTGTCACCATCGTCCCCCACTTTGGAAACTCCGTCTCCTTCTCCGGTGCCTTCACCTCAGCGCTGCTGATTCCCACATATAGCCCTGCCACCGCCCCTGGCTCGACCTCGTTCCCATCGCTCCCGAGCACTCGGAACCGGAGTGTTTCCCTCAGGAACGGCTCCACCGCCTCCACTCCCAGGTGCGGAATCTCCCCGACCGCTACCATCTTCATCAGTGCCGAAGTCATTGGCGTTGTTCCCGAGATCTTCGCCTGCGAACCTGTTGCTCGGTTCATGGTGAATATTGCCACTGTGCCCACTAGATTTTCTGCCCAATTCCACTCCTTTGTCTCTGCCGGAGCCTCCCCTAGGAAGAAGTGGATGCCAAAATTGCCATCCAGAGCCTCCATGTCGACGAGCACATTGGCAACCCACTCCGTGTACCATCCGTCTTTGACCACCAAAGATGCTGGGGGGTCTTCCGCATCGATCCTGACATTGGGCTTCCACCCAGGAAAATGCCCGCCAACCATCCCCAGATCCCTTATCTTGTGTGGGTGACGACGAGCTCGCCACGTTTTGGCCATCAGCCCGGCCGCACTCGATCCACCGTACCAGCTGTTAATCTTCTTGATTAGCTGGTCCCGGAGATCTTGGCCTTCTAGAGACGAAGCATCTGTATCGGCGTACGTATAACCAAATGCCTCCGTGGTCCTTGACATGTCCGAGTCCCAAAACGTGCCATCGTCAGAGGCGAAGAATGGGGTAAGAGCTGTCCTAGAATCCTGTATTTCCCCCTTGAGCGTCGTGAAGCTTGTCTCTCCCGCCGGCGCAGGTGTCATCCACGATGATGGATTGAGAATTTGCCACATGGCCACGAGTCGGTCCGTCATAGTATGGTGGAGAAAGAAAAGGGGATCAAAGGCCGATAGCGGCACATATGTCATGTGCCCCTTGAGGCCTCCGTAAATGTGAATAATGTCGTGTATTGCCTCGATGGAATCCCAAGTTGACAGATTTTGCGACGTAGCCCACGCTTTATTCCCAAATGTGTTGAAGTCATTGTAGCTAGAAAATAGAATAAATAGACGCTGTTGAATTTCCGGTAACTTGGAGAGCAGCGCTGCGCTGACCTGGTCGTTTTTGGAAGGGGGTGATGTGAGGCTCACCGACAAGTCGGGAGCCCGTTTGGTCTCGTCCCAACTGTTCAACTGAATGTAGATCAGCTAACGTTCACGAAGAAGACACCTCGCTGATACTTACTGGGCCCCAGATGAAGGCATCCTCATCTTTAGGATGGAAAGGGTAGGCGAATAGAGGATTCCTAATGTTCTGGACTCCTCTTGGGCCCCTTTGAGAAATGACCGGATGCCAAAAGACGTCGGGGAAGTGGTCTTCTCCATCGGGTGCACCCATTGCCCAGTCCCAATAGGGGATCCGGAAATCCATCGCCGCCTCTTGGTATGCTTGCCGCTCCGTCCCATTAGGAAACATGTTAGCAATGACGTTGACCATTCGGTGCATCTCTTGCTATTCCATCTGTTAGCAAGCAGCTGGAACTAGCCAGTATGTATAACCTGCCTCGAACAGAGCTAGGTATGGCCGATGCCATGTCGGAAATAGGACCGAGCTGTGCGGACAGTACCCGGACAGATTTGCCCCGGCGACAGCCTCAACACCATTCCAAGATTGGAAGGGCACACCGTGTATCCCTAATCACAAGACGCACAGAGAAGCACGTTAACGTCATTTGTTCCCCTAGACCTTATTCTTAAGACGCTGCGACATACCGGCAATCTGGTACCACGACGTGGGATCGTCCTGACTGACGTACTGAAACATACTCAGCGCCAGAATGAACAAGTCCCATTTATACGAGTCCGAATGCATCTGTCGAATCTCAGGCCTCGCAGGCAAGGTACCATTGCGAGCCAGGGGAAGTTGTCCGATTATGATGCGTGAGGAGTCGTCTTGTCGTCTCGTAAGGGATTCGATGTCGACGCCGTAGTTATACGCTTGTCCCGCAGCGAGGAGAATTGTGCCGAGAAGGCTTCCAAGGAGAAAGAGGAGGCTGCGCATAGTTGCGCTGTACCGTCGACGCGGTCCGAGAGGAGGTGGACAGAGAGAGTAAGAAAAGGAGGCGAATGGGAATAGGGAGGACAAAGAACCCAGAATCCAGGGTGGGGAGTTTCAAGAAAAGAAGGCCAAAGATCGAGCAGCTCCTAGGAGTATCGGGTAGAGTAACTGCCACTCCAAGTTCTTGCCCCCAAAACAGCCAAAAAAGATTCACTTCGTGCGAGCTGCAAGAGAGCCCTGCTTGTTGGACAATAATCTGGGAGTGAGTCAGTGTTGGAATTGAGCCAGCTCGACCGGTCGCTTTCTGAATGACGAGGAACAAAGGAGAAGAAGAGAGAGAAACCGATGAGGGAACGGAAAAGACGGGCACCGTGGGATATGACCTACCTGCCCTGTACCCTGAGAAGGAAGGCGCAACTCCCCCGATGCGCCACACAGACCGAAACGCAATGACGCAAGAGCTTGACCTAAGTATGTCTTGTCTTGGTAGAATTGTGCTGCGGTAGTAGAGAAAACGACGTAAGCTGAAAAGAAGAGAGAGGCGAAGAGAAAGAGAGAGGGGAAAAATACATCTCCAACAGCTGTCAACAGACGACAACACCACCAAGCGAGGTCTTCTGCCAGCTGCCAGCTTAACCCGGTGACCAAGTCGCCGTCGCGGAACCTTGCAGACGGCCGCTGTGACACATCCCCGGCGGCCCAACACGATAGGGGACTCTCCAGTTCTATTCGTTCGGCTACTCGCAGACTCGCGACTTTGCCCAGTCTTGTATCACCGTTGTGCTCTCAATGAGTTCCCTTGTTGCCCTTCCTACGTAGCTATCCCACGAGGATGCGTTGGCCGCGTGTCGGACCCGGGCAAATCGGAGCCGGGGCTGAAAGAGGGTTGTGCCGTCTCCGTGCCGTGCCGTTATTGTCGATAAGATAGTTAGTGAGGCCTTGGGAGACCCGGAGGAGGCTATGATCATGTTCAATCCAAGTGCCTACTGACTTAGGGGCTGGGTTGCTTGCGACCAGCATCGAGATCAGGGAAAGACGCAGCCGCCACAGGAGAGACAAACTGGGTTACCACTCGACAAGACACGTCAATGCTGGTCCTGGAGTATGACTGCCGTCTTCATGTGAACGTCATTCTTGGTATTTGTCTCGTCATTTAAATATACATCCCCTCTCCGTCCGCCATCCTCAGCAAGACGAGACACCGACGACAGACCCCTACCCCTTCAGATATCTAGAAACCGAGGCATGGACGTACATGCGTGCGTAGCTGCCCAGCCAAATGCAAAACACAGATAAAGATACGAAATAACATCAATCCAATCACCGTTTATTTTCCAACCCGAACGCCGTTCAGTGCCATTGGCCTCATCGGACCCTTTCGAGGCTCGTCTCCACGGTCCACCCGGTACTTGAGCTTGATACCCATGGCCGCTAGCTCCACGTCCAGGAATCGGAGCGCTCCTGGCACGACCACCATGGTAGTCTGGTCGCCGCCAACCCACGAGTTGCCTTGGCCATCCTCCCAGATCTCGCCTTGGATCTCGGTGAGATCGATGCCTTCCGTGTCGTCCAGCTTAATGGCACAGTTTCGGCATCGTACGATGCTTGGCGCCTTCTTCTTGCCTGGTGCGAACTGCGACACCGTCGGCTGCACAGAGAGGAACGAGCCACACCGGCGGCAAATCCAGGACTTGGAGTAATCCGAACAGTTGAGGAGACGATCCTGTAGTAGGAAAGCAGTTCCGTGCGCCAGAAGCGCGTCACGCTCCATTTCTCCCACACGGATACCACCACCCCTCTTTCGGCCTTTGATAGGTTGGCCTGTCGTCGGCACCACAGGACCCGTCGTTCGCACCTGATACTTGTCGTTGACCATGTGACGCAGTCGCTGGTAGTAGACCACACCGATATAGATATCAGCAGCCAGCTCCTCTCCCGTGATACCCGAGTACATGGGCTCGTTGCCGTGGTAGTTGTAGCCAGCTTTCATTAGCTGGTGGCCGAAGAAGTCGGCAGCCGTGTTCTCCTCGTCAAACCTGAATGGCGTCGAGTCCTGGGCCAGTCCGTGCAAGGCGCCGGCTTTTCCTGCTAAGGACTCTACGAACATGCCTATCGTCATACGAGAAGGGAACGCGTGAGGATTGATGATGATATCCGGCTGCATCCCTGACTCGGAGAAGGGAAGATCGATCGTCTGCCACTTCTGCGAGGCGACACCTTTCTGTCCGTGACGAGATGAAAACTTGTCACCGATGAGTGGTGATCGTGGGACACGGAACTTGACAGAGATGGTCTGCAATGGCTCGTTGCCCGTCTCGGCTCCAATCAACCGCACCTCCTCCACAAAACCAGTCTCAGAATCCTTGTACTTCTCGTAGTGGGTTAGGCCGTCCAAGTTGACCATTTTGCCGTTGTAGTCGGGCGTGACTGTGTGCCAGGCGCAAATGACATCCCCGTCTTGGACCATACGACCAACGTGCGGCAGGCCGTCGTCGTCAAGCATTCCTTGATACTCCGCGCTTACGTAGCTGTGCGGGGCGAAGCCAAATGCCTTGGTGACGCTCTTGCTGACCTTAGTTCTCGAGTCATCCTTAAGCGAGATCTTCTTGGTCTTGTAGATGGTACCATAACCAAAGCCTCGATCGTGGGCGCTTTTGTTGAGAATCATGGCATCGTCCATGTCGTAACCGGTGTAAGAGATGACAGCCACAACGGCATTCATACCGTTGGGAAAGTTGTCGAAACCATAAGTGTTGTGTAGAGGAGCCCGAACGACCGGGGTTTGACCGGTCTGTAGTCGATAACTCTTGTTGTCAGTGCGGTGGCGGGTTGCAGTGCCCGGCGTTCCCATGGTCTGTTTACCCATCTGACACTGGTACATGTTTCGAGGAGACTGATTGAAATCCGAGAAGGGGGTCATGTTGGCGAGAATAGACAACATGTTGGTCGGATCGAACTCGACATGGGTGGACCTGCCAGACTCAATCTCTTGAGGTACAACGGCAATAGTCATGTACGGTTGCTCGTACGGGCCAACATAATCCTCCTTCTGGAGAGGGAGATACTTGACGGGCCGCACCATTCTGGCTGGCGTAGAGGTCATGTATACGCCAGGGTAGGAGCCACCATTGGAAGCAGGCACGTATCCAATTTCCAACTCCAAAGGAACACCGTGAGTGCCCTCAACTTTCCAGTACCGGAAGCAATCCGCGATTCTCAGAGACTCCTTCGGGGTACACCAACCAAGGATCTTGCCGTCAAGCATCACAACCACATTCTCCTCGGTCGAGGCCGACGAGGTTTCGACTATACCAAGCTCAGCAGCGAGGGAAGGCAGGCGGGAGACGTCGACCGAGTCTGTCATAATTTTGCACTTATGAGCCAGATGGTTCAAGAGACCACAAGGAGCACCATCAGGGGTATGGACGGGGCACATGAAGCCCCAGGACTCGGGGAGAAGTTTTCGCACAGCGGTAGTCTTAAGTTGGGCGAAGAAGGCACCTCGATGCACCATGCGAAAGTGACTGATAAATCGAAGGAAGTTGAGTTTTTCGGCAACCACCACGAAACCAGCCGTCTGCTGTAGATCCAAACCGGACGAGCTCTGTAGGTTACCAGTTGACAGGAAGTACTCTAGAGCGTTTCCAAGATTCTCGTTGGCCTTTCGGAAGATTGTGTTGGGGAACTCTTTGCGGAAGTCTTCTGATGTGAATGAAATGGTTGGGTATCTCCGGAAATAGTCTCGAAGGGAGGCACGGACGTTGACGCTCAGGAACTCGTCGAGTCTCTCCTTCAGAATCTGACCATAGAGGAAACCTCCCAGCAGAATCTCCTGATTTTGAACGGCATCAGGGTTGTCGACTGCACATTCTCCAGCAACAAGCGCATACAGCTTTCGGATCATGAAAAGAACCATCTTGAACTTTTCGGTGTCTTGTTCCTCAGTAACATTGACGTTACCCAGATGAACCAAGACGATCTTTCGCAGAAACTCGGTACCGACCTCGAGGTTCGACATGGTGTCTGGAACACCAAGCACGATTCGAAACTTCTCGCCGAGGTATGCGCGGGTCTCCGATTTGCTGTATAGGTTGTAGGACTTGTAAGTCCTCAGAAGGAGCTCGACTCGTTCAGTAAGGAAAGTGTTCTCGGTCGACTTGGAGCCGACGGGGCCGATCAATCCCTCAAAATCTCCCGATCGTTGGTCTCGACCAGCGCCTTCAAAATCATCATGACTGGGATGAGGTATTCGTTCTTGCGCCAAGAGAAGCGGAATGTCGCGTTTCCGTCATCGAGGTAATGGAGAACGTTGGTCTGAGAGGTCTCATCGGGTCGAACCGCTCGAAAGATGATACCGTACGGTGTGTATCCAGGGCCTCGGTTTTGGAAACTGGGTCGGTTGATAGCCATGGGGAAATTCCGCCTGTTCATTTGCAGCATTCGAATGATCTTCTCGTTACCGTTGACGATGAAGTAGCCACCAAGTTCTTCCGACTCTTCTTTCCGCTCAACCAAGAGCGCAGGCGAGTTGTTCTCGAGGTGACATCTGTTTGACTGCGACAATGTTAGCAAAGAAAAGTCAAGCCGACAAAAGAGTCAATCCGTACCTTGATCATGATCGGCACTTGACCTAATTCTCGCACAAACTCGAAGGGGTCACCGCCGTCGATTTGGCACTCAAAGGTAGCTGAGAGTCGACCTCTGTATGTCACATGGCGTTCTCTGCATTCGGCAGGGAAAATCTGGCGGTTGCGCGCCATCTTGTTAGACGGCGGAACCTGGGCCTTCTGGAGTGTGACGTCCTTGTATCGGATGGACAGACGGCTCTTGCCCTCGGGGCCAGCCCTCTCGTCGCCATCCAGATATGTCTTGGTGCCAATGTCGGCGAGACCATGGGCCATCAGCCCAGGCTTGCCGTCGCTACGCCAGAGACCATTGAAGGATTCGATATGGGGATCAATGGCTAATTGGAGGGCGGGATAGGCGGTGTGATCCTTGGGAGGGTTTCTAAAGAGGTTTTCGCGACGAAGAGTGTGATACTGATGGTCCCACTCGGTCTTGGTAGCCGAGGGCGCCATGGTTGTAGATGTCGGGGCAGGACGCCTGGGACCTTGGATGGCGGTGTTGCGTCGTCGTGGGTAGCGGTGGTACTCGATAGTGAGCTGAAATAATTTCACCTGGTGATTGCAATAAGCCTGCCGGATTTTACTGGCAGAATAGATTCAGGTAGAGCTTTAGAGACTCGCCAGATGGGCCGCTCGCGATGCAGCAGAGAATTGAGGCTATCCCAGGACCCAGCGCAACGAAAAAAAAAGGCCGGTCGAGCTATCTGAAAAAAAATACCGATAAGCCCAAGTCACATGAGAGCAAGCGTTATCGATAGAGGCGGGGTGGGGGCGGAAGCAGACGAATGAGGGGCAGCATTCTTTGACGGAGGCGTACCGCCAACAAGTTGAAGTCCGTGCCATACAAAGCATGGAAGCGTGGTCCACGACATCCTCTGCACTCCGTCATCATCACCCATACCTCGCCAAAAAGGATTCTGGAATCTGAGGTCAAAATACTGATCGCAGTCGAAAAATAGTGTGATAGAGACTGGAGAACGGGCAAGAGACGACCACGGCAATTATTAAGAGAGAGAAGTGGGAGGGCTTGGGTCAACATTTGTGGAACAGTCCTGCGTATTTGGTGCAAGCGGAGAGCAGCGTTTCAAGGTCCTCCGGGATAAGATGGATGGTGGGTTGAAGATTGTAGAAGTAGAGACATGAAGCAGACAGGAAATTCACGGCCCTCAAGAGAGAGGCGAAGACCTGTAGAACTGAGAAAATAACAACCGCAAACCCAGAGACCTACCTCCATACCGAAGGCCAAGGCAGGACTATGCCCACTCAGTACCTACGGCTAGGCCGAATACTTGCTGATTCGTACAGTATTGCATGCTGCACAGACATGCAAGGCGCATCGCTTCCTTTCTCAGTGTCGTCCCCCCACAGGTGACGGCGGCGTCCTTTTCCCTTGCTCTCCCCATGTGGCAGCCAATGGCCTCGAGCCGCTTCTCCCTTGGAACCGGTGCCTGGAGAGTGGTGATGCACTCGTTGGCCGGAGTCGCGAGGAGTTGGGGGCCAAGGTGCTCTGATACATCGGCGTCTATTGCGCAGAACATGCAGCCCAGCAGCCCAGCAGCCCGCTACCTACCCAGCTCCGTCGGGGGAGAAGGCCAGTCCCCTCTTCCCGGAGCAGAGGTCCAGCTCCCATTTGCTCCAGTGTTCCCAAACCTGACCCAAAGTACGGGCAATGCGCCCTGAACTGCTGCACGGCCAGAGTGAGGTAAGGAGGCCAGAGCTCGCTACCTAATGGAAGCTCTTCCCACACCTCAGCCACCACCACTAACACCACCACCACCAGACAAGACCACCAACCAGCACTCTCGCCACCAGCCATGAAGGTTGCTTAGCACGAGGTACGGTCGGACGACCTTGCTTCTTGCAGCCCAACCTGCGTTACCGATGGCGCATAACTATTCCGTTTATGCCGCTGCTGTGGCCGTTGCCGTTGCCGTTACCGTTGCCGTTGATTTCTCCGCCTCTGCCACTGACCCGGTCTTTGTTCCCGAGGACGGACGAGGACCAGAATAACCACCACGCAACAAGGGAATGCCCGGACGATTCTACCGTCCACCAGCAGTCATCATCATTCAGTTACGGTAGTGCTGTTGATTCTTTTGATTTCCAGGGTTGCTTCTGCTTCCGCTTCTGCTGATGAGGCTGCCGCTGGATCTTTTGTTTGACACTGCAGAGTACAGAACCTAGAACCTCGCTCCGCCCAGGCGGCCCTATAAGCGGCCAGGTACCTGCCCGTCTTGACAGAAGCTACCAGTGGTACTGTCCGCATTTTTGAGGAACGGAAGCTTCCTTCCTCGTCGGGTTCCAGTTGTTATTGTTGGAGCTGTTGCTGCCTTCCATTCTACCTGACCTGACCTCATTCTTCGCCTTTTGCTCCCTTTGCCTCCTCTCGTCTCACCCAGATTCGTCATCGTCATCCTCGATTCATCTTGCATTCTCCTCCAAAGCGTCTCTTCTGACGCATCTGCTCTGGGCTGCTCCCGTCTAAGCCTTGCCATCATCCACATCTCTCCGTTTGGCTACAGTCGTCATCATTTAACTACAGCTCAACTTGAGCTCTCCGTCGATCCATCGCCCACTCGTTGCTGCCGAAGCGAGAGTGCCTAACCAGCTTGCCAGCCTTTTGGCCCTCGTGCGTCAGTTGACCCAGTTCTCCGCCCTGTCATGCCGTAGGCGCCTCTACGAAGTACTTCCCCGAGTTCCTCGGCCCCTACTTACTGCAACGTCCCCGGTAGAGATAACTGGGGCACAGCCTACTCCGTACCGTCGCTGGGCTTTGCGACAAGGCGCTCACGCGCCCAGGCACATACATATCTGACACAAGGACTTTCACAACGATCTTAAGGTGGCAGCTCCTCCCGCACCCATATACCAGTGACCAGTGAGAGGAGACACTACCAAGTCTATCCCTCCACTGTTGTTTCCCCGTCTTGGCCGGAGGTTGCCTTACGATAACGGATGGTGCCTTGAGCAACCTGCACTCTTCTGCACTCTCCTGCACTCACACATACTACATCTACAAGCTGCTCGCAGACGACACCGACACAGACTACACCCGCCTCCGAGTCGCCGATTTGAAACAAGAGTCGACAGGTCCTCCCGCCGTTGTTACCGCCTTGCCTTTCACCAAGACGGGTTGTTCCCAGTTCTCGCCCAACGAGGACCCTGCAGACATCCGCAACGGGATCTAGCAAGGCTAAAAACAACAACATCAAACATACATCTCCACCGGGCCGCTGCCATCACCCGCTGTGCGGCAAGCTGTAGCCGCTCTACTGGAGGCGAGGCCCTTGACGCCCAGGAGCACTGACGTCGACGTCCCGAGCCCTGGTCGATCATCGCCCCGAGCACCGTCCACCCTGGTTGAGACGAATGAGACGCCGCAGCGGTTAACCCACACTACGGCTGCCACCTCTAGGCTGGACCAGGTGATTGAAGATTGGAAAGTCACAACACCCCGCGGCCTGGCACTGTTTCGGCCAGTCGGTGTTCGTACACTTTGTACCGCGCACCTCACTTCTTCCGCGTCTTTCGCTGCTGCTGCGACCAGCTTCCCCAAGCTCGTCTGGAACACCTTCACTTTTACGTTTGTGTCTATCGACTGCGCGTCTCCATCCGCCAAAACCCCCATTCATCATCCGTTTCCCGCCCACTTCGCACTGGCGCTGCGCTGCGCTAAAACCTACGCTACCTGCGCCGCCAGGCACGGGTCGTTCCCACCCCCTCCCCATCCCTCCCCCCATCAAGGGCCCCAAGGCTCGTGCCCTTTTGGCGGTCTTGGTGTAGCCTCCAGCGGTCCTCTGGCTTTTGGGTGCGGTTTTCGGTGCCCGCCCTGAGGCGTCCTCTGCTGTCTCGGCCGTCATCTCGTCCCAGGTGGAGCCCTTTTTGTGCGTCCGCCCAGGCGTCACCTTGTGCCAATCTACTGCTCCTCCATCGTTGCACCACGAGCCTCTCCTCCTCCTCCATCCCATCGCCGCCTACTCCCGACCCCGACTCCGACACTCAGACGCTGGCGCACATAACTTGCCATTTGCAAATGTTATCCGTCGACTGCCATCGTTATACAAGCCGCTTTTCTTCCTGAGCCGCACCTCCGTCCGTCGTCCCTGCGTCGCGACGTCTGAGCGCCAACAATAATTCCCTTTCCATAAAGCACCCCGCCCACCACATCTTTCACCGTCTCCCAGATATTTCCCACCCCCAAAAAGATAACCTGCGACAACATCCTCCTTCAACCTTCTCCCCCAGCTAGCTGCCTGGTTTGCATAGCTGCTCGATCGATCGGCCCCCGCCTTCGTCCGACCTCTTCCCGCGATCCGACCTGCGCTTGCGCAATCCGATAGAAACATGGCTGGGATCTTCCGGAGGGTCTACGATTGGCTGCTGCGCATGTTCTGGTGAGTCGACATGGCCACGGATCATGCGCCGGGTTTTCTCCTGGCGCATGCCTGACTTCCCACGTTTTGTTCCCCACCTCGGCATCGGGCCCGACGCTTCCACTCCGCCGATAGAGACTGACATCGGGACCGTAGGGCGATGGAGATGGAGGTGACCATGGTTGGCCTGCAAAATGCCGGAAAGACCTCGTTGCTAAGAGTTCTCGCTGTGAGTCTCCCACACCCTCCCTGTTGCACTTACCACTCCCCGACAAGCACTTACTAACATATGTCGCGTACCACAGGGAGGAGAGTTCACTCTCGAGTAAGCGCATCCCGTAATGCCTCACATCGCCTCCCCAGGGGCCGAACAGTTTGGTTCTTAGTTGCGTATAGATGCCATGGCTGACTCTAGATCCCGTGTAGCTCGATTCCCACCGTCGGGTTTAATATGAAAAAAGTGCAACGGGGCCATGTGACACTCAAGTGCTGGGATATTGGTGGCCAGCCGCGGTTTCGCACCATGTGGGAGAGATATTGTCGGGGCGTGAGCGCCATCGTATTCATCGTCGACATTGCCGATCTTGAGTTGATCCCGCAGGCTAAGGAGGAGCTCCATGACCTCATGGGCCGCCAATCGCTTGCTGGGATCCCGCTCCTTATTCTCGGAAACAAGTCTGACCTTCCGGAGAAGCTCTCAGTGGACGAACTGATTGACGAACTCGACCTGAAGAGCATAAGAGGCCGTGAGGTGTGCTGCTATGGGATCAGTGCGAAAGAAGAAACCAACCTGGATGCCGTGGTGGAGTTCCTGATGAAGTGGGCCAGCCGAGCAGCATAAGGTAGATGCAGAAGAGCTGGCGGTCCCCAGGTTCGACAGCAGAAGACGGCCCCGGAGGAAGGCACTGCTTCTCCCCAGGCCTCGATTGGGGACTGATTCAGGCATGCCGGACGTCGCTGGGCCTGGAAAGAAAGATTTCAAAGGAAAGATATAAAAGGCCGACCTTGCGGCGGACAGTTGGTGGACTCACACGGTAACATATATAAAGTTCCTCTCTCACGAGCTCATGACATTTCCAGATATTCTGTCAGCCCATGAGCGGGTCTTCGGAGTCATGTCGAAGGCTTCTTCTAGTTGTTGGTGTTGGAGGTTTTTATGGATGACAGAGCATGGCTTCGGGGAGGGGAGTGTTCAGCACTGGCTAGAATGGCGGACAAGGGCATTTTCTGGAAACACGAGAGACGGCACTTGCCAAAGCTCAGACACTAGTGTTGGTTGGTTGATTGATTGTTTCTCTCTCCTTGGTAGGAAACTTGTTTGAGTAAGCATAAGTAGGAAGGCCAGCCATGAGCTTGTGTAGGTTCTTTACAAGCAGCTGAGCGCAACGGATGATGACTGAATGATGATGTCGCGACGAGTTTGTTGGGCCCAAGTATGATGACGAGTAATGTCAAGTAATGTGGAGTATCGTAATGTTGAGCAACGTCGAATAATGACGAGTGATGAAGAAGAGTGGCGGACTGCAGACTGTGGAAGGAAGCGAGTCGGAGTTTGTTAGGATACAAGGCTAGAGAGGGAGCGTCTCTTTTGAAGTAATAGACCAAAGCCCTGGAGACAGGCTTAGTAGTTGGTTGGCCAGCATTGACCGAGTTGAGACGGGAAGCAAGGCGAAAGCAAGGCGACGAATGCTGCAACGTTATATGTGGGCGAGGCGGGATCGATCATGGACCAGGGACATTGGACATGGGACATGGGTGAGGCCGGCGAGGTGAGGCGAGGTGAGGACGGACTGGCGAGGGTGTGGGTTGCGGCGGTTGTAGGGTGTACCTCTTCTGCCGACGTCTGGGCGTTGGAGAAAGACGACGAACCAACCAACAAAAACAGGGCCACGACGGCGAGCAGGAGGAGAGTGGACTTTCTGAAAAAAGAAGCAGGCAGATGCGAACAGGCAGGAGACACGAAGAAGAGGCAGAAATATAAAAGAAGTTGGGAATGGGAAGGGAAAGAAAAGTTGAAAACAAGCAGCGAACCGGGACCGGGGTGAGGGGGAATGGGTTGAGGACTTTCCATGGCTACACACGGACCACTTGATGCGTTGGCCAACTCATCGCTGCAGTTGACAAGCGCCGCGTCGCCGCCCTTTCGGGTCCTCCCTCCCTCCCTTCTTGGGGGTGTTCATTTGGATGTTTCTCCTTCGCCCCATTTGCGTACGTGGGAGGAATGACTTTCTCTCTGTGTGCGTGTGTGTGTGTGTGTGTGTGTGTGCGCGCGCGCACCCGTGTGTGTGGTCCTTCTGATGTGGCCTTCTGATGTGGTCCTTCTTGTTGTGGTCCCTTTGCCAGCTGGCATAGCATGGCTGGCATGGCATCCCATCCGCATGCCGCTGCCCACCCCCTTCTCCCTCTATCCCTCTCTTCCTCACGCGCGTCTGTCTTTCTGTCTGGCCGCTCCATGGACCATGTGGTCTAATAAGGTATTTCTCCGACCGGGCCGTCGTGGATGCTTCCTACTGGGTCCCGGGGCGGGCTTCCCGCCCCTTCCCCTTGCGTGCCGTCGGGAGACGGGGATTGGCCTTTGTCGTTTCGTTTGTCTTGTTTTCTAGTCGTCCTGTCTGCTTCCTTGGTTCTGTTTTACTTTTTCCTTTCTACCATTGCTCCTTTTATTTTTCACAAATTTCTGCTATCCACAGCTCGCTTCGCTTCGATGTCGTCTGATCTTTCCAGGTTGCTTCTCCCTGCTGACTGGCTGTGAGGTTTTCGTCGGGCAGAAGGGTAGGCTAGGAACGAAGGACAAGGGAATGCCAGCCGGCTGGTGGGTTATCGTCGATGTATTTTCGGATCCAAGTTGATACCAGCCCCCGGCTGACTGGACTGGTCCGGGCACAACGGTGCAAGGGCGAGCAAACCTTTGCCAGGACAACGTTAACGACAACGACAACGACGATGACGAGCTGCGGCAACCGACAGAAGTCCAAGTATCGTTGGACTGGGGCAGCTCCTGAAGTGACAGTGACGTCAAGGGAGGCTGGTGGATTTCTGGATGCTCCGATTCACCCCGGGGTTGAAACGGGGGCGGAGCCGCGAGGGGCTCGGAGGCCCGGGGTCATCGCGGACGGAGGTGGCGGAGAGTGGCGGAGCAGACAATGACAAGGCCACACAAGAACCAAAAAAAAGAAAAAAGGGAAAAAGGAAAAGATCCCGAGGAAAGGGAAAGAAATCAAGACGCCAGAAGGGGAGGACACAGGAAAGAGAGATTGAAAAGGGATGGAGACACCCATTGACGGGAGATGAAGTCGGACAATGAGGTTTTCGGCCCGCGGCGCATTGCGAATGCCATTGGAGCGCGGCCGGAGACTGTGGGCGAATCGTCGCCTCGGCGCTAGGTGGATGGCTTTCTGGCGTGTCCATCACCGGGTGGTTGTGACCCCTATTTCCCCATCTGTCCATGCAAATGGGAAAGGTCATGATCGAATTTCCACTGTCGAAGTCGGCTTGGCCTTGGGGACCTGCTGCTGAAAGGAGAGAGGAAGGGCCAGTTCTGTGATCAGAAAGGGGCTTCGCAACGGGGCTGGTTGCTGAACACAAGTGTGTCAGCGGTCCATCTTACCGTGGTCCATCACGCACGAAGAACCGACAGATGTTGGTTTATATCTCTGTCTCAAGCCAGAATTTCGAGCAAACGGGTATTGGCTTGTGGGATCGTTGCCAAGAAGGGGAGATGCGTCAAGAATCTCGTGTGCAAGTGCACATGGATGCGGTCCACATCTGTAAGAACACCAGCCCGCGCAGCCTCTTTGGATTCTTGCCCGGTGAAACACCCAGAAGAATGGAAGCCGGCGGGCGTGGTGATAAGGGGAAGAAACGGCAAAGTTGCCGATGCTCCTACAACGGCGGCCAGCTGGGTTTAGGGCAAACCTAGTAGGGCAGCGGGGCTCCAAAGTCCTTTGCGGGAGCGTGGCTAGAAGGGAGGATTTCGCCGGCGGCCGGAAACGGAGCGTTTCGGCCGTCAAGCCGATTCGAGCAAAGGCGAGGTCGGACACGCGGTTTGTTTCGCTGTTGGGACTGGTGGCCGATCTGCTCTGTGGTGAGTGAGGATGGGCGAGCACAATGCGAGGACGCTATCAACAAGCAGGAGAGGCGCCGTCAGTCCCAGCCCCGCGAGGGGCACATTATCATAAGTTTGATGGTATCTATCCTGTTAACGTCCGTTTATCCCTTTAGTAATTCCAGAAGATGCCGGTATTTTACATATCCCAAACACACAAAACACACACACTCCATATGCTCCTAGTTATAAACACTCATCATGGATAGTCCGAGAACCCCGCCGACTCGCCGTCCCGGTTTAACATGTACCCGAATCGCTTCTTGTCCTCCAGCAGGCACCCCGGCACATCGTGGTTGTCGTCGATGCGGTCAAACGTGTCCACGTCGCGGCCCCACAAGTCGGCGCCGTCGCGCACGGCGTCCGCGATGCGGCGGCGGTCGCGGAAGGCTTCGTTGTTCATCCAAGCGTGGGAGAAGCTGGACATCTTGTTAAGGAACTGCTCCATAGTGGCAAAGCACGAGCTGCAGTGCCACCCAGCGTTCGCCAGCACGCCCTTCTCCAGGTCGCGCAGCAGCGGGGTGCCCGCGTCGCCGGTGCGCAAGTTCGTCGGCCGGATCGTCGCATCCATGCCCTGGTAGTAGGTCGCCTGCGGGAACTGCCACTCGGGCCCCGTGTGCAGGAACTGGAACGAGTAGTAGTAGAACTTGGAGGCGAGCGTGAGGCGGCGCGGGAACTCGCACGTGCGCAGGACGAGGAGCGTCGCCGGGCGTGGGATCTCGTCGACGTCGGCGACCAGGAGCACGTCGCCTTCCACGGGGGCTTGGCGGCCGGTGAGAGTGGGAAAGACCTGGAGGAACATGGCGTCGCGCTGCAGGTCCTCGTAGTCCCAGGTGGTCTCGGGCTTGAAGCCGTCGGGGAAGCGCAGCTCGTGGTATATCATCTTGGCGTGGAACTCGGAGAAGCGGTCCCAGGACTCGCGGATGGTGAGACTCTTGGGGCCGCCCTGGAAGGTGCGCGGGGATTCGACGATGACGAAGTAGTCGACGTAGTCGTAGAGGGTGCGCAGGCGGATCTCGAGGAAGTCGAGCTCGGTGTTGACCATGAAGAGGTCGTAGACCTTGCGCTCGCCGTGGTCGTCGCGGGGCTGGAAGACCGAGTAGCCGTGGGCGGCGCAGAGGTCGCGGGCGGCATCGGAGGCGTAGTAGTCGTGGTGGGCTACGGCGTCGGAGGCGGCGAAGTCGAGGCGCGGGAGGGAGTGGATGAGGGCGATGTCGGCATCGGAGATACGGTGGGCGGGAGATGTATCGAAGCGAGGCTGGCGGGCGAGCCACCAGGTGAGGCAACTGACGATAAGGAGGAGGACGGGGAGAACGGGACGGATGTTGAAGGGGACGGGCATCGTGGGCGGCAGGGAGAAGGATATGGATGCCGCGAGCCCGGAGAAAGAGAGAGGAGGCCAGGAGCTGTTGTCGAGAGTGAGGAGGGCTTCAGTCCATGGCGATGATAGTCACAGGTAGGTAGATAGCAGCCAGTGTTGAGCAAAGAAGCAAGATAAGGCACAAGGCTTTGTTGCAAAGGCAAGAAAGAAAGAAAGAAACAATGAGAGGAAGTCTATGCAAAAGCAAACGCAGACGCCAAGGAGTACACAGGCACAGTCGTCAAACAAGGTGCCACCGTCTCACTCGCGCTCGTCGGACGGGAGGACTCCCTCCCATTCGTAATCTATTCATCTATTTCCTCATCACTGCGAATCCGTGCCTTACCCTTAGCGTACCTAGAAGAGGTAAGGGTGTTCGATGTCGGCTTACACAGACGCAGCTACACGACGACTGCCGCCCAATCAGCAGCAGCGCTGTCGTTTAGCTAGGAAACTTCAAGCCTTGCCGCCCCCCTGTGCGCTAGGAAAGATTACTGCACTGCCCGTGTAGGAACTGGATCAGGAAAATGTAGGGTCCAAGCCCGTCGTTTCCGGCACCCAGGAGCCCGGGGAATGATACGATGCTGGAATACGAATAACCCAGCACGTGCCGAAGGATGAATCCTTTCGTATCGTTCCTATCTGGGGCACGATTTACATGGCGATGGGACAGAGAAGGCTCTTTTTGTTCTGTTTCTCAAGGCTGGTCTCGAGGGGAAATCATTTAATTTACTGACGGTCTTGGAAGTCTTGGAAGTCTTGGAAGTCTTGGGAGCGCGAGAGCCTAAGTCAAATGTAGCCCGACCCCGTCGCGCCCCCTGAGCGTTTCCCCCAGGACCCTTCCAATCCGCGCAGCGGGGTCCTCCAGCGCATGGGCTTCCACGCACGGGTTGTAACTGTAATATGTGGAGGAATTCGGCGACCTCCCCGTTCCATTCATAGCTGTGATTTGGCAGGCCTTGGCGCCGTCTAAAAACGGACTGGGCCACTTTCAGCGGGCGCGGGCTTACGGTACTTCGGAGACACGGGCGGGTTCCTTGCACTCCCGACGCTGATGCCGTTGTTTAAAGAGCCAGTCATTCGTCGTCTTGGTGTCTCATCATAAGTATACGCAATCCGCCAAGATCACTCATCATGGCAGATTCCACGCGCTGAGAGGGACTATAAGCACCCATGACCTCAGTCTCCATCAGCTGCGTCTTCAAATCTGCCCTGAGCCAAGTTTCTTCACGATGCAAACAATTATCAAAAGCCCTGTGAAAAGTCCGGCGAAGTTATATCCAAACCTTACATCTATAATGCTGTCCTAAGTGGTGTTCTGTGCAATTGGCCTGTGTCCGGGAGTTGCCACGAGTCAATAGCCAACGTCGGCTTCTCCCGGCACACTTAGAGAACTATCCGACATCCCCTCACTGATTCGGCTCATGGCATCTCCACTCTAAACGGAAGGGCGTGACGTACAACTGCAACCCCTCGAGTCTGTTTAGGTACTTCACGTACCTCTTATCACCATGGTGAGGCCTACTCTCTTGGCGAATTCTCCTCGCCTCTTCGCTTCGTCTACTCTGTCCAGAACCGCTCTACCATTGCAGCGCTGTTGTCTTCGCCAATCCGCAACTGCATCGAGATTCGCGCCAACCCCCGCCTTCACATCTCGACGTAGCTTCACCTCCTCGCCCGCAGACATGGCTCCAGCTGCTGAGACGACTGGCACCCACGCCAACGGGAGTTCACACAACGCTTGGATCGGGAGCAAGAGTCCTGCTGCTTTTGACTTGCGAAGTAAGAGACAACCCGAAGCATCATGACACAAATAGACTGCTGATGCGTCATTGCTTTAGGTGATGTGGTGACCAGGCCGACTCCGGCTATGCTCCAGGCCGTTCAGTCGTGCTCTTTGCTCGACGACGTTTTCCAGGAAGACACCGTCACAAACGACCTCGAGGCCTATACCGCCAAACGAACTGGCAAGGAGGCCGGTCTCTTTGTGCTCTCTGGTACCATGGGCAACCAGCTTGCCATGAGGTCTCTCCTCACCCAGCCTCCTCACTCTGTCATCTGCGACTATCGTGCTCACCTGTACACCTCTGAAGCCGGCGGGTGCGTATTCCTATAATCCTACTAAGACTGCTAGGACACAGACTGATACTCCCACAGACTTGCGACTCTGTCCGGAGGCCAGATTACCCCCGTAGTACCCAAGAATGGGAGGTATCTGACTCTCGAGGACGTCATGGCGAACGCAACGCTGGACGACGACGTGCACGGGTGTCCCACGCGAGTTATCAGCCTCGAAAACACCCTCCACGGCATGGTCACTCCCCTGAGCGAGGTCCAGCGCATCTCCGAGTTCGCTCGCGAGCACGGCATCAAGATGCATTGCGACGGTGCCCGCCTATGGGAAGCCGTCGTCGCCGGCGCCGGCTCCCTCCCCGACTTCTGCTCCCACTTCGACACCATCTCCCTCTGCCTTTCCAAGGGCCTCGGTGCCCCTGTGGGCAGCGTCCTCGTGGGGCCTAAGGAGACCTTGAAGCACGCGCGCTGGGTACGCAAGTCCATCGGCGGTGGCCTGCGGCAGTCTGGTATCGTGACATCGGCCGGCCGCGTCGCCATCGAGCAAACCTTTGGCAACTCCCCGACGGGCTCCGACGGGCTCCTCAAGCCGTCCCACGAGATGGCGCTCAAGGTGGAGGAGCTCTGGAGAAGCATGGGCGGCAAGATGGCCGAGCCGACCGAGACCAACATGTGCTGGCTGGACCTGGACGCCGCGGGGTGCAGTCAGGCGCGGTTCATCGAGTGCGGCGCCGACGCCGGGCTCCTGTTCATGTGCAACCGGCTGGTGACGCACTACCAGGTTGCGCAGAACGAAGAGGAGGTGCTACGACGGCTACGCGTGGCTTTTGAGAAGACACTTTCCGCGGGAGAGGATTTGAGTGCGAGGCAGAAGGTTGGAAAGTCGAGTGTTTATGCACCGCAATAGGGAGATAAAAGGAGACACCGTTTTCAATTTGAGTTCCACTGAGACAGTACCTTACACGATGATTCAGCAATTCCTTCCATCATGACGCACCCCGTGCCTATTGACTATGCTATCAGTCGTCGTCTAACTTAATTACGAGAGGACTTGAAATGGTCGCGGAGGTATCAACGAACGACTATCAGACAAGTCTGCATGTAGCGAGTTGAAGAACAGTTGCACAGCAAGAGCAAGAGCCCACAATGATGAGAGAGCTTGGGTTTTCGCAGCAGGAATATCTCCTTGAGGCAATCTATGATTTGGACACGTCAATGCTTGTACTGGGGTGTGTTGATTGTTGCACCGAGTTGACTGATCCGATTGCTGATCGTGTATACCCTTCTGTCTATTGTTGGTGAAGGGGACAAGATAATGATGATAGAATCAAACCACCTTACGTAGAATAAGACTTTGTGCTCATTCAATTCTTCGACGACGTCATTTAGAACTAATGTGCTCTCCGAACTCCAACTACAACATTGTGCACTTCAGGCCTTTTTGCCCTGTCAAATTGACCCAGTGGTCGGCCATTGAAAGTCTGCCGGAATCCCCGACGGCTTTTGCTTTTTAACCCCGTACTCCCGGTGCAGTTTCGCTTTCAGCCGCACTAGGCACTGGCCCCGGAAACAATGGCTGCCCGCTAATTAACCTGTGCCTTGCATCATTGGTGCCTATATTCGGCCTGTCGCTTCTCGGCCTTCACATTGCACAGTTGACTGCCATGATGCCGCAATACCCGTAGGGCTGACGCGGATGGTGCCTCTCTGCCTCATTCGAGTCATCAACACGTTTCGCGACGCGAACAGCTCCTGGAATTGATGATGAGGACGTTGAGCCGTCGGAGTTTTGGGGATGTGCCGTGGCCGATTAGCAAGGCGTTGGAGTATAAAATGAAGCTGGTTCATGGCTGTTTCTTGCAGTTCCAGCAAGTCTATTAGCTTCTACCTACTACCTCACTTTCTTCGAACGCTTTAAACCAACATCGCTACTTATCAACTTTACAGCCCTATTTCTCAAACTACGAAGTCTCCCCACGATTCCTTAACAATCCCAATATGAGCATGCTAGCAATCCAAGCTTACGGGGGCGGAAAGCCCAAGGCCACTCATGTCTCCCCACCGCCGGCACCTATCGACGACTCGACAATTCAGGTCCGCGTGTTGGCCGCATGTCTACACCAAGTTGTCCGCAGCCGAGCTTCTGGAAAGCACTATTCCGTTGCGGATAAGTCCCCGACTACACAGGGCGTCGACGGCACTGGCATCAACACCAGCACGGGAAAACCTGTGTACTTCCACATGCTGTCAACCGGCAACGGCACCTTTGCGGAACTGGTTAACGTGCCGGCCCGCGATGTGGCGGAGCTCCCAGAGGATGTTGATCCGGTGCAGGCGGCGGCGCTGGTGAACCCCGTCCTCAGCAGCTGGATGGCGCTGCGGAAGCGCGTGGATGTCTTGAAGGAGGGCTGGACTTGTTTGATCGTGGGCGTCACGGGTACCAGCGGCCAGCTGGCCATCAAAGTTGCCAGAACCATGGGCGCCACCAAGATCATTGGCGCGGGGAGGAACGAAGAAATCTTGAAGAAGCTGGATCTAGACGAGTACATCGTGCTCCGCGATCCCGCAGAAACCACCGACTTCTCCCCTGCCGCCACCGTCGACGTGGTCCTCGATTACGTCTACGGGCCTTACATCAACGCGTACCTCAGCACCACGCGGAGCCGGACCCCCCTGACATGGGTGGGTATCGGGGCCATGGCTGGGCCCGAGGCGACCATTCCATCGCAGGCCCTGCGCCGGCGGGACGTGACGGTCCGAGGCGCCGGTCTCGGATCGTGGAGCGCGGTGGACTTGTCGACGGAGCTGCCGGGGATTCTCGGGGTGTTGAAGGGCGTGAAGATGGGGGGGTTGAGAGAGGTCGACATGGCAGATGCGGAGGAGGGCTGGGCAATTCAGGGGGAGAGAGTGGTGTTTGTCAACAAGGCAAAGGACGAGTGAGATGGGTTGACAATGATGAGAGGATCGTTAGGGATCCAGTACGATTTAAGCAGAGCGAGATAGCAAATTTGTACCCGACTATAACCAAGTTAGAAAAGCACAAGATATAAACGGCTTCCTTCTGACTTACACCAGTACAACTAGCGCCTCAAAGCAGTGCGGCCCCGAACCACCACGTCGTTTCCCCGCAAGTCCAAGTCACGCGGGCCTCCCAGTTCTCCAGCCTAGGTATAAAAAGTTCTCCGCGGCGTTGCGTACATATCAGATGTCAAAGTAGCATGGGCCTGAGAAATTCAAGGGCCCGGAATGGAATGCGACTTACTGTAGTCCTCTTGGCGATCTTTACCGCGGGCACCAATAGTCCTCACGCTACTAGACCCACCAAAGCAGTAGCCCTGGTCAAAGAACATCTTAAAGGGTTTTTATTGCCCTGAGGCTTTGCTATAGCCAAGCTATAATAGTAAAAAAGGTTGAGTCAGTAGGGTGGCTTGATGCAGGTCTGACTGAGGGATAGAATGACAGAGGACCTCTGACCCGCAGTTTCAAGGCAGGCACCGCGGGAGGAACATCCCAGCTTCCAATATTTTCTCAGTGCATCACCTTCTTGGGGTTTTCAACAGACCAGAATCTAGGTTTCGGGCTTCCTGCCATGATCATCGTCGAAGTTTCAAGGAGGGATGAAGCCAATAACAGCCAGTTAGCGTTGCTGATTTGCTTATGGCTGAGGAGCGGAGAGAAACCGTTGGCCAATTCCGCACTCTTGTCTGCATGACTGACGTTTGTAAGTCGAATTCAATCTAGAAAAGGATAGAGATGCACAGTTACCGGTATCTAAGAAGAAGCTAGCCTAATCTTCTTTGAGAACAGTGGCACCGGTACGTGAATGTACAATTGTTTAGAGACAACCAGAAGCAAGAGTTCATACTTTCTAACGTTGAATGATCAACGTTGCGGGATTCTTTATTCTGAGTGGGGCATACATATGTCTGATAACGTGTTCGAACCTGAAGTATAATGTCTGATAGACTGTAAGGTTCGCCGTCCCTTGACAATTCGGTTATGAATCACATTGGAGCAGATTTTATATATACCAACGTCATATCTCCTTCGTGGCAAATACATATCAATCTTTCAATTGGCAACGCTCAAACGAATCTAACTCGACAATTATTTCCCAGAAACTCACACGGAAGCACTCTGATCTATATCCATCCCCGAAGGAAAGAAAATGTGCAAGAAAATGAAGTACCACCACAAGTGCGAGATCTGCCGGAAGACGCTGTTTGACGAACACCGTATCTTGGCATGTTCTCGTGCAATTCGGGACGGTGAGGATTGCCGGCGCAAGGGAAGAGGGAGCGTGAATGTCTACGAACCACCCTGTGCGCGTTGTATGAATACAGCCCCCCGCAACTGACGGGTGCTACTTTTGAGAATCTGACCTCGTTGGAAGGTTGCGAACTGACTAATGTCGAGAGGAGGCAATGCGGCACTCCTCTATCCAGAGCCGTAATTGTCATCTAACTTCAATTCGTAACCAAATCATCAGTTTAAGTGGAGTTGACTCCAAAGTGAACCCATATCATCATGTATACTCATAATTTTCTAGGCGACTTGTACTAGTTCCACCGGCGAAGGATCAGCCCTGATTTCTTCCCTGTCGAAGACGCCAGTAATTGTAACACCTTAGTGTACACCGTATGTGTAACAATCCCAATGCCACGGCTCTAGCCGGAAAACAAGTGAAATCTTCTGTTTAGTCTCGCCCTTGGTCTTGAATTGGTCACACACGTGAGGTGATTTTTCCGGGGAAACATTTAAGTGGTGTCGTGGAGGGCCGTAAAGAGCCCGTTGACGTCACCCAATCGGCCAAAATGACGGCCGCTAAGACGAGAAGTCCATGCGGAAATGCGGGGAAGGGAAGGAAGCAGGGAGGGAAGGGGCGGGGAAACGGTTCCCACAGCGTGAGCCACACCTCACGGGATTCTTCTGCCTAACTGTCAACCTGCATCTTGCTTGTTTGTTTCTTCACTAACGAGGTGGTGGCGTCTGGGGATGCGGAATTTAAGCGGAACGCCAACCGTCATGCAACAGTGCCAGTGGCCAACAGACTAGCAAGACAGCAACAAACCTAGTCGAAGATCAAGGAAGGGCCGAATCCGGGCTTCTGTCACGTAAGTCACGTCCGTGTCATGATCATCATCCCAGCGTGTGCCGGGGTGGCCGGGACTTCTCGTGGGGAGCCAAGGAGCTGAGGGCCATCCCAGTTGCAGGCCCTCAACTTCGGGGACTCCAATGACGAAAGAACTCGCTAGGGAATTCCTTGGCAACACTCTAATGAAGAAGGTTGTGCAACTGGCGCGATGTTTGGTCTCCATCTATGCCCATCTGCGCCCATCCGTGTGGAGGAGGGCCGATTATCATCGTCGAAACGGGCAAGGCACCACCCACGGGCCAACAGCTTTCTCCAGATTTTCATCACAAGTTGACATGCTTCGACATGGCAAGCTACAAACAGCAAGGCACCGTAAGACTCTGCAATGGCACTCGGCGATGAGACTCCGCACCATGCTCCTCCCATCCTAGTCCCGCCCAATGCCCACCCCCGGCCCCTCCGTTGCCGGCTCAATACTCATCGTCATATATACCCGTCCTCCTCGCCGTGTCACCGACTGATGTGATACTATACTCCCACGAGAACTCAATCAGATTTGTCCTGGTGTGCTTCAGGTTCTCAAGACAAGGTCGCCGGAAACAGGCACCAAACCGTACAATGGCATCGTTAAAACAACTGGCCGCGGTCATTGCTGCTACGTCGGTCACAGCTGTGTCGGCCCTCTACACCAATGGCTCCGTCATTGCACCATGCGACTCTCCCATCTACTGTCATGGTGATATCCTCGAGCAGGTTGAGCTGGCGCAGCCCTTTTCCGACTCCAAGACCTTTGTGGACATGTGAGACACCAGCCCGTTTCCAATTGACTCGACTAACATTGTTTCAGGCCGGCCATTAAGCCTCTAAAACAGATCCAAGCGGCCTTTGACAAACTAGACAAGCCGCTCAGAAACAATTCGGCCCTCAATGATTTCCTTGACACTTATTTCGCCGATGCCGGCGGTGAGCTCGAGGAGGTACCAGACGACGAGCTCGAAACGGACCCCGTATTCCTCGACAACATTGACGACGACGTCATCAAGGAATTCACCAAAAAGGTCATTGACATCTGGCCCGACTTGACGCGTCGCTATGCCGGTGATTCCAGCAATTGCACCGAGTGCCCCAACAGCTTCATCCCCGTCAATCGCACCTTTGTCGTGGCCGGTGGTCGCTTCCGCGAACCCTACTATTGGGACACGTACTGGATCCTTGAAGGTCTGCTTCGCACAGGCGGATCCTTTGTTAATATCTCGAAGAACGCCATTGAGAACTTCCTTGACTTCGTCGAGGAGTTTGGCTTCGTGCCCAATGGCGCTCGTATCTACTACCTCAACCGTTCCCAGCCGCCGCTGCTGTCCCAGATGGTCAAGATTTACGTCGAGCATACCAACGACACGGATATCTTGGACCGAGCATTGCCGTTGCTGGTGAAGGAGCATGAGTTCTGGATGACTAACCGTACCGTCAAGGTCACCGTCGACGATGAAACGTACACCCTCAACCGGTAAGACCTTTATCCTGCCTAATCAGCGACCCCGACTAACACCTCCAGATATGCTGTCTCCAACACTCGACCGCGTCCCGAATCCTACCGAGAAGACTATGTCACTGCCAATAACAGGTCTTATTACGCAGAGTCTGGTATAATCTACCCGGAGAACGAGAAACTCAACGAGACGCAAAAGGAGAAACTGTACGCCAACTTGGCGAGTGGTGCTGAGAGTGGTTGGGACTACACATCACGATGGCTCTCGCGACCTAATGATGCCGCCCAGCACAACTATTTTCCTCTGCGGTCCCTCAATGTGATGAACACAGTGCCCGTGGATCTCAACTCCATCTTATATGGCAACGAAGTCGCCATTGCCGACTTCTTTGAGCAGACCGGCAACGACACAGCCAGCAAGGGCTGGAAAAAGCTAGCAGAAAAGCGAAGCGAGGCCATGCACGCTGTCATGTGGAACGACACAATCTTCAGCTACTTCGACTACAACCTGACTTCCGGCGCACAGAACATATTCTACCCTGCTGACAGCGATACCGCAACCTACGAGAACGAGACGGCACCTGCGGGCCAGCAAGCCCTTTTCAGTGTATCGCAGTTCTATCCTTTCTGGCTCGGCGCCGCACCCAAGTACATCAAAGAGAACCCGTACGCCGTACTCAATGCTTACAGCCGTGTGGCTGGATACCTGGATGACCGCAAGGGCGGCATCCCAGCGACCAACTTCCAGACCGGACAGCAGTGGGACCAGCCCAATGTGTGGCCTCCCCTAATGCACGTTCTCATGGCTGGCCTGCAGAACACTCCTGCGACCTTTGGCAAATCAGACCCATCGTATCAGTCCGTTCACAAGCTAGCCCTGCGACTCGCTCAGCGATATCTTGACTCAACCTTCTGCACGTGGTACGCGACTGGCGGATCTACATCCAAGACGCCACAACTCAAGGGCCTGACGGCAGACGACGAGGGCATCATGTTCGAGAAGTATGCCGACAACGCGACCAATGTGGCCGGTGGTGGCGGCGAGTACGAGGTCGTTGAGGGCTTCGGCTGGACGAACGGTGTGCTGATCTGGGCGGTTGATACGTTTGGCGACGAGCTGAAGACGCCGGACTGTGGAGATATCGAGGCGGCGGATATCAATTCCAAGCGCAGCCTGAGCGCAGTCATGCTGAGCAGGAGGGACGCGAACCGGGTGAAGAAGTTTGGGCGCAGGAAGAGAGCGGAGAAGAGGAATCTTTGAATAGGAAAGGGAGCTTATGAGATTCTACAACTGTAAATATTCTTTAAGGAGATGTAGATATCTCGAGGCCTAGGTTGCCCAGTCTTATAGTTTACCATATTTGTCACGCGTAAAAACGGTCAGAAATATTGCATCTCTCATTTGCGTGCTTTAGCCTGAGTGCTACAGCTAAAAGCCAAGATTCGTGTAAGTGCTGTCAGATATGACCTTCCCGAACCGTGCCCATTATTTTATCGCAGCAAGCTGTCTTCGTCATAATGCAGGAGACCAAAGGCCACATGTCGATCCTAGGACTTCCTAATTCCTCGCATCCACCCATCCAAGCTAGCTTTAGACATTGTCGTCCCTGGAAGGCAAGCTTTGGCGGGATTACCCTGTGTTTGTCCATAGTTCATCAACGTCTCTGGCCCTGCCGTCATGGCCTTCGCGTCGTGTGTTACTTCGCCTGGCTGTCTAGTTGAAAAGCATCTTCGATGCTCTTATTCAGGGCGTCGACTCCAGCTACTTCTTTCTTTACCTTTTCTCTTATGCGAGAAATAACAAGAGACTTTGTGGTCTCGGAGACCTGGAGTTCCGCAAATTCTTGGTCTCTGGGGAGTTCATCGAGCTCTATCTTGCCTAGACACTCCTCGAAGTAGTCGATGCCGCCTTTGTATCTTTGCAAGGTTTCGATAAATTCTCTGAAATGATCGAACTTGGGGGAATCTGCTCCCATGAAAAGTGACACACCGTGAAGTCGATTCATCACTTGCTCGATATCCCCTCTAGCCGTGAAAATTCGCCGGTAGACCGAATCGAGGTCTGCTCGGTTCTGCATGGGAGTACTACTGCAGAAGACAGTATCGCACTTGTCCAGAGCCAGAGAACTGGAAGGGACCCCCCCACGCATGTCGCTGTTGTTCATGACTTGGCAATTCCAGCACTTCCAGTTGGTACTGTGAGTCGGGATCATGGTCAAGACCATACACTGCCCATATCGCTTCGCCATGATAAGCCGCATGAAACCCAAGTATGAATGTGAGCGACCGTAGAGTGTTGCCAAGATCATCCACCGCGCCCATGTCCAGCCATCGAAAGGCTGGAAGAGAGGATGACGTTCTGGGTTGGAGGGCTTGCGAAAAGCTCCGCCCTGGACATAGCCGACGAATTCCTCTTGCATCTCCCTTGGCATGTCATCGGCCCACTGGTACAGGCAGACCAGAGCGTCTGCGGCCTCATAGTTCTCGGGCTCCGATGTCTTGTCGACGGGGAGTGACTCCAAGGTCAGTGAAAGCTTGGGTGCCATGGTGGACGCAACGTTGTGTGGGTTATAGGGCTGTTGAGAGGTTAGGATGTCGTTATAGCAGTTATAGACTAATACGCGGCGGTATGCGAACTTCAGCGGTAAAGAAATGAAGCCCAACAAAACACTAATACTTACTATGTGAATCAAAGAGAACTTGATCTTGTGGTGCTTAGGACTTCGGAGTCTTTATATTTCCTCTAAATGTGGTAAAGATCCTGAAGAAGGTCGAAATATATTTGGAGTGCGAAGGGGATATATAAGTCCTTGCAGCCGGCTGAATGCCAGCTAGTAGATTGGTGAATGGGTTCGGGGCTCTTAGTGAGTAACTGAACCACTTGCTTCGTCAGTGCTTATCCGATTTTCCAGCATGACCACGTGGATGTGTGCGAATAGACATGAGCTCGTTACAAACCAGAAGGTCGCAGCGCAACAAGTAGGAGTAGAATGTCTGCTGAAGACGTAGTAATTCTAGTCAACCCTAAGTTAGTATCAGCTGTAGTAATCATCGATATGGAAATTGTATGTGAATAAGAGTTCTGTGAACCGGTGTTTCATTTCCTTATATGACGCAGGCGTTAGCAGCACGATGACGGGCCTAGCCATGACAAGGAGCAGCTGCTAATACCAGATGATTGCCTTCTCAGTATTAACAGACACGAACAGTGGGAAAGGTGAATGAATGTCATCGTCACTGACACATGCAAACAGTCACCGGCCTACTACATACGGGATGTCCAATGTAATAGTCCGAAACAACAAACAGCAAAAAGTAAATGTTGATGTAGCCTGAACAGCTATCTGATGCGTAATCTGGGAATCGAACCCAGGGCTCCCCGACGTTACTCGAATGGCAACGGAGAATTTTACCACTAAACCAATTACGCTTCTTGATGGAGTTTTGATGTTGCAATCTGATACTAAGTGGGCTCGAAAAGAGGCTAGGGGAGTGAGGGTATCGTAGTCAGATCCACTCTCAAGTAGGTAACTCAATCGCAGAGACCAGCCAACGACATCCATCAAAGGGCATATACGAAATACAGGGCCATATAACAAGACTATCGAGTTGGATGTAGAAACGAAAGTGTTCGGTGGTGGCTGTTGTTGCGTAGGCAACATGTCAAAGCCCCAGTCGTAAAGGCCGTATTCATCGCCTCGGCGAATCGCATCACGTAGCGAGACAGGTTGGACGAGCTGATGCTGAACAGCGCCACCTCAGAGAAGTCAGACGCGAAAATCCGAAGCAGCCTCAAGAGATTCAAGCACCGCCACCCGGCCATGGTCAAGTTGGTCCAGTTCGCCTTGAATGAAGGAAGATCCATGGATCCAAGCCCAGCCGCTGATCTTCTAGCGCAGACCCTCCCTAGACAGCCCCAATTACAGCGCGTGACGACGTACGGCAACAGCGCACCCCAGCCCACTACGGAGCACCAGCCACACCACCGCGACAGATACGACGAATACGCGAGGAATGCCGGCATTGGCCCAGTCCACAGGCTCGGAGCCGGCATGACGATCAGCATGCGACATCTACCGCGCTTTCTAAGGCGCATCGCAGTGGCCTTTCCTTATGGTTTTTTGGCTGCATTTCTGGAATTATTTAAAGGCATGGCTTTCTCCTGGTATTCGTTTGAAATGCCAGGACACAAGCTACCTACCTACAATCCGCCTTTCCCCAGCAAGTGTCGCTTACACACACCTAACCTCCAACACCAGACACCACATCACACACCACACACCACACACCACACATCACACATCACACTATACAAGATGGTTTTCGGGTCTTCCACCAAGGACAAGGAGAACAAGGAGCATCCCGAGGTTGCCCATATTCCTCCTGCTATTTCTGACCTTCATTGCTGTATATCTCCCTCCTACCAGCAACAGCGAACAAAGAACTAACTTTGGAGCAGACTCGGAAACTGGGGGGGTCATTACAACGAGCATGTCGCCTCAATTTCATTTCCCGATGGGCCGATTTGCTAACCTGTGAATCCAGCTATGAACGACCTACCCGGATATCGCATCACCAAGGTTCTCGGCACCGTCTACGGCATTACCGTTCGCTCCCGCAACATCGCGGCCGGTATCACCATGGTTATCAAGAGCATGGCCGGCGGCGAGTTGACTTGGTTCACATCCATGCTTTACAACTGCCGCAACGACTCTATCAGCCGCCTTGTCGAGGAGGCGCGCACCCGGGGCGGCAACGCCGTCATCGCCATGCGCTTCGACGCTGCGGACCTAGGTGGCTTTGCTCAGACTGCGGCGTACGGTACTGCGTGCACGGTTGAGAGAATTGAGGGTTCTGGTGTTGAGGCGCCTCAGCTTGTCGCCGCTTAGGAGGCGACTACGTCACTTACACGGCCTCTTGTTTTCTCGGGGTACGACCGACTCTGCGAGAGCTGTGTCACGATGATTCGGATGGAATGGATTTGGGTTTAAGGATTAGCTTTGAGCTATGGCCTGCGGAGTGTGTCTTTGGATTTCATTTGATGGAAAGGGACCAAGGGATGAATGTCTTGATTGTATGGATCGGGTTCATCGGGCTTGTCGCGAGATACCAAGTTCTAGATTGTGCCAATGCGTTGCTTACAGAGTTATAGCAGAAACTATACTTTTAATGCAGTAATTATTACTAACCAAATTGCTATTTTGCATCTCGACCTTACCATAACAGTTCTATGCCATTTACCACACATCACTGCATTCGTGCTCGGGATGGTGGAGAAACTTCCCCAGAGTTGGTGGGGGTTGCTGCGGAGTATTCGTACGTCAGGGCATTCAGGGGCACCCGCTTTCAGGCAGGACATCGGGGACTGCAGGGGGGCATGTGACTTAGTAAGCTTCCCCAATTCAAGCTCCGAAGCACGAGCTTGGTTCATGACTCTCCAAGTCCACATCCAACCCCCCTTGCATTCCAATTCCACCCGCACCGACCCGGCGGATTCTTATTGACACCCCAATAGAGACTCGAGCCGTCTCCTCACAGGCCCAACGCTCAAACCTTGCTCGCAAGTCTTCTATCGATCCTTCCTTTCTTGCCTCCGCCGTTGTCCTTCGCTTCGACAACATGCCCCAGGACCGTCGCCGATAGTTTCCACACTACGTTCCTTACCCACGACCGAACTGACGTGCGCAATGGACTCCACGACGTTCAACCACGAAAGCGAGCCTCGCTACTCGCGCGACTCTCTCTCCTCCGTCTCGACCACCAGCCTCGTCTTTGAGAGATTACATGAGAGGACCGAGAAGGATGCCGAGAAGGAGAATGGCTCTCGGGCCCTGGATGACGACGATCCGCTCAAGGAGGAGACGGATGACCTGGAGACCGGCCCCTTCCTCGGACCCGGCGCCGCCCTCCACCGCAAGCCTATGGATAAGGGCATGCGCCGCTTCCTGATCATACTTGCCGCCGTCTTCGTCGGCGCCTGGCTCACCGGCCTGGGTATCTTCGTTGCCCGTGGTTCATACCGGCACGCCAGCGACACTGAGCACGACCCCGATGCCGCCTCGCGAGGCTCCGGCAAGTCACTCGAAATGGATCAGCTCTTCAACGGTTTCTGGGCTCCCACTTCCCACACCCTCAGTTGGGTTGCTGGGCCAGATGGCGAGGATGGCTTGTTGCTCGAGGTAGCCGCCCCCGGCAAGGATTACATGGTTGTGGAGGATGTTCGCTCGCAAAGCGACACCGTCACAACCGGAGATGCGAGCACGGAGGTTTTGAAGCCGCGTACTCTCATCCAGGAGAGCTTTTTCGTCTACGATGGCAGGCAGTATACCCCAGAGTGGACCGGACCTAGCCCCGATCTCTCAAAAGTCCTAATTGGCATCAACCGCGAGAAGAACTGGCGTCATTCCTTCACTGCGACGTACTTCGTCTTCGATGTCAAGTCCCAGACTGCTGAGCCTCTGGTCCCTCTCGACGTCGAGGCCAAGGTGCAGCTGGCCAGCTGGAGCCCCCAGAGCGATGCCATCTCCTTCACCCAAAACAACAATCTCTACATCCGACGCCTGACTGGCAAGAAGGATGTCGTCCAGGTCACGTCAGATGGCGGCCCAGAGTACTTCTACGGCATCCCCGACTGGGTCTACGAGGAAGAGGTATTTGGCGACCGCAGCGCCACCTGGTGGTCCAAGGACGGAAAGTATGTGGCTTTTCTCCGCACCAACGAGACGGGCGTCCCCGAGTATCCTGTGCAGTTCTTCGTCGACCGCCCGAGTGGCAAGAAGCCCGCCGAGGGCGAGGAGTCGTACCCCGAGGTGCAAATGATCAAGTACCCCAAGGCTGGTGCTCACAATCCCGTCGTCGACCTGCAGTTCTACGACGTTGAGAAGAAAGACGTCTTCTCTGTCCCTGTCGACGACGCCTTCAAGCCTGACAACCGCATCATCAACAACCTCATCTGGGCTGGTGGCAAGGTCATCGTCAAGGAGACCAACCGTGTCAGCGACATCCTCAAGGTCGTTCTCGTCGACCTGGGCACTCGCAAGGCCCAGACGCTCAACACCATCAACGTCGACGAGATTGACGGCGGCTGGTTTGAGATTTCGCACAAGATGACGTATGTCCCTGCCGACGCAGACAAGGGCCGCGAGCATGACGGCTATGTCGACACTGTCATTCATGACGGCTACGAACACATCGGTTACTTCACACCCCTTGACAACCCGGATCCCATCATGCTCACCTCGGGCGACTGGGAGGTCGACGACGCCCCATCGGCTGTCGATCTCGTTAACAATCTCGTCTACTTCGTCGCCGCCAAGGAATCTCCCCTCCAGCGCCACGTCTACTCGGTCAAGCTCGATGGCACCGACCTCAAGCCCTTGAGCGACACTAAGACGGAAGCTTACTATGGCGCCTCCTTCTCGTCCGGTGCCGGTTTCGTGCTCCTCTCGTACCGTGGGCCCAAGATTCCCTTCCAGAAGGTCGTATCCACGCCTTCGAGCCCCGTTACGTATAGCCACATGCTCGAGGAGAACTGGCAGCTCGCAGAGCGCGCCCGCCGACACGAACTTCCCCTTCTCAAGTACGGCAGTTTGGATCTCGGCGACGGCGTCAAGGTCAACTATGTCGAGCGCCGCCCAGCCCACTTCGACAAAAAGAAGCAGTATCCCGTCCTGTTCCAGCAGTACTCGGGCCCTGGCTCCCAGTCCGTAACCAAGAGGTTCGGTGTCGACTTCCAGTCCTACGTCGCCGGCGCTCTCGGCTACATCGTCGTGACTGTTGACCCGCGCGGCACCGGCTTCCGAGGACGGGCATTCCGCGTCGGCGTCCGAAACCAGCTCGGCGTTCTCGAAGCCGAAGATCACATCGCCGCGGCCGCTGCCTTTGCCTCCCGCTCCTACGTCGACGCCTCGCGCCTCGCCCTCTGGGGCTGGTCCTACGGCGGCTTCCAGACGCTCAAGACGCTCGAGCAGGACGCCGGTCGCACCTTTTCCTACGGCATGGCCGTCGCTCCCGTCACCGACTGGCGCTTCTACGACAGCATCTACACGGAGCGTTACATGCGCACCCCCCAGGACAACCCAGACGGCTACGACGCCTCCAGGATCTCCAACGCCACAGCCCTCGGCTCCAACAAGCGCTTCCTTCTCATGCACGGCGTCGCCGACGACAACGTCCACTTCCAGAACTCCCTCACCCTCCTGGACGAACTCGACGTCGCTGGCGTCGAAAACTACGATGTCCACGTATTCCCGGACAGCGACCACAGCATCTACTTCCATGGTGCCAACCGTATTGTCTACGACAGTGAGTCCCCCTTACGTGTCTCTTTGACATCTTTTTGTTTGACAGAATACTAACGTGCTCTCGGCTAGAATTGAGAAACTGGCTTATCAACGCCTTCAATGGCGAATGGCTGAAGATCACAAATCCCAAGCCCCAGACCGACAAGGCTAAGATGGAGAAGCGCCGAGCCGTTGAGCAAATGGTAAATTAGGTATACGACTAGAGGATCATGTAGGTGCATTTGTAAATTGTCATCTGTTGAAATTCGGGGTTGAAGCTATCCATCCGGGTCGGCATGTGAAATATTACAATAGTCATCGGGGAGTTTTGCACACGGGAATCACGGCGTTTTGAGTTAAAGCAAATAGGTATAACAAAACAATCAAGAGAAATTGATGTACTATCATACACATACAACGAACAGCACGGGTTGTGTATTCCCGGCCGCAAGATTGATCTGAAAGGTCGTCCCCATGTCTACCCGCAAGATCCCAAGCCCAAGCAAATCGCTCAAAAACCCACCCCCTCACGCCTCCCACTCGCGTCTCTCACGCGGGAGAGGCAAACTATGATTACAGGGTTATGAGTCCAAAGCAATTCCCGAATCCTCCTTGAATCGCTCAGACGGCGATGGGGTCCGAGTTTCCACATACTTTATTTCAGGGTGTTGTGCCTTAGGAGGTGCCAACGCCGGCATGTAGACCGGGGCCCAGCTGCACACCGGTACCTGCATCTAGTAACCGTAGCCGGTGGGCTGCGGTGCGAAGCCGTTGGTCTGGCCATACGGCCCTGGCGACGCGGTGCTGCCAGGGGCGCCAGCGGTGATCATGAGGCGGGAGGCACCGAGAATGGGCGTGTTGTCATCAGTCTTCTCCTGATCCTTCTCCCTGATCTTGCGCGCCTCGTTATCAACCTTCAGCGTAGCAAGCTCCTTGGTCTGCTGGCACAACAAGTTGATCATGTAGGGCATGGAGAAGTCCATAAGCCCGCTGCGCCATGAGAGCTCCAGGACGAGGTCAGGGCGGATAAGCTCGTTGCAGGCGTAAAGCATACCAGTGTAGCATTCACGGTGACCAATATCGACGAACTAGATTATTGTTAGTAACGAGAAACGCCAAGAACTTTGGGTAAAACTTACGTATGACAGTAGATCGCTGACAACATCAGTCTTGGCAGATAAAGCAGCAGTCTCAATCGCGTCCTTGTAAAGCTTGTCCTGCTTTGACAGGGCGATCGACTTCTCCCACCGCTTGTTCTTGCGGTAAATGTTGGCGGCGATCTGGCGGAAGAAGATCAGGTCGTGCTTCTCAAGACGAGCCGCAAGTTCAACGGCATCGTAGTTGTCGTAGTTCTGGACTGAGTCACGTAGGGTCTTGTAGTCCTCTTCCTCGATGAGCAGATCGTTGACAGCCTCGTTGACGATGCGCTTGTTCTGCGACTGGACGTTGAGAAGGAAGGGCTTGATGAGGGGAAGGTCATCGTTCTTCTGGAAAATCTTAACAACGCGGTTGACGTCGATGCGGGCAGTGAGCGTGGCAAGCAGATCGGTGAGCAAAGAAGGGTGCTGCTCCACGTAGAACTTGATGGCACGGTAGTAGATCTCGAGGTTGGCAACCTTGACCACGATGTCCTTGAACTGCTGGTGGTCCCAGGAGTTTTCAGGTCGCTCAATAACAGCAAGCGCCGCGTTGTCGAACTCATCGTAGTGGAAATAACAGAAAACCAGCTCAGGCCACAGGTTGGCCTCCTCGCAGGCACGGATCATCTTAGGCATGTTCATTCTGGACCAGAAGATCTTGATGTGCTCCATAAGGCGATCGGGATGGTACTTGGCCAAGGCGATACCAAGCTCGGTGAACATGCCCATGTGCGCACGCTCAAGGCCGAGACCCTGTTCGAGAAGGCTGATAAGCTCGTCAAAGTAGCCGTTGCGCTCGTACTCCTTGACAAGGGTCTGAAGCTGCTCAGCATCGACAATCAAGTTGAGACCGCAGATCTGGGCCAAGCGGAACTCCTTCTTCTCCACACAGGCCTCGTGCACCTGCTTCCAGACCTTGATGTTGTTGGCCTTGCGGGCACATTCAACGGCAGCCTGGTATTCTCCAAGGTGCACCAGGGTGGTAGCAAGCTTGGCCCAGTTGGAAACGCTAGTGTAGAAGATCTTTGATGCCTCGTAAAGACCCTCCTCGTAGGCCTTGTCACCAGACTCCTCAATGTTGGCAACGTTGGTAGCTCGCAGGAAGTCCTCAAGCTCGGAGAGTTGTTCCAAGCGAGCATAGCAGAAAGCGAGGGCAGTGTCAATCGCAGACTCTCGGAGGGTCTTGCGAGCCATGCGGAGGTACTTGACGAGATCCTCGTTCTTGCCGGCGTGCGTGCCAATGTCAATGACCTCAAGGTAGTTGCTAGGGTCATCCGCCTTGATGTACGATTCAACTGCATCAGAGACGCGGAGACCATCGAGCTGAGCCTTGGCAACCTTGCTCCAGACCTCAGGAAGATCCACCTCTTCGGCGTACCCTTGGGCGCGGTCGATGCTAACAACGTGCTCAATAAGGACATCGGCGGCGGCGGACTTGTTATCGGCCTTCTTGAAGATCTCAAAGGCCTCTTCGAACAGTCCAACCTCAATACAAGAGGCGGCGATGTCGTCAGCGTTGTATCCGTCAAGCTTGTGGATGTAGTCCATCACACGGGCCTTGTCAGCCTTAGCAGCGGTGAACATGAGCAGGTTCTGCAAGTTCTGGTTGTCACTGAAGGGTGATGGCTCCAAGACAATCTTCTCAAGAAGCTCAATAAGCTCCAGGGGCATATCGTTCTCGAGCAAAGCAGAAACGGCAACAGAAACCTTGGCAGGATCGGTAGACTCGGGAACGGCGGTCGCAGTGACCTGATCGACGACAGAACGGCGGTGGATGTTGTTCTCGCTCAGGACGAAGTGCCACAGCTCTGAATCGGAACGCTCCAGCAGGTACCGGGCCTGAGCTCGGTACATGGAGTTCTCGTTGGTGATGTTGACGAGCTCCAGGTCGTTCTGGCCCTTGGAGTAGGCGATGTAGGCCAAGTTGGGGTCGCGCTTCTCACAGTACTTACCCACAGTGAGGGTATCATACTGGTCGTTCTCCTTGAGGAACTTCTCGGGGTTGTTGTTGGAGTCGATATAGATCTTGGCCAGGGCATTAAACACAGCCTGCTGTTGGTTGCCAGCCTGGAGAGTGGCCTCCAGGAAGGGCAGCAGGAGCTTAAGTCGGTTTCGGGACTCGACCTCGGAGACAAGCTGGTCGATGCTGATCTCCTGGGCGTTGACGGTGCTGAGAAGCTGCTTGATGATGTTCTCATCGCAGTCGACGTCAAGCAGACCACCAATGACAGCCGGGGTTCGAGAGGGGTTAACCCGCTGCACATAGGACTCAATAGCCTGGAACTGCTGGTTCTGGTAAAGGAAGAGGATCAAGTCGTGGACGAAGTTGAATCGATCGCAGACTATGATGAGAGGGAGCTGCTCGGGGAGCTTGGCCTCCTTCAAGAAGTTCTTCACCTTCTCCGGGTTGTACGCGTTGCTATCGCGGCAGATTCGCTCGACCTCGTTGAACTGGCCCATCTTGGTGGCAGCTTCGATGTACTTGAAGTGCACATCGGGATCCTCAGAGAGATTGACAACGCTACCGAGGTAGTAGAAGAGACCTTCGGCAGTCTTGTACTTCTCGAAGAGATCAATCAGACGAACAGCTCCGAGAAGCTCCGAGTATTTAGTAGCAATAGTGACCACAGATTGCAGGTTTTGGCGAATGTTGCTCTTCAACATAGCATCAAGACAGTCAAGAGACTGCTCGACAGACAGCTTGCCGAAGAAAGTGGTCAACCATTCGGGGTTGAAGTTGGGGGTGCCGGGAATGTTGACGACAACACGCTTGATGGCCTCAGGGTCTTCATACAACTCCAAGGCCTTCTGGGCGAGGCCAGCCTGCTCACAAAGCTGGGCAATGCGAGCCTTGTCGAAGTGGGTGAACATCTCGTTGCCGAGAATGGCCTCGGCGACCTGGGGAGCATGCATCAGGTTCATCTCCAGGAGACGGGTCTGTAGACGGGCGTGCTCAGGCTTGTTCTCCTTGAGAGCATCGAGAAGGAAGGCGGTAGCCTGCTGGACCATGCCCTGGGCCTGGAAGATATCGCAAACGCGCTCAAAGTCAACCAGCGGGCCTTGTTCGCTGTTAGCGAGAGCAGTGGCGAACTCCGCACCCTTCTCGGGGTTGACACGAATAATGTGCTGCAAGAGCTGAATGTAGTCGGGCTGGTAACCGGCCTGGGCGGAGTAGGGAAGAATCTTGTCGAACTGCCCGGTCTCGGCAAAACCAGCAACGACCTTCTGGGGAACATTGGCCTTCAAGTAGATGGTGAGGGCCATGTTGACATCGTAGGGGCGGACCAAGTCACCGAGCTGCTCAGAGCAGTCCAGCTTGCCTTCCTTGAGCCACTTCTCAAGCAGGTGCTTCCGGTTCTGTTGGAGAACGGGCTGGGCCAGCTCGAGAGTCTCGTGTGTGTTGAGTGAGCCCTTGTCGAGGAGCATTCCGAAGTATTGCAGGGTCATTGCCATCTGACCGGGTTGAGCTGGCAGTCGCTTGAACTTCTCGATCGTCTCGGGTGTTCGCAGGAAGCCTCGAGGCGAGCCAGCTGCTATCTTGGCTGCTTCCAAGTAGCTTCCAGAGTTGAATAGGGTCTCGAATTGGCGTGCGTAGAGGTTATCGGCGCCGGGCAGACCAGCTCTTGAGGCCATCTTGATGGCCATCTCGGTGTTGGCGGGGTTCTGGAGAAGGTAGGGGATGACGTTTGCGTCGTCGACGGTGACGAAGAGGACTTGGCCCTTTCGGTTAATACCGACGATGCCCGAAGACTCGTTGTCAGTGCAGGTTGTGAAGATAGTTTCGCTTGAGATCCTGTTCATGAAGATGCACGAGGCAGTCTCAAGATCGTAGAGATGGATGAAACCATATTTGGTGACCATGTAAATGACACCGTACTTCTGAGAAACCTGAAGAGCCACAGGGAAGTCGTTGGTCGCCTCGGGGGGGAAGAACATATCGACCGCCTTCTTCTGAAAGACGGGATTCGACTCCGCGTGGTCAACCTCGACAATGTGGAGCTTGGCACCAGTGGCTGTCCGCACGGCGAAGCTGAAGAGCTTGGTATCTTGAGGAGCACCCTCCAATCGCAGGGTGCCGAAGGCGGCAGCGTGGCCCTCGATGGCCTGGCTGATTCCTCGGTCCTTGGAGTACAACTGCATGGCGCCGACCACGCGACCTTGCTGCGATGAGATGCCCACGACAACCATCCACTTGCCGTCGGAGTTTACTCGGTAGTTGATGATCTGGCAACCCTGTTTTCATCACGGTTAGAGGCAATCGGGCAGCAGGAGCAAGGGGTGACCAACGTTCAGATTGGCATTACGCTCGAAGACCTTAACAGGAGCGTCTTGGGCAGCATCGTACACATCCCAGTGGAAGACACTGGAGGTGGTGACGAGACCAAGGGTGGTATCGCTGATCCACTTCCAGAACTGGACATCCTCATTCATGGTGCATGACTTGAGCTTCTTCTTTTGCTCCAGGTCAAAGATCTGGAGTGTGCGAGACTGAGCCTTCAGGGCAATAACTTGTCGGTTCCAGTGCATGACGGCACTGTCAGCCTTGATTGGCCGGCGAGTGACATTGTTGCCATTCTTGAGCTCGACGATGACCACCTCGGCTGGGGCGGCCTCGCTCTTCTTTTCTCGGATGCATACGTACGTGTCGGACTCGAGTGTCTGGGAAAGGTTAGCTGGATGAATCTCCACGTCGGGGCGGTCAGGGACGAGGGCGCGGTGGTGGGCGGACGTACACAGGAGTTGAAGCCGATGCTCTGAGTGTCCACGCCCACGTTGCTGAGCTGGACGAGCTCCTGAAACTTGATGGGCAAAGGCGCCATGACGCCGGTATAGCCAACGATCAGGTAATATGGTCCGTCGTCGAATCGATGCTGCTAGCCTCGGGAGCTGGCGAGGAGGGAGGAAGACGGCAGGGCGGTGTCAATCTCGGATCGACCAGAGACTGAGTTCCAAGGTCGTGGAGAAGGCAGTGTGTTGGAAGCTTCCATGCGCCGCGTGGCACGGGCGGAACGGAAACAGGAAATCGAAAAGTGAGCGCGCGGAAGGATCGAGAGAATGGAACAAGGAGAAAAGAAGATCACGAAAAGGTATCGCGTTTCGTGAGCTGCTGATGGCAAGCAGGCGATATGGTCGTGTTCGTGGAGGTGGAGGTGGAGATGGGAGAGGAGAGAGATGAGGATGAGGGTGATGTTGTTGGCAAGGAGAAGCAAGGAGGTCACTTTTTGGTTACCTGTTCTGTTCCGTTTGCGACCTGGGTCCGGCTCAGGGCAGGCGAGCGCAGCGCCAGGTACGTACCTGCCCACTGTGTGATACGGTACCAGCTTCCACGCCTTCCTTCCATTAGGCTGCTCTGTTCCTGCCCTCAGGTGTGAGTGGGACGTGTTACAGTGCCCAAACCCCACTGGCTGACACTGGCCAGCACTGACCAACACCGGCGAGCAGGTAGCAGCCAAGCGGCGAGTCAAAGCTATGGCAGCTCCCAGCGAATGGCAGCTCTCGGCGAGACCGATACTCCGTTCCGCCAATGAAAGGTGGCCTGTGCGGGCTTGTTGGGCTGGCAGTTTGCAGCCAAAGTGTCAGCGAAAAGGGGCAGCCTAAGAAGAGCTCCAACGCCCAAAAATACTGACCACTCGCCCCGCCTGGTACCTTAATGACATTACAGGGCATTCGCATCCGTAGTTCAGTAGCAGTCCACTTTATGCTCAAACAACCGGCTAAGAACGGTAGATCTGGCTGTTGGCGAGAATACCTCACTCTTAAACCTAGGCTGTGATTCACTGTTTGCTTGTTTGTGATCCATATAAGGAGTTATGTCAGCCTCAGGCCCTAATGTTCCAGGCACTCAGACTTTAGACACTCAGGCTTCAGGCACCCTCAGACCTAAAAGCGGATGCCAATAGCGGCAATCAAGTTACGGGGTCCGCTCTCGGAAACCCTTGGTTGCTTGATACTACTTAGTGGACTAACGTACTCTCACCCGCCAGTCGCACCCGTACCGTGTCAAGCTCCTCGTGAGACAAACACGGGAAAGCAAAGAGCAGAAGCGTCGACTGAGAACCGACGCTCGCACAAGACATTCCTGCTTGTCTCAGCCACACCTCGATAGCCACATAGTGCATATGCACCTGGCATCATTGTTCCTTTGCTGAGAAGTACATAAGCGCCAGCCTAGATTTCCTTATACGTAGAAGAGCCTCGTCATGATATTTCTCGGTTTCATCAGTGTGATCGTATATTCCAGCACGCCCCTCGGCAGAGATCCTTCTCCGAGATAGGGCCGTTCTGCAGCTCCAGGCGGCGCAGAGTTATCTCAACTCCCATAGGTAGATTCTACTCCGAGACGATCCTCATGACAGGTGCTTCTGGTCGATATGGTGCGTCACAGCAACCTCGTCTCCCTCAAACTCCTCGCAAAACGGACACTTCACCGCGGGCACATCAACCGCAGCATCTCTGGCAGGCTGCGGCGGCGAGTCCAGCTCCGGCATGAAGTCCACCAAGCTCCTGGGCGGCGGGCCCTCGGGAAACTCGTCGTCGTACCTCACGTCCGTATACCTGCTTGAGAATCTCGACGAAGATGCCGCAGGCGTAAGAGTACTCCCCGCCGGTGCCATCCGCTGCACCCGTCCCACCTGGCCGTCGCTGAGCCGCACTTTGATTCCGCGCGGGTGGTTTCCCCGTGTGAGGATGTCCTGCACCACGCCTTTCGTTTCCTCGCCCGTCGGCTGGTCGTCTTTCAGGACGATGAAGACGCATGCGCCCGGCGTGACTTGCTGAACCGTTGGGACTGTGCCAGTAGCTTGCTGAGGTGTTGACGGAGGACCCCCTGGTCCGCGAGGCGGGCCGCGTTGGTTCTGTCGTGGAGGTCTCGGCTGGCGGTTTCTAGGCCGATTCATTGTGGTAAAATGGCGCAAGATATTGATTCTTCCCAGAATGACTGTTGCCTTCTTCATTTGAGGTCATAGGGAGACAAAATGTTTGGTTTGTTCCAAGTTGAAGATCCTGGGGGCACGTGCTTTAAGAATCCTCGTCGCAAACCAAGTCGCAAACCAAGTCGCTTACCCTGTATCTCTAATTTGTGCACAACTTCAACCGTCATTCCCGTCAAGATGGAACAACCGATATGTACTTGAATCCATTGGACCTCAAAGAGGAACATGGTATCTTCTTGTCGCGCATATAGCCATTGCGGTTATTTGATTTGTGCACATGTAAAACAATTGAATGCTATGATGCTCAACACCTACAATTCGTCATGACGGTGTGAGCACAACTGACGCGACTGACTATAATGGTTGAATGGAGGGATTAAGTAACGCGGCCCCCATGCCTCTCACATACTTGCTAGCTATGTCAATATCCCCCGAAGTTGAGATGTTCCGTTTCCTAAAACAGATCCGTAATTCCTGACGCTGACGCCATCCTTGGTACATATCTATCTAAATCTTTTCTCTATAAACAACTAACAAACATCTAAACATCTCCCTTCTTCACTGGCGCCTTTTTTCGAATATCCTTCCATCCCATACCCCAAGCGGACGTGAACATTACACAAGCTGCGGCAGCGGCAAGGTAGAAGACCGCATCCACGCCCTTCGCGTAGGACGCCAGAGCCCCTGGAAGATCTTTCGCGGATACCACTTTGCTCACACCCGTGGCACCAGCATTGATGATGGTGTCTGCGTCGAGGTGCGGGAGACGATCCTGGAGTTCGCTCTTGAGTTTGCCGTGGAAGATGACGTTCGAGATGGACACGAAGACGGCACCACCAAAGGTCTGCGAGAAGACCAGCACCGCCGTAGCGATTGAGGTTATCTCAGGACTCGTGTTGGATTGTATAGCAATAATTGGCTGCTGCATACCGATACCTCGGCCGAAACCGACAAGAACCTGATATCCAGCCCATGCCGCTGTAGATGTGTGAGGTGACAGAGTTGAGAGAAGGCCGTTCGCGATAGCAACGATTGCTGCACTAGCCACGGCGAACGGGAGGTAGTACCCCACTTTTTGGACTGAATCTCCCGTTAGAAACGATACTAAAAAGCTGTGCCACGAGTTGGAACTTACCAACAACACCAATGAGAATTGCGGCCACGAGCTGGCTGAGAATGCTGGGAAGCATGTTGACACCACTGTCAAATGGCGTGGCCCCCTTGACTGACTGGAAGTAAATGGGGAAGTAGTATGACGCGATAAATACAGAAGTGAAGAGGAAGAGCATAGTGACGCATGATGTCCAGACCTCGCGCTTTCGAACAACGGGCAGAGGAATCATAGCGTTGTCGCCAACGCGGTGTTCCCAGAAAAGGAAGATGATGAGAGTCGCACCACCACCGCAGAACAGCCCAATGACCATCGCTGAATCCCAGGCGTAGTCGAGACCGCCCCACTGCAGGGCGAGGAGAAACATGACTGTGCATGGGGCGAAGAGGACGAAGCCTGTCAGGTCAAGCTTCGTCGACAAAGTCTTGAAGATGGAGTCATCGGTTTCGACTACGCGATCGGGGATATCAACTAGAAGGATTAAAACGGTACAAATAGCACCGATGGGGAGGTTGATATAAAAGCCTAGATATATGTTAGTGTCAAGATACCTGCGGTAGGAGACAAGGGGTACGAACACCACCGCCAGGTTGTGTACTCTGTCAGAGCTCCACCGACCAAGGGCCCGACAACAAGGCCAAGCTGAGCACCTGCCATCAGAATGCCCATAAGAGGAGGTCGCTTTTCTAGGGGTGTCGAGGCAGCCATGATAGTGAAAGCTCCATTCTGAATGCCAGAAGATCCCATCCCGGCAACAGTTCGACCGATGATCAACATTACGGAAGAGTTCGCGAGTCCGCAAATGAGGCATCCAATCTCGAATATAAAGAGAAACCACAAGAAAAGCCACTGCATAGGAAATCTGGTTAGCACATGCCACATTCGGTGGGAAAGTAGGAGGTAACGGACCTTTGACTTGAAGTATGTATAGAACTTGCCAGAAAGGGGTTGTAGAGCAGCACTTCCAACTTGTTAGCAATTGAGGCGATCAAGGAGGTGGCAGACTTACCTGGCGAGGTTGTATGAGCTGCCATACCAGCCAATGTCGTCCAACGAATGAAACTGTTCAGTGATACGGGGGATTGCCTGTAGCACAAATCAGCATCCACGTCAGGGCCACTTCGAAATCAAGCATACCGTAGTGATGATCGACATGTCCAAAAGCATGAGGAATGCTGCAACCGTAATGGAGATCATCAAGCTGACCAACTTCCACCCTGTGACATATGTATCTGTACCGTCCTTCGCCACGGCGTCCCCTGGGTTCGTTCTGTTGACAGCTTCGGTCTCATCGTAAAGAGTGGGGGTAGAAGACCCGGGGTCTGTCTTCTCGTCGTTGAAAATGGCTTGAGGCTCTGCCTGTGGCTTCTGTGTGATCGGTGAGGCCATGTTGTATAGTCACACAAGTGTGATATTGGCTTGCAAATGGAAGGAGGATGTTGTTGTATGAAGCAACAACTCGCTCAGATGTTGGTTGCCCAAGAACTTTTATTGAAATCCATGTTGATGCAGGCAGCAATGAATGCCGGAGATTTGAAAGCCATAAGGCTGAACGCCGTGTACCCCGGGAACGGCTTTCGAGGTGGTGGTGTTGTGATGCGCGAGTGTGGATCGGCCGGGATCGGGATGAATCCGAATCCCGCATACCGGGACCGGTACAACCAATCATGGTCTGACTGCCGGGGGTTTTCCGTCTCGGCCTCGCGTCCCAGAAGGACCGGTATTTATTATAGCGGCCGGCCCCCTAGAACTCCCATGGCCCGAAGACGTCTGTCATCCATGTTAAGTCGCTGAAGTCCATGGCATTGGGATCCGGCATGTTAAATGCGGCCGGAATTGCATCTGCCACCTCCATTTGTTGAGGATTGGTCATGCCCTGGCTATTGGGCGTCGGAATTCCTCCTAGGTGCCGTGAGATGACAGGTTCCCATGATGTCCGTATGTTTCGCATGATTCTGGCGCCTTTGACGAAGAGAGTATCGTCGCCTGTCTCGGTCTTCATGGGGTAGACTCTGTCCAACTTCACGAACATGTCGATGGTTTGATCAAGCAGCCCCAGAAGATCCGCCGTGTTACGGACTAGATCCTTATCCCATGCTGGATCTTCTGAGATGGTGAGCCTGTAAAGAGCCACCTGGATTTGGGAAAGTTGCACGTAGACCGAAAACGGCGATCCTGGCACCTCCTCGAGTGGAATGGACAGAAATATGCTGTACCAGGAGCGTACAGCTTTGAGGCAGGAGTACATGCTTTCGATGCGCTGTCGAGTAGGAATCGCCTGCATAAAAAGCCCAACAGACTGGACCTGCACCTCGGTGCTGAGCATATGTGCTTGCAATACCACTACAGATAATCAGCGCGTGTAAAAAAGCCGGTATGATTGGGATGTGCTAACGGCTTGGAACCAGATTTGGCGGCAGCCCCTCACGTATCTCTTGTAATTTGGCGAGCATGCCTTTCTTGAAGACGTAGGTTGGAGTTTGTGACGAGTCGCCGCCCATGACGTCTCGCACAAGTAACTTCTGTGCTTCTTCGGCTACAAGCTGGTGCCTGATGAAAGCGACCAGAACCTCGTCCGACGGGTTCTCTCGGTCTCTCTCCAAGGCATTTAGACAATCATCCATGTGTGTAGTCCAGCGAAGGGTGTCCATTTTGCCAATGAAAGAGGTCATCCTATCAAGGTCAGCAAATAATCCAGAGCGACGGGCATCCAACATACACCGATGTGAGGAACCATAGAGCCAACACAGCTCTTCGTTCCTCCATGGACCGTAGTTTGGGCGCAGGTGGGCGTCCTCCCCAGACCTTGAAGCAAACGGTAAAATATTGTTCCTCGATCGGCGCTCTAGTCAAGCTCAGGTCGTAGATAACCGCAATGGCTAGCTGTGAGTACGTGATGATAAAAGGCCTTGTGCCGGGCCCCGAAGTCATGGTTGCCCTAGGACGGTTAGAACACATCCATCAACGAGTGAAGAGACCGCATACCAAGCCAAATAGGCGATGAGACCAAGTAGAATATCCATGGTCCTCTCATGGTCGATAACAATCCTTGTGGCGATTTCCTGGCGGACTCTCTCCTTCATGAGGCTCTGCTGCAGCGTAGACATGGACGTGACGTTCATGATGCACAGCCAGAGAAAAGGGTGGGTTTCGCGCAAAGATGCTGCCGTGGTCTCATGGGGCAGAACCATGAACGGGAAGTTCTTCAGCCATTCCTGGAATTTCTTGAAATAGACTTCTGCCTCGGCAGGAGTTGGTTCTGGTAGTCGATACGTTTCGTTAATATCTGGCGAAGCCGAGTTTATTGATGCCGACTCCACCGAGTTGCTGGTGCCGTAGGCATGGGGCATAGAGGAAGAGCAACTATGGGTCGTGGACGAAGTCGCCGCAGCAGCCAAAGAGTCCAGACGACTGGTCAGGGCGGTCGAGGGGGAGGGGAATAAAGGTGTTGGTGCGGTCGAGGGAGTTTGTTGTTGTTGCTGCTGCTGATGGTTGGTACCCTGAGATGCCCGTAGGATCGACACGAGATCGTCAAGCTTCTCCTCCAGCTGGGCTGTCCTCGAAGCTGCGGCCTTCTTTGCGACGCGTTTTCGCGATGTCGTCATTGGCAGGCAGCTCTTCCCCAGGCGATGACATCGTTCGCATTCAACTCCATCGGGTCTCAGAATGCATTTACACTTAGCGCGCGAACAGTTGGTGCAAGATCGACCGTATCCCGCCGGTGCGCCGGAGGAGAAGCTGAGATCGGGGGGCGCCATGGCTGCGGACTTGGATCTGCATTCACATGCGATGGCTGGGATCGGGAAAGCAACCAGAACAGGAAAGTTGACGAACTCCGGTCGCCAGACCAGATAGAGCAGCAATTCACTAGGATTTGGCAGAAGAGCGGTGTTGAGAAGCCCAGGTCAGCGGGCTTGAGCATCCAATGATCCTGGGATTGTGATTTGAGTGAGCGGGATTGGGGCTTGCGATGTTGTGGGCTGAATGCCGTACCGACGTGGTGGGAGGGAGCTTGTAATACACCGGGATTCGGAGTTGAATTAAACCCGAAGTCCAACAACGTAACCCGGCTAACGCGCCGACGTTCCTGCAACGATTCTGACCTGTTGTTTCTCATCGGGTTCAAGGCGCCATTTATAACCCACCGCGATTGTTTGACCGTTACGACGCCCGGGGCCGGGGTTTTAGGCAGTAATTCTCTTTACATACCGGCTCGGACCCGAGACAAACACCCAGTCCCGAATGGTGCCGCCTCGAACCACAGCGGCGCCAGTGATCACCAGAGGGGAACGAAGTGAAGCTAAATGCGCGTTTCCTTTGCTAGGGACACACACAATACAGCTGAAATCCTTGACTCGCATGCACTCTCAATAGGGGGTGGTCGGCGACCAGGACAGTTCTCGTCAAAACCACAGGAGTCAATGGGCTCATATCTGGCTTAGTTAGGGAGCTAAACCCGAAGCCTGTACCTAAGGTAAGCTGAGCACTACTCCCTTAACTAATCCTAACTACGAATACTAACCCTAAGATGTTATAGGACATGGATGACTTCGGGAATAATGGGGGATAAAGGCGATCGGATTTCAATTCGCCCGCCTTTGATCTTGGCAGTGGTGGCTTAAAGTCTCGTCAACCCGTATATTGATTGGCGTCTGGCCATGATGGATCCCATGGATCTGAGTTGCGAACTCCTGTCGGGATCTGATAAGATTGACGAACGCGACGTCTTGGGATTAAAAAGGGAATAGCCCAGAAGATGACTAAGGCCACGCCTCATCCGTCCTTCTTGGCCGGAACAGGAGGTACGACGCCGCTTGATTGGCCGGAGGTAATTTGACGATACGGGACCAATCAAAGCCGGTGTTTTCCGCTCGCTCAATCACGATTCATGCCACCGGGCAGCCTCAAAACCGAGTTCCTCCACCATCACCGACACGCCGACCCAACTGCCATCACAACCCCCAGACAACTGGCCATGGCTGCCCCGAGTGTCGCGGCAGCTGAGCTGCTACCGCACTTCCTTCTCCCGCGCCTCAGCTGGGGCGCTCCGCTCTCGGCGTCCCGGGCGGCGCTGTCCTTCGCCTCCGTACAGCCGAGGAACCAACGACGAACCTTTTCGGCCTTCCAGGCTGCGCCTACGACCCGACAATGCCCTCGCCGTCCCGAGGGCCTGATACTACGACGGGCGTTTCATGCGACGGCCCTGAGACAGCGCGAACATTACTTCGATACACTCAAGTTCGTCAAGCGGCTAGAGAGCGAGGGGTTCACGGAGGTGCAGTCGGCAGCGATGATGAAGGTCCTCAACGACGTCATTGAAGAGAGGTAAGGCGCTTAGACATGCAGCGCTGCAGCCAATTGGTCTAACACATACAAGCATCCAAAACCTCACCCGGACCATGGTCCTCCGCGAAGACGCCGCCAAGGCCACGTACACGCAAAAGGTCGACTTCGCCAAGCTGCGATCGGAGCTGCTCTCGGCCGACAGCACGGAATCGAACACGACACGGACGGCGCACGAGCGGCTGACCAACGACATCGCCAAGCTCAGCAGCCGGCTACGCGACGAGATCAGCCGGACGCAGGCCAGTGTGCGGCTGGACCTTAACCTGGAGAAGGGCCGCATCCGCGAGGAGGCGGTCGGCCAGGAGCTCAAGATCAAGGAGACGGAGACCAAGATCGAGCAGGAGGTGGCGGCGCTGCGGGAGAAGCTCGAACAGGTCAAGTTTCAGACGCTGCAGTGGCTGATGGGTGTGTGCACGGGTTTCGCGGCGCTGCTGCTCGGTGCCTGGAGACTGCTCATGTGAGTGTGCTGGAGAGGTTGATTGGAGGGGGGCTTCGAGGGCACTTTGGAGGGAGTTGGGGAATATGAAATCCATGAACCAAAGCATTGTCCTTGGATTCCTTGGGTTACAGGACTGATTGTGTGGTCGATGACAGTGTTTAGGCGGTCACCTGAACCGCAATAGATTTTCTTGAGTCACGGATTTTCAAAAACAATTTTCCATCATTAATGGCTTCAATTGACGAGAGGGGTGCTTCTTCGTGTATCAAACGTTGGCTGCATTGTATGATAGACTGCCCGTTGATGTAAAGGAGGTGCGGGAACCCCCACCCTCGAATCATCCAGGTCCCCGTGCTCGATCTACCTGTGTCCGATGATATTGGATCTATCACATGTAGGCAACACGATCTCATATGTCTCTCATTTCGCCCATTGCGACACAGCCAAACAACCGGTCCCGGGCCCGTCAATCCATCCACTCGGTCACAATACCGTAGCGCAGCCCGCACCCTCCGACAAACTCCGCCCCACCCCCGCCCCCCACATCCATCGCAACCCCACCACCACCCGACGGTCCAGTCCAGTCCCAGTCCAGTCCCAGGGCAATGACGATAGGCAGGCAGCACGGGCAGCTTCGCAATCTTGGCTCGCTGGCATGGAAGTGTCCTCTTTCCCGTGAGGGAAGAAGCGGTGTTGATTCCGTGGCGCAATTGGGTCTGGGCATCTGCGTCACCGCCCTTCTTGTTCTATATAGACGCGCTGCGTCCTGTTCCAGCTCCAACCCCGCCATCGAATACGCATCAGCGTTGGCTCTGTCAAACGTCAGGATGGCTACCAAGACCAAGATCTTGCTCTTGGGCAAAATCAGACAGTGAGTGCCGGGGATCAAATCCACTATATAGTCTATCAGTTCCGTCAATCCGTCGCTCTCCAAGCTGACCGCAACCCCAGCGCCCACTCTACATGGGCCTCCCTCTCCAACATCGCCCACATCCTTACTCCCCAGGCCACCAACCGCGAGGCCTTCATCACCGAGGCCAAGTCTGGCGCCTTCGACGGCGTCACCGCCGCGTACCGCACATTTGCCTCCGTCAGCATCACCGGCCGCATCGACGCCGAGCTGCTTGACGCCCTGCCCTCGTCCCTCAAGTTCATCTGTCACAATGGTGAGCACCCGCACATAGAAGCAGGAGAAAGAGGCCGCGCGAATTGCTGATTGATGGCACGCCAGGCGCCGGCTACGACCAGATCGACGTCCCCGCCTGCACTGCGCAATCCATCCGCGTCTCCAACACCCCCAGCGCAGTCGACGATGCCACCGCCGACCTGACCATCTGGCTGCTCCTCGGTGCCCTACGTAACCTGCCCGCGTCTATGGCCTCGCTGCGCAACGGCGCATGGCGCGGAAACCCCCCTCCGCGTCTCGGCCACGATCCCCAGGGTAAGGTGCTCGGCATTCTCGGCATGGGCGGTATCGGACGCAACGTCGCGCGCAAAGCCCGTGTCTTCGGCATGTCGGTCCGTTACCATAACCGCTCGCCGTTGAGCCCGGAGATGGAGGACGGGGCTGAGTATGTGGACTTTGACACCTTGCTCAAGGAGAGTGATGTGTTGAGCTTGAACCTCCCCCTAAATGTAAGTCGAAAAGCCCAACGACCAGACATGTGACATAACCAACGCCGACTACACAGCCCAAAACCCGACACACCATCTCCACCGCGCAATTCGCTCTCATGAAGCCTGGCATTGTCATTGTCAACACCGCCCGCGGCGCCGTCATGGATGAAGCAGCTCTAGTTCAGGCCCTCGAAGCCGGGCAGGTCGCTAGTGTCGGCCTAGATGTGTACGAGAACGAGCCTGAGATTCATCCAGAACTTATCACCAACGAGAATGTCCTTCTAGTCCCGCACATGGGGACTTGGACCGTGGAGACGGAGACCAAGATGGAGGACTGGGCCATTGGCAACGTCCGTCTTGCTGCGGAGGAAGGTAGATTGAAGAGCATTGTTCCGGAGCAGAAGGATTTGGCATGATGGCCTAGCAGACACGCTTTACCTAGAGTTAGCTGAAGACTAGATAGACAGGAATACCCTAACATACACTCCGGCTCACGTAATAAAACGAAGGGAATACCTCTTCAATACCTCTCCTTTCCCGACGTTTGCCTGGAGACTTATGTAGCTGCCCTATCCTTAGTCCTGTAATAACAGCAATTCTGCCTTGAGAAGCGAATTCTAGGGCTAGGAAGAGATACCTTGATGTTAAAATTGAGTATGGTTAGGTGTCGTTAGTTAGGATTCAGGTTTTAATTATGAGACTTATGGCTTTGGTTAGGAGTGTATCCTTGGGGATATGGGAGTCTAGGACTGCCATGGGCACTTGATAGATGGATAGGCTCGATGCATGTCGCTCTCTCAGTCTTAGGCGATTAAGAGGAGTTATCAGATGGCCAACCGTATCGTCGAACTCTGGAGTAGAAGAATAAATTCTTCTCGATTTCGGCTTGTGCTGTCACGCAACCCATCACGACACAATGCCATCGAAACTTCTTGTAAGAGAGAAATCCTTGTAATTGAAAATCTACTCTGTCCTTAGCCACGGTTGACGGGCCTTTATCGAGGGCTAACCCCAGTCCTCTATGTGGGGGAATCTCATCTCCGGATTCTATCGCATCCATTCATCCATTCCGTTCATCCATTTCATGCCTCGAAGGGGGGAATCATGATTAGCAGAAAAGCCAACGCCATTTTGTTGAAAAAGCAAGATTTTTTGACCCCTTCCTGCACCATGCAAAGAACTGTTCTCGGTTTGAGAGAAGCAATCCAAAAAAAAAAGAGCACCAAAAACAATAAAAACTTCATAAAAAAACCGCAGGTGATCTGGTAGCTCTCCCAGCCCAGATGCCATGCAAGTTCATGCTGTTGAAAACAGAATTTTGCCAGTTGCCGTGTCGATATAATTGGGAAAGTTCGTTACACGTAGGAGTCCAGTTGAAGGATCCTTGGGTATGATTACATGGGAACGCTTAGTAGCGGTAGCTGCAAAGACGGTTAGCACGGTGGTCTAGTCGCACGGTATGGTATGGGGATAACGTACATCTCGGCCTTGAAGGGGCCCTCGATAGGGAGACCAAGGTACTCGGCCTGGACGTCAGTGAGGGTGCTGAGCTCAGCCTGGCAGTGGGCAAGGTGGAGACGGGCGACCTCCTCGTCGAGGATCTTGGGGAGGACGGTGACACCAACGTCGAGCTTGCCAGTCTTGGCGAACTCAACGTACTTCTTGCCCCAAGCGGCGTCGGAGGCCTTGAACAGCATGATCTGAGCCAGGACCTGGTTGGTGAAAGAGCAGGACATGACGAAAGAGGAGTGGCCGGTGGCACAGCCGAGGTTGACCAGACGTCCCTCGGCAAGGAGGATGATGTGGCGGCCGCTGGGCATGAGGAAGCGGTCGACCTGGGGCTTGATGTTCTGGACGGAGGTGGCGTTCTTCTTGAGCCAAGCGACGTCAATCTCGATATCGAAGTGACCGATGTCTGTGTGGCGTTGTTAGGACTGTGCGTCAAAGAGAGAGACGGATGGTAGGAGGAACTTACTGCAGACGATGGCATCGTTGCGCATGGCCTCGAAGTGCTGGCCAGTGAGGATGTCACGGCAGCCAGTGGTGGTGACGAAGATCTGGCCGATCTTGGAGGCCTTCTCCATGGTGGTGACTTGGTAACCGGCCATGGCAGCCTGAAGGGCGTTGATGGGGTCAACCTCGGTGACGAGGACGCGAGCACCCATGGTGTTGAGGGCCATGGCGCAGCCCTTGCCAACATCACCGAAACCGGCGACAACGGCGACCTTGCCGGCAACCATGACGTCGGTAGCACGCTTGATACCGTCGATCAAAGACTCACGGCAGCCGTAGAGGTTGTCGAACTTGGACTTGGTGACGGAGTCGTTGACGTTGATGGCGGGGACGAGGAGCTTGCCCTCCTTGAGCATGCGGTAGAGATGGTGGACACCAGTGGTGGTCTCCTCAGAGACACCGAAGCAGTCCTTGAGCTGCTCGGGGTACTTGGTGTGGACAAGGGTGGTCAGGTCACCACCGTCATCGAGGATGAGGTTGAGCTTCTTGTCATCCTTGAAGGCGAGGAGCTGCTGCTCGAGGCACCAGTTGTACTCCTCCTCGGTCTCACCCTTCCAGGCGAAGACGGGGACACCGGCGGCGGCAATGGCAGCGGCGGCGTGGTCCTGGGTGCTGAAGATGTTGCAGCTGGACCAGGTGACCTCGGCACCGAGAGCAGTGAGGGTCTCGATGAGGACAGCGGTCTGGATGGTCATGTGAAGGCAGCCAGCGATGCGGGCACCGGCGAGGGGCTGGTCGGAAGCGTACTTCTCACGGGTGGCCATAAGACCGGGCATCTCATTCTCGGCGAGCTCGATCTCCTTGCGGCCAAAGGCGGCGAGGGAGAGGTCGGCGACCTTGAACTTGTGGGCGGGAGCAGACATTGTTGCGTGTGAGAAGGGGATGAGATGTATGGGTAGATGGGGAGGAGGGATGGAAGAAGAGAAAGAGGAAGAGGAAGAGGAAAAGGAAGAAGAAGGAGGACGGATTGAGGGCAGTTAAAAAAGCGAGACGAGGTTGAGGAGGAGGAGTGAGATAAGATGGGGAGTGGGGCCTTTTTTTTCGGTTGCTTCGCTGAGAAAGTGTCTGAGAGGGGGGAGGGGCAAGTCTGAGGAGGGGTTGGTGGGTTCCTGCGCACTGTTTGGTGGGTTGGTGGGTTGGTGGGTGTGTCGGCGGTGAAAAAGAGGAAAAGGCGGCGCAAAAGGAGGGGCAAATTTTCATGTTTCCCGTCTTTTCTGCTCAAGCAACCAGCGAGAGCGGGGCAATTCTCCGTTCGTTCAGTCTGCGAGCTTCCACCACTGCTGTAGACCGTACTAGGTACATGGAACGGACGAGTAGTAAGTACTAATTGCCATGTACAGTAGTACTTGCTTGGGTTAACCCTGTCCAAATTGCCCTCCATTGCCCTGGGGACTGCTGCCCGGCCGCTGTTACGGATCCATCCTCTGCTCTTGTTGTCGTCGGACGGCCATTCAGAAGCGGCCGGGTCCGGGGCTGGTTACAGGGAGTGGAGTCCAAACCCTCGAGAACGGACAGGTACAGGTACCTGTAGCGTTCAGTATTCGTACAAACTGAAGTACCCGGGCTGTCTGGGAGGAAAAGAGGAACCAAGCGTGAAGCGTATTCGTAACAGCCTGAGCTACCCGTGCCGTAGTATTTTTTTCTCTTTGCAAAGACCACGTTGAGTTTTCTGGTTCAATGACTGGGTCAGCGGCTTCTTCTCTGCCCTTTATTTGTCTTTAGTTGCGTGCGTCCTTTTCCCCCGCTCTCTTGCTTTCCCTTACTGAAGTTGACAAAGTACCTAAAGTAAGTACTAGGTGCCAGAAATTAACGGCAGGACACGGCTTGACCACCAACCCCTCAAGGTCAATCAGTCTCTTCCTTCTGTCTCACCCACACTCTCTTCTCTCCCTCCCTTGCTCCCTTGCCGCCTTGCTCTCAGACCCCGCTCCCGGAAGCCGAACAGGGCACCGTAACTTGGCTTGCTGCAGGGCCCCCGCTCCCAATTGGACCCCCTGGATCCAATCAATACTCCTTGATCCCCTCGACCCGGCGTCTCCAAGTGAAGTCCTACCGGGAGTTGCTGGGGGTGGCGTGGCCTTGTTGCCTTTATGCTCGAACACACGACAAACACACCGAGACCTTGTCCATCTTTGCCCTGCGTGCTTATGAACCGAAGGGTTAGTGCACAAATAGTGTAACTATGCCGTGTATGCCCTGTTTAGACCCGGTCCGAACGGTAAGACGGAAACAATTGGATGGCACATGGACCTCCCTCAATGGCAGCGATAGACACCGTCCTCGCTCAAAATGCACGCCCTGCTCACTTGCCCATGGAAACCCGACTTGGCTTCATCAGTCTCTTTTTTATTTATTCAAATACTTGTTTCAGTCTTCGCGGAGCCTTCCCTAAGAAAAAGCCCCGCGGTTGAGTTTATATACCAAGGTAGGCAGCGAGGCTCTAGTCCTCGCAGTCCTACGCATGTACCTGGTCTCGAGGGCTTGGGTGAGTTCTCCCTCTCTCTCTTCGCAGCCATGATTCATGGCTGGTTGGACAACTACCCCCACCGTCACCACCTTGTCCAACATCTGCTTTCTTCAAGTGCTCCTCTCTTTCTCAACGCTTTAAATCTAGACCAGCACTCAATTATATTCCACATTGTCCGGAACGCCGCCAATGCAAACCGTCACTGAGCGTCTCATTTCCCAGAATTCCCTCGAGACACGTCATATCCTTTTCCTGGTACCCTTTATTTGGGCAACAGATTCTCCCGCACAGCAAACATCTTGGCAGTGACATTGGCCGTGAATCCATCCACCTGCTTGCTGTACTGTTCCACCTGCTTCGCGTTCAGCATACCCTCCAGCCGGCTAGGCTCTTGGGGTAGCTTGAACAGCCGCTGCCACTCATCCTCGGGCAGCGGCGTCTGCTTGGCCGCCGCTCGCTGCGCATTCTCCGCCTTGCGCTTCGTCTGCCATTGTGTAATCTTGGTCTGCTCTCGGCCCAGTTGTCGCTGGTAGAACTGGAAGTTGTTGAGGTCGGTGTAGTGCGACTCAATGCTCTCGAGAAGGAGATCACACGTCTTCTCGAGGAAGGGGTCGATCGCCACGTCGAGGGCGTCGATGGAGGGGTACAGCGGGGGCTTGACCGTCTCGCGGTTGAGGTCCGTCAGCGAGGTGGGCTGCTCGATCTCCTCCGCGGTGGGGGCAGAGGGGATCTGGTGCAGGAAGGTGGTGAGGAGGTGAGAGTTGTGCACGTGGATGGGGTACTCGACAAGGATGTCCTTGAACGTGAGCTTCGATTTTTGCAGGCTGCGTATTGTCCAAGTCAGTCTTCTCTGGTCGCATCACAGAGGCTCCGGGTATCCGCAATATTGACTCACCTCTCGGTTGTGAACTTGCCCTCCTTGTAGGCGGTCATGAAGGCGGCGGAAAGGCGGAATGCCCTCAGGGCCAGGTTACCCTGGGAGCTCTTGCTGGCATCGTAGACGAGCGCCACGGTGTTGTCGTTGTCCTTCTGGTAGTGGACCTGGTTCTCGACGAAGCTGATGTTGAGGAAGTTGCCCATGGTCGCGCTGGTGTACCAACCGACGTTGTTGGCATCCACGTTGACCTCCTTCAGGTGTCGGATCATCTCGTTCTGGTAGGTGATGTTGGCCTTCTGTCGGGGGGCAGCCGAGGCAAGCAGCGAGCTGTCATTCTGGTGGCTGTCGGTGGTGGCGCTATCGACGGTGGGGAAGGGGAAGGTGTTGGTGACCTCGAGGAGGCTGTTCTGGTCCAAGCCGACGATCGAGCCGGTGGCAGCGGAGGGGAAGGCCGTGGAGCAGTGCTTGGCAATCTTCATGATGACCTAGACGCAGCGTGGTCAGTACTCCCGCCTCTCATACCTCATCTTGTGAGGGGAGGCCCCAAGGTGGGGCGGGGCAGTTGGACTCACCAGAGCCTCGACCTGGACGGCCGTAAAAGGCACATCTTTGGGAGCGTCACCCATTTTGACAGAGGTTCGGGGAGGATATTCACGGGACCGCGAGAGACGGGAGAGACGTTCGGCGCTAGGATCGCGATGCGGGCGGGTGGTGTTGCAAGGTACTCGGGCTCCTGAGGTGGGAATATCGAAACTTTTCGCATCCGATTTGTGGGCGTTGTGGGATGTGGGCGGTGAGACACGGCAGATTTCCCATCCCGTCACCGTTTGCCGTTTCACACCCAAAACCTCACTGCTCCGTTTGGCCGTCTGTTCAACGCTATCTGCTACAAAGCTAAAACCCAGTTCCGTTCGTTCGAATTCTGCGGATGCATTTTCCGACTCTTCTACTTGAACCTGTTCACCTCATGTTACGAATGCATGCGCTGAGCCATCATGACACCATATTCCAGTCACGCAGAGAGACAGCACTCGTCTCAGTCCCATGTCCAGTTTACGATTTTATTTATTCCCAGTGACCTTCTACTCTCGAACCCCCAGACGCCCTTGTTTTTGTCTAAATCCTGTTTTTCTCGTAACCCATAACCACCCATTGGTTTCACAGACCTGTCATCACGCATCGCATCTCTGGCCTCCCCGAACAACCGAGTCAAGAGTCGCGGAGACTTCGGCTTCATGTACCCAAGGCCCTCATCCTTGAGTCATGATAGCCCTGAAATATCTCGGCATAGGGGCCTGGCTGTTTCGCTGTGCCATTATGCCGGCACAGAGCTTTGACCCATACCTAATGCCGAACCAAAAGGTAACATTTCGACCCTCGGGCCGGTCTCTCGCATGGCTTTTGGCGTTGATCAACTGTCCTACCGCCTCAGAATTCAGTCCTTCCAGGGGATAATTTCCCATGATTCCGCGTCGTCTCGGATAATAAGGCGGTGTTGATTAATCTTCCAGAAGGCATACATGGCACGAGTCGCTCCCGCGGCTTCTCGATGCGCCGGCCCTTTGCCTCCATTCTTGGCATCCTCCCTCGTCCTCCAGATGCAGGTCGCCAAGTTCCGCAGGTCCGAGTCCGGCTCTCCAAACCAATACCTGCACCTAGTCAGCAAGGAATTGTCTACCGGTATACCCCTGAAAGGCGCACTTACTTGAGGAACCCGCCGCTGGCGACGGCTTCTGCATGAGCTGCCTGGTCCAGACGACCAAGATCGGCGTACTCTGTGCTCGCCTTGATTTGCGATTGGAAAGCAACAATATAGAACGAGGTCTCCTTGAAGCCTTTTCCAGACTCGGTTGCAAGGCGCTTCACTTCTGAGATCACCTCCGGCCAGTTGAAGGACTCGACATATGGTGCTGTCGCATAGTCCTCCCGGAGAACTTGCAGTCGGGTCAAGCTCCGAGCCAACAGCGCGTTCTCGTGGTTGAGCGTGTCCAAGTCGAGCAGATGGTCTTGCTCTGCGTACGGAGACTGCATCAAGTAACGCCCATTTGTGAGGAAGCCAGGGTCGATCTGGTTGACTTGCACTTGCGCATCACTCTTTGAAAACCCCCCGAGATCCGCTCCCGGGGCTGTCTGAACGTCCACGTATGCCATTGGGCGTTTTGATGGGTGTTTTCGAACAAGGCAGGTTTTTGTGACTTCAACGGCTGTCTTGTCGAGTCAATTGGCACGGAAGCGGTTGAGATGGTGGTCGGAATGCGTCGTGAGATGGAGAGGGAACAAGCTGTGAATGAGACGGCCCTCTCAACAGCACGAGCACGACCATTTTATCATTACAACCGGCACTGTCCATGCGTCCATAAGCCATAGGCCATCGAGCATGGAATAACGTGCTAGATGACACCATCCCGGCTCGACTTATTCGTACGCCGGCAAGTGTGGGTCGGCTACAGTCCTGTCAAAGGGGCCAAAAGGCCGCCAGCAACCTTGTTGGTGCGGGCTGTCGGGTTTCGACGCCGACGACGGCACCTCGGAGATGCCGGAAGGAAATTTCCAGCTCCGAATCTCTTATCTCGCATAACGAAGAGCCATTCTTATAGGAACGGGCTCCCTTCCGTGGCTGCTATCTGTTTATCTTTTGTTGTTTTTTTCATGTGTCTCCGCTGGCCTCAATTTCATACCCGAGCGAGCATGTGGAGTTATTGGCCCGAGTCCGTCTTCGGAACTCAGTTTGAAGGCTGGACTAACACGCGCGTTCGTAGCGGAAACTGGAAGCGCTTACGCACAACATTTTACCCCTTGATCACCATCGAGCCTCACCGCCAGAAGCAACGCCAATCTTTTCCCTGACTCCGGCATTTGGGTATAACGCGGAGACGCTTGAAGATAGGAACAAAGCGTAACTTGGTGCAGGGCTAACGCAGGCCATGGCTGCGCAGGTGCCGCTAAAGACGGTGACAGCTCACTCTTCCGTCTTACATCCGTCTTCGAGATACATATATCGACGCACCCTCGCTCACTCTCGGCTTTTCTTTCCCGCACCTTGATGCCTGTGCAGATACGAGCACACAAGTGGAAGAGAGAATTCTGTTGTCGCAGTGTTTCCAATATGCTTTCTAGGGCGGATTGGGATGGCTTGTGTAAACACGTCAGACGCCACGAAGATGTCGACATTTCAGGGACTCTTGTTCATTGACCTCATCGCCGGCGGTGTAAGAGAACGTCATGTCACCAAATTTTGGTTGGCCCCTCTTAACTGTCGCTCGTCCCAGAGTTTCGTTGCCATTCCTAGACAACCCGGTGTTGTCGTGTGTCGATACGAACCACAGGATCTCGGCTCTGTTTCCCAGACTCACATCTGAACGTCATCTTCCCTATCCAATTTCCTCATTTTCAGCCACTCCTTGGCCATCTCATATGTTCCGAGGTACAATCCACTGCCCAGCATCGTCCACCCTGACCGCAGAGCCGCACCACGGAAGAACCCCCGCACACCTCTCTCACCATACACCTCTCGCGTGATCGTCCACGCCCCCTTGCTCCCCCGTTTCCCGTCGGTAATGATGTCGAGCTCCTGAGATCCTGCGCTCAGCATCATCCGTGTCTTGACCACGTCGCTCGGCGTGGTGATGAACGCTGCCAACGCACCCGCACCGCCTGCGCTACATCCCGTTACCAGTCCCGTTTCCAGGAGGTTTCTTGTCGTGTCATCACGGCCGGCGGATCTCGACTCCCAAACCCGCGCCCGGACATGCTCGAAAATCGGAAACTGTAGCGCCGTGAAGGGGAGGTTGCGTGCAACGAGAACCGTGTACCCTGTGAAGAGTCGCTTTGGCGCCCCAGCGCCGCCGAGCTGGCGAAAAGCTCTTAGCGACGTAGATGCATCTATCTTTCCTTTCCCTCCTTGGTTGCCCTGGAGCATCTGAGCGTTCTGCTTGATCACCTCTGCTGGTGCAAGAACTAAACAAGAAGCCATTTCCGCAACTGCGGAAGCAGATGAGTGTACCAGAGGCTCTGGAAACGGCGTCGTCCGCCCAATGAATCGCTTGGCACTCTCGTAAGTCGAGAAGAACAGGCCAGCTACATCTGTGTTAGTTCACGTCGTCAACTGCTTAACAGCAGTAGAGCCATCAACCGAACCTGCTGGGAGCGTAGCCAGCACTACACTCCCAATTCCCTGGTACAGGCCCCGTAAAACGGGTGCCTTGTTCGTCGGACTCGATGCATATGTTTTCAGATAGTCCTGGCTTTGATACCGGGTTTTCAAGGTATCCAAGGGATAGACTAAGACGTCGACTGTGAACGCCGCGATGGCCCCGGCCTGGATTATGGTCCGACTTGTAAGCCATAGTGGTCTGATTTGAGACGAGCATCATAGTTCCCAGTCGGCACTTACCGCATAGATCTCGATCATCTTCCGGGCCGCAGATCAGATGTTACGGGCACTTGTTGATCTAATATCATGCCTGCCCTGCATGTTATATATCAAGTGTGAATGCTGCTCTCAATCCCGGTGATGTCATCGAGGGTGTCGCACTGTGCGGTCGATCCCCCCGAGGCTTATCCTTACCCTGCAGACCGACCCCAGAAACTCGGGGTTGACGTCAACGCCTCCACGGAATTTCTCTGTGACGCCTTGATGTTTAGTGTTAAGATTTTCTTGCCATGCCCATTAATCGATTTGAACTGTGCGATCATGGGATTTCAATTGCCTGTTTGTTATTGTTGCATACTGCTGCCCTACAACTAAGACTAGCCTGTCTAGTCTATTGAAGCATTTATGTTGAAGGGTCCAATGCTATAGGGCAACGAGTGCCAGAAGTCTACCTCAGACTTAATATCAGATAGCCAGATGAAAATCCAGCTGACGTGCCTGACGCTATTTCTGTATCTGGTCGCTAGCGGCTATTGCTATAATTCCTTAGCATAGGAATCTAGGTCAAGAATCCGAAGCCTCATGGTCATATTAGCGACGCATACCAAGTCATGCGAGATGCGCCATCCTATGTACATTTCCCGCAGACCAAACAACCCCTCAACGCGTGTTCCCCATTTTCTATATTGACTCCGAACGTTTCCCATGATCCCAGTATGCTTGCGTTCCCGCTTCTATGTGCCGTGCTCTATACCCAAACCCGTGCGCGCTGGAAATTACAATTTGCTCTTCGGCCCCTCCACATGCTCGTTGACCACGGCAACAATGACGCAGATGTCGTCCACCTTGCCGCCGTGCCAGTTCTCTTGGGGATAGTATTTCTGAACTTCCTTGGCGAAGGGCCCGTCAAGCTTGGTGTTGACGCTGGCTCGCTTGGCCGCCGTAACGATTTCGGTGGCCAGCAAGCTCTGCAAGGTCACTCCCTTTGCGGTCTGGGCCTCTGGTAACTTGACCAGAGATTCCAATGCATCAACCACGCGAGTGCCCCCGGTCTCCGTCGTCACCCAAGCCCCGCTTGAAACCAGCGCCCGGCTGGCGATGCGCAAGATATCCTGGTTGAAGAGGTTGTCGAGCACGCCGTCCGTTGCAAAGATAATGACGTCTCCGTGGCGAAGAGAGTGCTGAGTAACGTCCGCATCTCGAGGCAAGTCGCTCAACTGGGCGCCGCCGAATGCCTTCATGCGGGCCGCAACACTGGGGGGAACCAGAGACAGCTGAAATGGGGTGTTGAAGGCATGTGTTTGCGGCTCGGAGTAACTGTGAACGCCGTTCAGCCGCAGTTGCAAGAAACCGGAGTCGCCGAGATTTGCCACGTCGAGGATTCCGTCAGCTGCCGCAATGCCCACACATGCCGTACTTCCGCCAGCACGCAGGCTCCGGTCCTTGCAGATGGCATCGTACCCCTTCTGCATAAGCGTCCTCGCGGAAAGCGGAGGATCTTGATCGGGCTTGTGCTCGTGGGCGGCGATGGCCATGTAGTCGCAGAAGCCGTGGGAAAAGTCGGCTGGATCGACACCAGAGTCCACCCAGCCGCCGACACCATCCGCCAGACCAAAGGCTACCGAACCGGACTCATTGATGCGGCTGACGAAGAAAGCATCGTGGCCGGATTCGGGACGAGCGGACGGGCGACGGTTCCGCGGGGGTTGGATGCGATTGTAGGGGTTGAAGTGAAATACGTGGGTGGAGGGATCGTAGGGGCGGTCTTTTGCGATGAAGGAGGAGGCGATGTGGTAGGAGAATTTGGGAGTCTTCGTCGATGTCGAATAAAGGTGCGATCTGGATGACATGGCCACAGTGAAGGGCGGACGGGCGTGTAGTCTTGTTGAGGTCTGCAATAAAGCTGCGGCTGTGTTAGAACGCAATGGCCTAAGTATTCGACGGCCTTGCAACGAACCTTTTGCGAGGGATCGGCACGCGGCCGTGGCAGGTTGCTTGTAAGTCGTGATGGTAGCCATGATGGGTAAAAAGGACTAGAGGCGCGGATGCAGGCGCAGGCGCAGGCGCAAGCGTAGGAAGCAGACAGGGGGCCGAGGTAGCACGGGATCGATCGCGAAGACCCTGGACTCAATGCAGAAAGAGGAGAATTACAGAAGAGCCATCTTGAGCGAGACGGGGAATGCAGGACGTTGAAGGAGGAAAATAGGACTCTAGGTCGTGATGGGGAGAGATCTGTTGAGTGTGAGGTGAGAAAGGGTCCAGTGGCGGCAGTGTCCGTATCTAATCTCACGATTTCTTTGGCTGCGATGGGCCCCTGCAACTTGGCAATTGGCCCTCAAGATCCCTGAATGGCCACTGGACCTACAAGGCTTTCAGCGTCTGCGGATACCACGTAACTTACGTAGTTGTGGTGGAGGATCGAAAAACGGCCCGCCCAACTTTTTCTTGCCCTTGCGCACGGACCACGGTAAAGCCGCTTCCTTCAATGGCCGGCCCTCTTGCCCTCCACTGAACAGGAATTGAACAGATCCACCTGCCGATGCAACAAGAGGCAGCACACTCAGATCTGAAAATCGGCTCGGCTCTTCATTCTTCCACCGGGCAATTTGCCGAGGATGATCCCCCGGTCCGGTCACGTGCCAGTCACGAGCCTCTCCGACCCGGATCACCCCGGAAGAAGCCATCTGACAATTCAAAACGCCTGATTGGCCAACGGCAGCCGTGGTATCCATACTGTGCAGCAATAGCCGAGGAAAGGTTGCCGTTTGCCCAAATTCATGACGACGAGAAACCAAGAAGCGCCAACGCCATCCCTTTGCGAACATTGACGAACTCGACGGAGGAGATTTGAACGGCTTTACTTCTGTCAATTGATCAGCTAAAGCTCTGATAATTTTCCCTTGAAGACTGACTGTCTGTCTCCTCCCGCACCCGTTACGATTTCCATCATGGCCGCCCTCCGCTCCTCTTGCCGTGTCCTCGGCGCCGCCTCCGCGAGGACGGCATTCCGCCCTGCTACTGGAGCCATCTTCACCCGCTCCATGGCCTCAGTCAGCGAGGTTCCCGCCACGCCCGAGCCCAAGTTGAGGTCATTCCAGATTTACCGATGGAACCCCGACACCCCCAGCGAGAAGCCGCGCCTCCAGACCTACACCCTCGACCTCAACAAGACCGGCCCCATGATCCTGGATGCTTTGATCCGGATCAAGAACGAGCTCGATCCTACCGTCACCTTCCGACGCAGTTGCCGAGAGGGTATCTGTGGTAGCTGTGCCATGAACATCAACGGCCAGAACACTTTGGCTTGCTTGTGTATGACTGACCTCTTCCTTTTCCCGGCCCGGTCGCGTGCGCGGAATTAGTTCTCCGTTGGACAGCAACGCTGACAGTTTTGAATAGGCAAAATCCCCCTTGAGACTTCCGCCGACGTCAAGATCTACCCTCTGCCTCATACCTACGTCGTCAAGGACCTCGTCCCTGACTTGACGCACTTCTACAAGCAGTACAAGAGCATTAAGCCTTACCTCCAGCGCGATACCCCTGCTGAGGATGTGCGTCCCCCTCCCATTCTCACCCATTGACCTGGGCCAGCACTGACACTTTTACAGGGCAAGGAGTACCGACAGACCAAGGCCGACCGCAAGAAGCTCGACGGCCTCTACGAGTGCATTCTCTGCGCCTGCTGCTCAACCTCGTGCCCCTCCTACTGGTGGAACTCAGAGGAGTACCTCGGTCCCGCCATCCTACTCCAGTCCTACCGATGGTTGGTCGACTCTCGCGATGAGCGCAAGGCCGAGCGCAAGAACAACCTCGAGAACTCAATGAGCCTGTACCGTTGTCACACGATTCTCAACTGCACTCGGGCGTGTCCCAAGGGCCTAAACCCTGGTCTGGCGATTGCCGAGATTAAGAAGGCAATGGCTTTGGGCAACTAAGTGTGGTTGAGGGCTGCGATTGGGTGACGGGAGACGATTCTGATGTGAGGAATTTGGCAGGCGCAACAGTGCGACCGAGGGCACGAGGACTGTAACCCTGTGTATACCTAGGTTAGATGGGTGGGAGTTCACGTCGTGTTCTGATAACAATTTGGCAGAAAATATTTTTATTGTTCAACCTTTGGGTCCCGGCGTCATCCATTGTGTGAAATGTTTTGTTACAACTCTTTTATTTTCTCAGATGCTATCGATGACCCCCTCATTCATCTAGCGCAAATCACGACAATAAGACGACCACTCCAGACGCTCAATTTCAAAACCGGATCCGAACCCTAGGAGCATTCCACATGTGCTCAGCGACAATGCGCATACGAAATGAATAAAAGAAGAAGGCAGCCGTCGGCCATGCGACTATGGCGCATTTGAGGAGCGGGACAGCCGACCTATTCTACGGGCCGTAAGACTCCGCGCTCGAGGAAGATCTCGACGGCAATGTAGTTCTGAATGACAACGGACTCGTCTGTGTTCTCGAGTCAGTAATGATGAGGGGAAGCAGGTGGGTTTTTTTTATAATCCCCGGAGTTGCAATTTCGTGCCCGGGGTTGCAACTCCGGGGTCGAGTGCACGTACTGTTTTGGTTGTAATGCTTGATGGCCCATTCATCGTTGCCGACGGGGGAGGCGATCCACCCGGGCTCGGAATCCTCGGGAGCCCCCAGCCACAGCTTCCGGGTTCCCTTGAAGTCATTCTTGTCCTCGACGTCGCTGGTCGTGAAGTTCTGCCAGCTGTACGTCTGGTCGTCGTTCTTTGATTCGTGGCCGGACGGCTGGGTCAGGTCCACGAAGTCCAGGTAGCCGCTGTGGCCGATTAGGCCGAGGGCGTGCTCGACGATGCCAATGGGGTAGGTTGACAGGGCGTAATTGCCGGCATTGTGTCCGTTGCTGCTGTCCATGGTGACCTCGACTCCATCGGCTTTCTCGCCTTGACCAAAAACGCCGACGACGTTGGACCTGAGCGAGAGATACTTCTTATGCAGGCCCTCTTGTTTTCTGTAGCGTCTTGTTAGCCCGGCCTTGGGGAACTGTACATTAGAAATTCCGGGGGTCTCTGGGGATGAGGCCTTGAAGGTGTTGCGAGTTGAGGTGGACATGGATGGGGTTTGGCGTACGATTTGAGCTTCAGGTGGTATGTCTGGAAAGATTCAGCCCTCTTAACGAGGCCGCTGCCCCGCTTGATGGACTGTGGCTCCGACTTTGGTAAGATGGCACCGGAGGCAAGGGCGGCAGCCGAGAGGATAGAAAGGAACTTCATCTTGAGAAGCGAGGGAGAATTTGCTTTAGGTGTTGTAAAAAGTTCACTAGGCGATGAGGAAGAGAGCTTGAAGTATTGGAGTCGTAGGAGTAGTAGGAGCTGAGGGTTATATGGAGCCGGAGAAGAAGCAAGACAGCAGGGTAACGAGCGGAAAGTTCAATGCCAGCTTGGACTAAAGGAAGAAAAAAAAAACGGATAACGACGGACAGGAGCACAAATATCAAAGCGAGAGGCTGATCACTCAGGGTTGTGTAAACTTCGTGGGCTCGTGTTACTGGGGGAAGGCGCCTTTTTCTCGCTGACGTCAAGGTGCGCGCAGGGATGAAGCTGGGCTGACGGTCCGAGAGCGCGCAGCTCGGACAGTCAAGTCGAAACAGCGACAGGGCTGACAGCAGTTTCACGTTTATGCGGCTGCCGTATTCTGTGAAGGAGCTAGATTGACCAGCAGGATCTCTCTGTGACCCTTTCATCTTCACCCAAGGCAACCGGCCGATGGATGCGTGTTGCGTTAATGATGGCTTGTTGGTATGGGCTGGAGATGGCGGGTTCTTCTGGCGGTGCCGTCTCACCACCTGTATATATCTGTATGGATGCGACGGATGGCCTCCTGAGGCGCTGTCCTTTCATCTTGCACCATGGCATGGCTTATTGTACGCGTTGGTCGAGCGGGAGGATGGATCTCCATGCGGATACTTGCGGATGCGAATGCGGAGCCTCGGGTGCTGCCAAAGGATCCTCACAAACAATAAATGGAGTCTTGTTTCCTCCAATTGGTTGCCCCTCGATGCTGATCTCAAGGGGGAAATGATGTCGATTACCTCCAGTTTCGTCTCTTTGCACAATAATTACTGGCTTCAATGCGAGGCTGTGACGCGATGCTGCGCGATGCGTGCGATCCGTTGCGGTGGAGAAGGGCAATCAATGCTCAGTTGAGCAGGATGCCAGCACTAGTTTGTATCAACTCCAGGCTGTCAGGCATAGATACCCCACCCGTTGGAACCTATACCATCATTAATCTCACACATCCTCGTCGTTTAAGCGGTCAAGACGTCTAACATGCAATTGCCTGGTCTATCCATAGCAATTGACCCAAGAGCCTCCAGGTCGCCAGCCCAAGTTAAAGAACGACCGAGCCATCCGCCACTCGAAACATTCAGAATCCGTCTATGCCAATCCATGTTGAGCATGTCATGCTTGAAACTAGACTTATCAGAAATATGCCCACCGCTTCTACTGTTTCGATATCTAGTCTATTGGGACAATCCCCGCTTGTTTGCTGACGCGGTCGATCGTTTGCACGCCTGCAGATCAACGACCTGTTACTCACGTGGAAGCAATGTGCATATCCCCTTTCGTATGCTGCACAACCCAGGAATGAGAAATTGCAGATCGTCGCCGTTTTCATTATCCGTCACAAGTCTCCTTGATCTCTGTCCCTCGTAACTCTCGGCAGTCTCAAACTCTCAACGTCCACAGCCACCACCGGGAATGACACTAGTAGCCCTTGGGCTCGGCACATGCTCTCTGAATCTCACCTTGGGGACCCCTTGAAGAAGGTTTAGCAAGGGAAACGACCTAGGGGAGCAACGTGCCCTATCACGCCTTTGCCTTCAACGCGGGTGACACGAAGATGGAGTTGTCCCGTCCTGCACATACCGGAGGGGATGAGGATCGATAACGTGTGTGGTCGATACACCCAGGTGAAACTTTAGATAGGCATGGGAATGTCTCTTCTGTGCACCACACCCTATCCTGACCGTTGAGTTTGGCGTTGGATTGCAAACGTGTCAGCTCGTGATATGCACTTTCTTGATCATGGTGTCCGGAAAGAGCGATATCTGGTCAGATGCCTTGATGGCCATGTCTTGAACTGTCCGACGGTCTTGACTGTGACGCAATGCCTCTGTTGCTGTATCTGAACGGAGAAGTAGTATATAACACCGACGTCGGACGCAGGAGCCCATGATAAACTCTCAATACTGGTCATCAGTCTCTCTTTCAATCTACCCACCAAGATCAGTGGATATGCGTATGAACATCTCGCTACTTTTCTGGGCCGCTGGCCTCGCTGCTGCACTTCCGAAGAAGTATAAGTGCCCACTCTTTCTCTGCGTCGACGGGATCACTGATTGTGGCATCCCATGGGGAGGGTAAGGCTCCACGAAGATTACACTCTCTGCTCATTCATCACTTGTCTCGCCCAGGCTGATATAAAAGGAATATGCAGCTGTTACGATACCTGCCATCCGGAGGACGCTCCCACGCCCCCTCCCTGTCCCACGCCAATTCCTTATCCCACGCCCATTCCTTATCCCACGCCCGTTCCTCATGCCACGCTCGTTCCGGTGGATGACTGCAGCACGCGAACAATCTGCGTTGACGCCATCAACGAATGTGGAATCGAATATGGGGGGTAAGTGTTCGAATATCGACCTACGTTCGGCGGAAAGAAATATTCGGCATAAAACTAACAATCCTCAGCTGTTTTCAGGACTGCGAACCTTGGCCCGTGTTTGCGACGCCGCCTTGTCCATCAAGCACGACGATACTGAGCATCATCACCCCCGAAGCGACTCCAAGCTGAAACCTGGGTTTTCCTAAACCAAAGGGTAGGAATGGTGGTTTTACTAGGACCGTTAGGCCGGGGTCTTTGTACAAGAACTCATTATGGCGAAAGCACGATTTGCTATACACGGAAATCAGAGCCATATGCCTCGAGAAAGGGCTAAACTTATAACATTCGATAGCAAGAAGAGTATTAAGAAAGTTTATCCCATGAACACACCCCTTGAATGGTTGCCGGTGCTGCCAGCTCCTATGTCCTATTTCCCTCAAGCCTCAGTCTCTTGCCTGCTCTCTACTCGGATTCTGATTCTCGTTCACTTGCGGTGTGTTGTCGAAATTCAACACCCATGTGCCTCAGTTTCCCCTGTTCAAGGTGTTTTGATCGACGTATCGTTAGTGCTTACTAGCCTGAGCATACATCAGTCGCCTAGGCTCATCCAAAATATTCTCTACCTCTGCCACTCAGTTAGCTGCCGATAATAGGCGTTTGGGGAATTACCCACCGACTTCGGATTCCGTCGGTGATATCCTGATTAACCCAAACTTGAAGCATCTGAACAACGCCTTCGGGCTAAACGACTCGTCCATATGCAATTTGCCTTACTATATTAAGTTTGAAAATCCACGCTCGCTCTCTGGACACCCTGGTGCCCAGATAAATATGTCAGAGTGCTTAGGCCTCAGTGCTAAAGTTAAGGCGAGCGGCTTGAAGGTTATAGGTCTGATGGTGTCTGGGCTCTTGGTGCTGAGGCATATCTTTTGGGACATTCGCAGGCTGTGATATGTAATAGCAAAAAGGGAGAGCAATCTGTTCAGTTTATCATTGCCCAACATAACTGCCTGCTCAAAAAAAAAAACATTGAATTAGTCGGAAATTCTACTACAACTAATAGTACACATTGCCGGGTGTGCTTGGACTCCTTGCGTAGTCTCCAACTGTCCCGGGAAAGGCTCCAACGGGTTGAGACGGCCCACCCCTGACCTCGTCGTCAGAGCTCAAGTCGTTTTCGAACTCATCAACTTCTTCTGGAGGGGCTCGCATGGCTTCCAACACATCTCTATCGAGGGTGGGGGGCTCAAACGGCTTGATCGAGTGGATCTCACGCCCTGACGGCATTTTCGAGAGAAGTGAGTTGACAGGTGGGATCAGACGCGTATTCATCTGTTGGGTTAGCATGAGAATTCTGATTAGGACTGTGAGTGGACTTACTGTGTCATTGATCTTGTTCCATTTGGCGTCGAGCATCTCCAGTACTCGCGTTTCCTCCAACTTACCCGCATCAGACCCCCAAGCTGCCTCCTTGTCGACCCGTCGATCTTCTCGCTTCTCTGTTAAGTCCTTCTTGAACCGGCTAAAACTCAACCCCTTCTTGGAATCTTTAACCTCTACGCCTAGTTCCTGGAGGCCCGCTCGAGCCCATCCAATACCGTCAGCCGTCTGACCACCCAACTCTGCGTCTATTCCAAAGAACCGACAGGCTCGAGCCCGGCTCGTTCGACGGAGATCCTCCAAGTACTTCAGAAGACCTGCATTGATTTTGTGGTTGCCCGAGGTCGCCGAACCGAGAAGTGAAGCCGCCTTTGCGGCATGTTCTGAAGCAGCCAGACACAAACGCGCATAGAGGTGAGCGCGGACCTTGGGAATGTCAGGTGCTTTGTACATCCACTCCTTGTCACTCTTGTTTCGATCCTGAGCAACCGCAGCTGGATACGGGTCGTCTTTGAGAACGGCAAGCAGCGTTGCTTCAGCAAGAGCCAAGCATGCAAGTGCCCGGGCAGTACCAGGCGAGACGTCCGCACAGGGAGGACTGGTGGTTATGCCCTCTCCTCGACTTGCGAGGTAATCATACACGGAAGCAGCTTCGAGCAGACTCTTGGTTGCGGCAGTAATTGCATTTGCTCGCTCTTGGACCCCTTGGAATTCTTGGTTGGTCGAGTATAACGGCTGTAAGACCGACCTTGCCGTCAATACGTGTGAGAAGCCCAGGGTCGAGAGCACGAAGAATATCTCATATCCCAATGATGATATCTTAACTCGGGCCCTCTCGCGGCCAGGGACGATGTCGCCTGATAGCGTAGGCCTCCACTCAATGGTTGGTGCCGTCTTTAGGACGACGCTGATGAAATCTCCACTAGGGAGGCTTTTGTTGTTTAAGCCATCGTCAAGAGCTAGCAGATACGGGATGTACCCATCCAGACTCGAGACAACGGTGGTAAGATTGGAAATCTGAGAAGTTGGTGGTAGTCTCTTATGCTTCTTGAGAGCGTCTCGCACAACCCCGCGATAGGTGCTTGCGTTGAGCGGCAGAGACGGGTGCGAGTCGGAGCTGAAGCTAGATGAGAAGGAGAAGGCAGAGGTGGTGGGAAGTACAAAAGGGAAAGGCATATTCTCAAAGAGAAGGGTTCAACACCCTAGGATAGAGCGTTTGCTGCTTTGAGAAGGGGGAAAAAGGGCGATCCCATTCATTCGCCTCTGCCAAGATGTTGTTGGAGCATCATAATACTGTGTAGGTTTAGCTGACTCGACACTGTGCCATGGCACTCCGGGGTTGTTCCGAATACGGGGAGCTGTTTGGCCCGACGTTTGAGCTCCACCAAAATTTCCGGGGTGCCTTAATCCAGGCGATATTACAAAGTCCCTAGCTGTCCTTCGAGCTCCACGCCTTTCCCTCCCACAGAGCCGTGCCCCTTGCGCTGTTCTTCATGAAGCTCGCGTGTCTCTCTGAATCCTCATACCCGCGGTGACAATGGCTGGCCCTTCTCCGTCGCCGCACAAGCCGCGGCGCAAGCCCAAGAAGCCCACCTACGAACCCGACATGCCCGCACGCCCTGAGGCTCTGGTGAGAGCGCCCGCTTTCCCCCTGGCGGCCTTCCTCTGGCCAGCGCGCTCGTCTTCGTCTCAATGGGAGGTGCTGCCGGTGATTCTCATGGTGGTTGGCCTCTTCAGATGGGCTGCTGGTTTTTGGGGATACTCTGGTACGGCCCAATGCTGCTGTCATGCCATCTCTCCGCATTGCTAACGTTGTCTGTGCAGGTTTTCAGAAGCCGCCCATGTTCGGTGACTACGAGGCGCAACGGCACTGGATGGAGCTCACGACACATCTTCCGATCTCGCAATGGTACTTCCACGACCTGCAGTGGTGGGGGCTCGACTATCCTCCCCTCACGGCCTACCATAGCTGGCTCATGGGCAAGATTGGAGCCACCATCGACCCATCATGGTTCACCCTCTTCGCCTCCCGAGGCTCCGACGACCCCAATTTGAAGATATTCATGAGAGCCACGGTCATCATTTCCGAATATATCATCTACGTCCCGGCCGCAATTGTGTTCGTGCGACGGTACAGCCGGCTCCAAGGGGTTGCAAACTGGACATCGTGGGTTGCTCTGGTCGCAATCCTCATGCAACCTGCGACCATCCTCATCGACCACGTCCACTTTCAGTACAACACTGTCATGCTTGGATTTGTGCTTGCCAGCATGTCGAGCATGATTGCGGAGCGATACAAGTGGGCTGCTGTCTTCTTTGTCGGGGCTCTCGGATTCAAACAGATGGCTTTGTACTATGCCTTCAGTGTCTTCTCATATCTCCTGGGTCGATGCGTCACGCCTCGTATCAACTTCACTAGACTGTTCGGTATCGCCCTGGTCACTGCGATCGCCTTTGCCGTCCTGACACTACCTATCATCCTCGGCACACTCTATGACGCCAGTCAAGGCATTGATTCAAGGCCAGAATTCGATGGCCCGCCACAGCCCCTTCCTTTGTTTCCCTTCCTTGTCGATTATCTCGATACGGAGTCATACTACTACCCTGTCGTTGAGCAAATGATTCAGATGATCCACCGCATCTTTCCCTTTGCTCGCGGCCTGTTCGAGGACAAGGTCGCCAACTTTTGGTGTGCGGCCAATGTCGTCCTCAAGCTTCGTGACTATCCCGCGGCTCTGCTCCAAAAGGCGGCCCTTGGCGCGACGCTCCTCTCCATTGTTCCGCCGAACATTATCTTATTCCTGCGACCCCGGAAGACGATGTTGCCCTACGCCTTCGCTACGACTGCCTGGGGCTTCTTTCTCTTCAGCTATCAGGTTCACGAGAAGAGCGTTCTACTCCCGCTGATGCCCATGACGCTGCTTCTGGCAGGAAAGCAGGGGCTGAGCAAGGATACCCGAGCGTGGGTGGGATTCGCCAACCTCCTGGGTGCCTGGACCATGTTCCCCCTGCTTCGCCGCGTCGACTTGAGGGTTCCATATATGGTCCTGACCCTGCTTTGGGCATACCTCCTAGGTCTTCCTCCGACGTCTTTCGGCGCATATTTCCAGGAAGGACAAGCAGCATGGGCTCAATGGGGCACGGCATTCTTGCATTGGTCGTTCTTTGCCGTCATGGGTGCATGGCACGTTGTTGACGAGTTTGTTACGCCTCCCATCGACAAGCCGGATCTCTGGGTCGTGGCCAATGTGGGCGTTGGAGCGGCTGGGTTCGTCATCTGCTATTTGTGGTGTCTATGGAGGCTGGTGCGAGAGAGTGAGATTTTCTCGGCGAAGGGACCGGCCAACAAGCCGAAGACTCGGTAAGGGGACTCGGTAGATTAACTGTATAACTACAAAGAAAATTAATGGACTGTACTGTATGGTGCTCTATGTGCGGTTTGTGCGAGTCAAAGGCTGGCCTCTCTTTCGTGCAGTGGCCTGTTGAGTTGGACCACATATGCGAAAGCTATCCTCACTCCATGAGACATGGACAATGGCTTGACTAGCCTCACAGCCCACAGCTTTCTCTCTCACAGCCCTCGGCTTCTATGATGTAAGCTATGGCGTCCGGCAACGTCCTGGCCGAAAGTAAATTCGAACAGATTCTGGTACGCCGACCTGATGATTGGTGCTAGGCGAGAACAGAAAGACACACCTCAACAGTCAGACACGGCTGACGTTGGTTCTGAGTAGGGCTGTGGGGCACGGAAACAGGCAAGGGTTCGGCAGATTGCCTCGATGCAGGTGCGGAATTACTGGCGTTGGGAGCCAGGAGGGTTGTGCTATTGGTAAGCCAGCCACTTTCTGCGCTGTGTGCCCAGCGCGATGCTGTTACTGGCCGTTGGCTCTCCCAAATGTCGGGCAGAGCTTCCGCCACATTTTCGATGGAAGTTTATGCTTGTTAACGTTGGGGCTAAGCCACTTGGTGCGGGAGGGCTGAATGTACAAATATTTGAAGGAATTGAGGAGAATCATAGGTTGAATGGTTGTCGTAGGAGCTGTCCTGTGACTATCGTGAACGAAGAATAGTAGTCGCTCCCCCGTTGGTACTCAATTCGCATAATATCGTTATTAAAATAAAATAAAAGAAGTCTTTTGATGAGTCGTAAGCGAAGCAGCGAGCGTGGGCTCTCATCAGCACAACGTGCTTTGTCCCAAGGAAACCAGCTCTGTCCCATATGAATGTCGCTGCAGAAACGGGTCTGACGGCTTGGGCCACTGGTTCAGTTGATGGGACGGGGAGCGAACCATAAAATGACAACAGAGCGGAAAAAGAAAAGAACGGATGTCTAAAGCAGTCTTGCATTTCCTTTTGTAATATGAAGCATGAATGCAGCGTGTTGGTCTCGGTTTTGTCGCACGCAGTCCACCGTCCATGACTCCACAAAGCTGCGTCTTGGTAAGGCGGTCATGCTATAGCGCCGACTCTATCTCCAAACGGTCACAGGATTTTCCCTCTTACACAATTAGGACGTAGTCTACACCGACAAGTCACCCTCTTCCGCTCTTCAGTCTTCAGCGCCCAAACCACTGTATTTCGGCGGACTGTAAGATGATTGGGGTTTGGGAACTCGACTGCCTTCACGTCGCATGCATGACGAAGCCGGGAACTTCTGTTGGCTCGGGCTCCTACTGGATGCCACCAAAACGGCGCCCTCAACTTGCACACTACCGAGACCACCACATGCCTAGCACAGTACTGCATTAAGCGGGCAAGGAGCGGGAGGAAGGGGAGAGAACAGCAGCAGGAAGCGGAGAGCGACGGAGAGCGGCCAGCGGACAGGACACTGCGCACTGCGCACTGCGGAGAGTGGAGGTGAGGCGCATGCAACCCTACCTACAACAAAGATGTCGGCCGGTCCCATTGGCGGCTTGAGCGTTGCATGGTCGCTGAATCCACATGAATCTCGACGCAATCCAAGCAAGCAAATGCCTGCTCAAAAGTTCACATCCCGCTTCTGTCTGCACGGAGCGGCCCCCCCGCCCAGGCCAGTTGTTCAACCAACACGCTGGCCCTCCCTTGCCTTGGCCGGCAGCTCAGCCCAAGCCTGTCTGGGTAGTTGACGAGGAGATTCGCAAGAGAGCTACCGGTTCTGGCCACGCTCCGCCATGTGCGTGCTCACTGCGGTGCTGCATCACATGCGCCTCCTCATCTCTCGTCTTGGAGACCCTTGCCTCCTTTGACCGGGCAGTGTCCGAGCGACCATTTCAAATCTCAGATCAAGCAAGGCTTCCAATGCCAATTGCTTTGTTGCTGGATATCATGGATGCACTTGCGGGATCGGGTTCACACAATAATCTGGATGTGAGAGCCTCGGTTCAATCACAACTGGTATTCCATCGCTTCCCCGTCCACGGGCGGCCGCCAAACACGGTTGGTACACATGTATAGTACCATCATACCATGGCAAGCTGTGGGTCCAACGTTTATGTATGCCGGGGGTGAGAACCGGGGGCTTGCAGCCTGACAAGGCTGGTGCTTACTTTCACATTCGCACTCTGGACTATCTATTCGCACATGAGAAAGTGCTGACTGTATCCAGAGATTTGCCCTTGGCAGCCCTTGACAGCCCTGACGGAGCCTTTACTACGTGCAATGTAGTATGAGTTTCCGTCCTCGCGGGACACCCTTCGCTCAGACCGCAATGCTATCGCCACCATCGCCTTTGTCTATCCTTTGAGGATCCGGTGACCGAGGCCAGGAAGACACCAAGGGCGTGGCTTAGGGACATGACTTCTCGGCTTGCCAACAACAAAAGTCTGGTAACCCATGGTGGAACTTCCCAGTCGCATCGCGACCAGCCCTAACACGGCGGCTTCGGTAAACAAAGATTGTTTTAGCCCAGGCCCTGTGATCGACGCCCGCCTTGCCTGCCATTGCCAAGTTTCTGAACCGCTGGTTGGCGTGGCTGAGGATGACGATCCTCGGGCTTCTTTGTTGCTGGCCGATGTCTCCTCAGTCCTGCAGCATAACGGGCCTTCTCCCAACGCTCGTGTTGGATGCATCCTTCGGCATGGATGCCTGCAACCAGCAAGCCGCGCCCCATGGAGGTCGGATCCCCGTCATGAAAGTGAGGTGCCTGGGTCTATTCTCAGCCCCCAAATGCTAGACCATGGCTTTGATCTCTTGGCTGTCATCCCCCCCACACCATCTTGAGTTGGTCCTGTGTACCCTGTTCGTACTAAGTCTGACATGGCATAGAGAACGAATACATTACTCCGCTCCCTCGCTCTCGGTGCTCCCGCTTCCTTCCGTTTGCCCTTCCTCGCTTCTCCCGCTGTCCTCTCCCCTGCTCTTCGACTCTGCTTGTAGCTTCAAGCTGTCTCTGGAAAGCGAGAGATCCTGTTACCATGTTGCCGAGATCGCTCCTGGCCGTGTCCGCCCTCCTTGTGGGAGCATGGGCACAAACGTCGACAGAGGAATCGGAAACGACCGCGACACCAGAGGCATCCGCGACGGATGATGCTTCGTCCACGCTCGAGGAATCTGCTACAGGCACTTCTACTGGAACCGGAATCACGACACACACCGTAGCCGTTGGAGCGGTAAGTGGCTCCGTATAGCTTGCCTTCTACTTTGACTGACGGCTGTTATAGTCTGGACACAAGTTCTCACCCGATGAGATCGAGGCGGATGTTGGAGACATTATTGAATGGCGGTTCTATCCCACGAACCATTGGGTGATTCGCGGAGACTTTGATTACCCATGCATTCCATACGACTACATTGGCACGGATCGAAAGGGCTTTTCGAGTGGCTCGCAAACTGTCCAAGCCATCACCGATGATGTAAGTAGACGACTCCCTGTGCTTGTCGCCGCGAATCTAGTCGAGCTGACTTTCTTTACTAGGGCCCTCGTTTCCGTGTTAGAGTCAACAACACGGATCCGATCTTCTTCTATTGTGGTGCCCCAGGATCCTGCGTCAGATACCACATGATGGGCGTCATCAATCCGGTATGAGGGCAAATGCCGCTTCAATAACAAAGACAGTTCTAACCGTGTCACAGTCGAAGAACACTACTCTCGATGAGTGGCTTGACAAAGCCGATGATGTCGACTATCAGCTGCGACCCGGTGACCCTTGGCCGACCGAGGAAGGCTTCGAGACCCCGACCGATGCCGTTGGGAAGGAGACTGGCGGATCATCGAGCGACAACTCCAACGATGACGATGACGATGACAGCAGCAGCGGAGGTTCTAAACTCTCCGGGGGAGCAATTGCTGGGATTGCCATTGGTGGAGCTGCTGTTCTACTCCTCGCTGGCGGCTTGCTTTACCTTTGCGGACGACGAGGCGGGTTCGACAAAGCCTACCGTAAGAGCTTCCGCAACAGCGGTGCCCCGGCTGCCTTCGACGCACCACCGCCCGTTGCCGAAAATCGGTTCGACTCGCCGAGCACAGCAGCTGGAAGCATGTGGACGGCCAACAAACAACAGCCAAGCCCCATGTCGGGAAGCTTTGGCCAGAGCCCACCGATGAGCCCTCACAACTCTGGATACGGATTCCAGCCAGGATACAACCCTATGGTTGCCCAAGACGGCACAATAGGGTCGTACTAGTAAGTTGCACCGAGTCACCCCGTAAACGTGGCCGTCATTGCTAACACCTGGACAGTAGCGACCACAACGCACAGCATCTCGCAGTACCACACCAGACTGAGTCGCCAAAGCCTCCGGACCAGGTCGCACCGGTTGAACTCCCCGCCTCGGCGGATCCTGGGAACTCTCCTCTGCCGGACTACAACGAGAATGGAACCCAACGCACCTTCTCCTGGGCCGGCGAGGAGTCGGGATATCGCCCGGCGAAATAACCCGGCTCGCCCTTACAGCCAAGTCACGTCATCAGATCTAATACCAAGAAATGCCATTGCGCATACTGGAGCATGGGAGACACAGGGGAGTTTATGGGTTGCTGTTATTTGTGCAAGGTGAACCGTCCAGGGAGGGACTGGGCTTTTCTTGTTTTACGCTCGGAGGATTTGTTGCGCCGGAGCTCACACGGCGGATGGACGCAGCTTCACGATAAGAACGAAGTTGGTGTCTGTTTACTCCACGCGCCCCAAAATGTAACAACGATAATCACTGTTGCGGCGTCGGGCTCGCAGTTTCCGTCCAGACTTTGTTTCCCTGAGGCATTTGGGAGAACGGGGTCTTGTTGGACGCACTCACTAGTTTACCAAAGATGAAGTTCAAGTATATAGAGAACACCTACCAAATGCCCTGTTCTGGTCGACGTATCGTGCCAAACTGCGTCTCAACGGCAGTGAATGCTCACGGCAAATAGCTGAGATGCATTCCGACATCATCCGGCGGATTCAGCTTTTCCCGCATTGTCAGGCCGCGTGGCGCGCACCTCTGAACAGAAGCCAAGATGCCTCCAACGGGACAACGCATATTGGGGGCCATTTGCCAGGGTCCGCCGCCCGTGGCGTAGGTGCTAGGTCTCGGGACCTTACAGGGCTGGCGTGGTGGCGGAGCGGTTGGGTGTGTACACCCGCCGGCGTTTAGCGGGAGAAGTGGTGATGCTATATCGGGAGTTGGGGGCGGCTGTGCTGGCGTTGCAAACGGAGACGCGCTTGCGGGAATGGGGCTATCGTGCGGATTTTTGATACCCTCTCTGTGGTGTACTAGGGCTGAGCGATGCTTTTGCGCACTGGTGGTAGTGAGCGTATCTGAGCAAAGGTCTTCGGAGAGGTTGGTGCAATCAAGACCGCACCCGCCCGCAGGGAAACCATCGTCAGCGTCAGGGCCTTGAAGGCCAACGGCGCCTGGTTTTCGCCAATTATCTGAGTCAGTCGCCGGATGACTCTGTTCACACTGGTCAGCCCGGAGCCCTGCCTTGCCGTCCAGAATTCACAACATTATGTTCAGACGCAATATGCTGACGCGATATGACGAGACGTCGCCATGTTTTCCAGCAACGCCGTGTCCAGTGGCTTCATGGCAAGGTACCTTTCACAGACTCGAGACAACATTCACATAGACAGAATCCAAGACAGCGTTTCGAAGAAGCTCGGCGATTTTTTTTATATCTTCATAAGCCGTAACTAAATGCCGCCCTAAAAAGAACCCATCCAGCCATGGGCAACCAATCCTCCCACGCCAAAGACATGTAAGAACCGGCGCACAACCTGTGCGTAGCTTCTCCGAAATTCGGAAACCGTCGTAACCGTGCGATTCTCTAGAGAGAGATCGCTTAGTCGAAAAGACCGAAGCCCATATCCTCGTCGGACTCCTCCTTCTCTGCGGCGGGTGTTAGTATTGTAATTGCAGAGGAATCCATAACCATGGGATAACGTACCAGACTCGGCCTTCTCCTCCTCGGCCTCAGCAGCACCGCCAGCAGCGGCAGCACCGCCGCCACCGCCGCCACCACCACCGCCACCGGAGGGGACGGAGGCGAGCTTCTCAGAGCCAGCAGCGATCAGCTATTGATATTGTCAGTTCTCTGCGCGTTGTGGAAAGTTCGGTGGGGGTTGTATATGGCATACCTCGCTGATGTCCTTGCCCTTGAGCTCGGAGATGAGGGTGTTGAGACGGTCATTATCGGCCTCAATACCGACAGACTCGAGAACGGTCTTGATGTCGGAAGCGGAGGGCGAGGTGTTGCCACCAAGGCTCAGAAGGAGGTAAGCTGCGAGGTGCTTCATTGTGATTTTTGTTTTCTGAGGGCGACTTGTTAGAATCTGGGACGGCAGTATTGCTCTTGCGACAACGCAGATAGAGCAGGCTCGTCGATAGCGATGGGAAGCGACTTACTAGAATGGAGGAGAACAAGAGAAATCAATCAATTTAACCGCAAGTTGGGCGGAGACTGAAACCTTCGAGTTCGTGGTTTAATCGTTTCGGTGTGACGAAGTAGAAAAGTTCGAGGTGTCGCGAAACTTCAAGGACAATTTTGATCCTGTGGGCACCAAAATCCACTTTAGGCGAATTGTTAGGGCGGGGTCGTTCGGAGAATGCCTGCTGCCGAGCCCCGGTGGTTCAGCTGCACCGCCACATCGTGGGCTCTCGATCACGTGCTATGGCGCCGCATTCTTCTGTGGCGTTGACTGATTTCATCCTTTGCCTTGCGAGTTGGCCAGCGGTTGTTTCTTTGTTCTTCACTTGCCCGTACACTTCCCCCTTCACTGGTATCGTGATCGCCTCGATTTCCTGTGGCTTGCGTGTGAGTTTCGAGTGTATACGATCACATACCCCGGTTCTATCGCCTCTGCGCCTGCAACCACCAGAATCCGACGGTTGTGCAAACGAAACCAAAAAGTCACAGCCCGATACCAGAGCGAACGAGAAACCGCATCGCTCAATGACTCACAATTCTCGCTCGAGGCTATCCGCTCCTCTGTCGCTTTAAGGGAGCCGTTGACTCTATTTTCGAAGCCTCTGGTTTCTAGTGGACGCAATGCCAGTGAGTAACTCCCCGTGATGGCTAAAGTTACAGGATCCAGAAAAAGCTGACCGTGATGGGTCACAGATCGGGGACCTCCTCGCCCAGATCAGTGGCGATGGTGCCTCCTCCAACCCCGCGCCGACCCTTTCGCGAGCGAACACCCTGCCGAAGAGGAAAGCTGATGAAGACCTGCGCCTGAGTACCTCCAAGACGCCCCGGACAACAACGTTATCCAGTACCGTGGCTCCACGGTCCCCGGTGTCCAGACCCACCCGCTCGGTCGAGACATCTGCTCCGCCTTCGAGATTCACTCAACCATCACGGCCTCTCGACCGACCGAGCTCATCACAGCGGCCCATGAATGGAACGAACTCCAGAACCACGGTGCTCTCATCGAGGCCGCTAAATGGAGGTAACCGAATCCAGAAGTCTACACCCCCCAGCAGACCCTCCCCAGGGCCATCAAATGCTCCTGCTGTATCTCGAGCAGCACCGAAGAAGGGGTCGTTTGCTGAGATTCTTGCACGAGGTCAACGTGCACAGGCTGTGATGGGCCAGGTCGGCAAGATTCAACACAAAAAAGTTCAAAAGGGTGCTGCTGTCGCTGCCCCGAAGAAGGAGAAGGATGAGCCAAAGATGGGCTCGCGGACTCCGAATCGGAAGCTGCCGCAGAAACCGTCGGGATACTCTGGCACCGGCAAATCCGGACAACGGAACGGTACCCCAGTTAATGGAAGTAATAAAGACGCGCGTGCTACCAAGGCGGCACCATCAAAGGCAGATCGAGCCAAGGCTGCAGCCGAGGAAGAGCGCGAGAAAAAGTTCAAGAAGGCAGCTGCAGCAACAACAGGATACACCGGTACTGCGAGACCCAAACCTGGAAATGCTGCCAAGAAGCACAATACCGTGCGAGGCGGTGCTCTGCTACAAACACCAGCCCCTCGGCCAACCTCATCCAAGTCACGTTTGGACGATGGGTATGACGAGGAGTTGGATGATTTCATTGATTACGACGACGAGGAAGACGATGGGGGCGGTCCTCGCTACGATTACGCCTCAGACGGGTCGTCTGATATGGAGGCAGGTCTTGAAGACATTGATGGAGAGGAGCGTCGAGCCGAGTTCATTGCCCGTCGTGAGGATATCGAGGAAGAGCGTTTGGAGCGCTCCCTCAAGGCGCAAAAAGAAGACCGCAAGCGCAAGGCTCTGGAGGCACTTCGCCGTCGTCATTGATACTCCCTCCGACTCTATATAGCCTTCTATCTTTCGGCTTCTTCCAGCACCCTCTTTTTTCGACTTCTTTTGCGAGAACGTGGCCACGGTCGAGAAATTTGGAAACGGAGGCGTTATTATCGACATTTTACATCGTTTCCCTTTGTTGCTCTGCCTTGCTTGCTTTTTTACAATACGGCCACATTAGCGACGGAGTTGAACTTTTCCTCATTTTCCCTCATCACAAAACGCTCGCCGAACACCTACACTCTCAGGCTTTCACTCACATACTTAAACGGATGCATGGCATGGCGCGGTCAAAGATTGGGAGGGGAAGAAGGGGGTCTGGTTGTGCTTGGGATTGCGCAGGACCGGAATGGACTGCGGTAGTCGGATGGAGGATGTAGATACTGGAAGCGGATGCAGAATGGTTACTGTCTAGACTTAATTTGAAAGAGTACAAACCATGATTTGTGTGCCTTTACAATTGTTTGTGTTTATTTGAGCTCTCCTATCTGGTTGACTATGTTTGAACGGTCATGGACTATCGTTGAAGACGCCCTTGAAAGTGGTGACAATGTGGGCTTTCATATACCTTGTTAGTAAACACAACCTACCTTTGTTGAGAGCGAGGAGTGCGTTGAGAGGCAAGCCTAGTGGCGGGTCATCACGTACTCATCGCCTCTTCGCGATGCCTTTTGAGCAACAATGCTTCAGCAGCTATTTTTTAGAAAAGTCAAAGCCTTTGTATTATACAAGTGTCTAGGTAGAAAGCGGCCACCAACCAATACCTTTCAAACGCCTTTTTGCCCTAAGTGTGACCAGGGACCAAGAAGATGAAACCTAACAGCCCAAAAAATAGCAGGAGAAAGATGCGGAGAGATCCACAGCAAAACGAGCTGTATCAGTGCAAGGTCATGGCCAAGTGTTGATCATGTCAATGAGCAATCTGTCGTGATGTGACGGAGATAACCCGAGTCAGCGATCTGGCCGCCAGTCCTGCAAGTGCACGTAACGTGTACATAGAGCAAACGAGACAATTGCCAAGAGCAGTCCGGATAAGACGGAAGTCTAATCAAACAAGGTTGGCATGCTCATCCCGGCATGCATACGCAGAACGACTTTCTGGCAGGCAGCCGGTTTGTTAGAACCCAGACACCCCAAGAGAGAACACTTGAACGCGAGCAAAAACATGGAGCAACGCTCGTTCAACCACCCGTGAGACGGAACAGTACTGATGTCAATCATTGGACAACTATCCATTCAGTACATAGACTCATGGAAGAATCATACAACCCCTGAAAGACCAATTCCATGGTTCAAAAGCCAACAACCTTTCGTTTAAATCCACCAATTCGGGAGATGCATGGGAATCAGGGGAGATCGTCGCTCTTGGACTGCTTGCCGCCTGCGCTGCCGTAGGGCCTCAGGAGCCAGCCTTGGTAGTGCTTGATCCCTTGGGTGCCGTTACTATTGGCACTAGGGATGATGGATGGTGGCGGGTTGCGACGAGGAAGTCCAGTCTCTCGCTTAACGGGAGGAGGGGGAAGGGAAGCAGAGGCAGCAGGAAGCAAGCTAGGGGTGGGTTGAGACGGGGCAGTGTCGTGATTCTTCTTGAGATCCTTCTTCGCCTCCGCTGGATCAACGGGCTTCATGAGACCCTTCTGGCGAAGGTAGTGAATAGACTGCAGCACGGTAAGATCCTCTTGTTCCTTATCGTTGAGAATCAGACGTTGCTGAATCGTAAGCCGGCCGTTGTTGGCCTCACGCTCCTTAACGGCTGCTTCTCTGACCTCAGGGTCATGGACGAAGCGGCACTTGCCCTTCTTGCCGCATGTTCCACCAGTGGAATAATATTTGCAATGCTTGGAAACGTCGGCTTTCTTTGCAGGAGGTGGCGGGGGAGCAACGTGGGATCGAGAAGACATGACTTCTGGCTTCTCATCATCCGAAGACTCCTCGGAAGGGCCTCTCATTTCATCGCCCTCGTCTCCTTGTTCTCGCTTGCGCTTGATGGACGACTCAACTTTGCGAAGCTGTCGCCTGAGTTTGTCGGCTTGTTTCTCGAGCGAGGAAGCCTTGTCTTCGCCATCGTGTGCCAGCTCGGCAGCCTTCTTGGCCTCAACACGTGCCTTGGTAGGGAAATGCCTCTTTCTGTCCGCTAGGAAGGAGGCAACATCCTTAACGCTATAGAAGGTCAGCATGGCAGACACATCAAGGGTGAATAGGGGCTTACCGGAGAGTTTCCTGTCCGATTAGGTCGTTGAGGACCTTCTCCTCGCCCTCGTCATCTTCGGATTCCGAGTCCATTCCAGGGGTCAGGCCAAGTGTGTTGATCTTGCGCTTCTTCTTTTTTCCAACGGAGGGAGTCTCGGGCTTGTGGTGAACTGGCTCATTATTGCTGGGCTTGTGGTGTCGTGGCTTGTCATTTCCATGAAAGCCACCACGCCCACGAGCCCCTCCATCTCTATGGCCACCTCGACCACGACGGGCATTCTTGCCATAGTAGGCATCCTGATGGGGGGGTCCAGGCGCAGGAGGTGGTCCAGGATAGGCAGGATACTGTGCTGGGGGGTAATGGGCGGCACGAGGATCATGGGGGTATGGCTGTCCATAGCTACCATTCACGGGAGGTGGAACTGCCTCGTGCTCATAACTGGGACGCATCGGCCCGCCCATTTGGGGCTTTGCAGCACCGCGATCGTTGTAGCCGCCACGGGGTCTGGGGTTTCCATAATGCGGCTGGGGTACTGGCCCTTGACCATTCCACTGGGCTTGGCTAGGAGGAGGGGGACCCTGGTAGGGGGCGCTGTACTGTTGGGGAGCACCATACTGAGGCTGCTGGGGATACTGCGATGGCGGGTACGGCTGAGGAGCGTAGTTGGGGTGGTAGTTGTTGGGGGGCATAGGAACAGGGGCATGGCCGTGGGGAGGAGCATGACCATGCTCGGGAGGCCATTGAGGCTGCGGCGGCGGATAGGTGCCGGCGGGAGGATGAGAGCCTCCATAGGGAGGTGGGTTCTGGACGGGATAGGGTTGACCAGAGTATTCGTAGTGCCCCTGTGGCGAGCCGTGGTAATCACCACGACCTCCAGAGTAATGTCCTCCGCGACCGCGTCCATGTTGTGATGCTCCGCCTCGCCCCTGACCGTGCTGAGGGTAAGATGGAGCTGGATGGCCGTAGTTGGGGTGTCCGCCCGACGCCGCCGGCGGAGGAGGTGGCGGAGGACCGTATCCGTATGCCGACATGACTACAGGGTCATGTAGTGAATGGGACGTATGATATGGTTAACGGGACGGTGCCCAGGATGATCGAGTCGTTACTGGTGATCGATGGCGAGGCGGTGGTGAGAGGTGCAGGTTTCGGTTCGTGGTGGAAGGATGGGAAGACGGGATGAAGTCGTTCAGACGGGCACCTTGAGAGCAGGGGCCAAGCGCGAACCGCTGTACGTAGTACGCCACAGTTGCGGGAACGGCGCACAGGAGGAAACGCCGAGAATAGGGGGGAAATGGAACGACAACGGAGAAAAGAAAATCACCTGCGACGGAACGAAGGAGAAACGAGCAAGACGCGACTGACGATTGAGGTTGTCGAGAGAGGGAAAGGCCACAAGATGCCGTGAAGCTCGGTCGCGGCAAAAACGTGACGGCGAGCTTTTGCAACAGGACAGTCCGTACACCGCACCAGGACACACTGTGGCGCTAAGCCACCTCAGGAAGGCGGTGAGTGCCATTGACCGAACCGCAGTAACGCAAATTGGATTAGCGGCGGCTACCTTCTGAACTCGTTCTTTTTCTGCCGTGGCCTAAGTTTCTGTGGCGCTGCGTCTCAAGGCATCGCAAACTCACAGCCTCTTCTGATTCGTCATGTTGCAATGAGATCTTTCATATCCTCCAGTTTGCGATGACCTGCTATCGTTCCCTCTAAATTCCAAAAACGCGACGACTTCTTTAAATTAACCCGTTCAAATCAAGGTAGCGCTTGGCCGCCAATATGTTCATTCTGGTACATGCTCGCCCTCAATGCCCCGCCATCGCACAACCCAAGTACACCTTCACGACAGGAACAGATGACTGACATTCCCACCAGACCAAGATCTCCGACCTGGTGCAGGTTGCGCCAGAAGACTTCTCCAAGAGGAGCATAGATGCCATCGAAGACAACATCAACGCCAAGTACTCCAATAAGGTCCGGCTCCCCGCCAGTTTGGTCTGTTCGCTCAGACTGGAGACGGAAGACTCACTCACACGCGGCAACAGGTCATCCAGAAGATTGGACTCTGCATCTGCATTTATGATATCCTCTGGACCTCAGAAGGCCTGATTGGCCATGGCACTGGCTTGGTCAACATCAACGGTTCGTCGCATCAATGGCTCCCCCCGATCGGTTTCACTAAGGAAACGCAATGCAGCCGAGTTCCGCATGGTTGTATTCCGCCCCTTCAAGGGCGAGGTCATGCTCGGCAGGATACGCAGCTCCACGCCTGCGGGCATCAACTTGAGAACCGACTTCTTCGACGACATCTTCGTTCCGTTTGAGGAGCTGCCCGAGGGAGCCGAATAGTAAGACAATAGCTTCTGTATTCTATGCATGGAAGATGCAAGACGTAAGAACTGACAATGCCCGACAGTTCCCACAGTGAACAGCTTTGGATCTGGAACTTCGACGAGGAGCGATTGTTCTACGATAACCATGAAATGGTGCGGTTCCAGGTCGTTGACGAAGAGTGGCACGACCAAGCTCCCGCCGGCCCATCCCAGGCTGACGACGCGCCCCAAAGACGCCGTACAGAATAAAGGCTAGTATGGCTGCTGAAGGATTGGGTGTGTGCTTATGGTGGGATGGAGCGTAGTAAACTAGCGACAGACAGAGGTGCCAAGGCAACAGCGCGACAGCTGGGAAGACAGAGACACGGCAAGGGGCGACGGCATTCGCGATTAGATCTGCTGATGTATATTTTGCTCGTTCTATGAATCTACGATTTGATACCCGCCAACAAACGCTCCTCAACGTCGTCCAACACAGAGTAGTGCTCGACAACGGCAAGGTTCTCGCCTTCGGCCTTGAACTGCTTGTCTGGGTCCTGGCCAGGGCCTCCCATCGGGTTGACCGGCTGTTGCTGCATCTGCTGGGCAACTTGGCTGGCGGCTGCAATTGCGTTAGCAACTTCAGGAAGACACGGGGTCTAGCTCTGGGGGATGAGTACATACCGTTGTCGCTACCAAGGAGGAACACGTAGACGAACTGGAGGCCGAAAATGCACAGGAAGTACCAGCTGATGCTGGACATCCATCGAGGATCCATGTCCTTGGTCTGCACGCCAGCCTGTAGCATGCTCTTGAACTTGATGGTAATGGGGAAAGGTAGTTTCACTATTCCCGGCGGTTAGACAAGGCCCCATTATACGCAAACAGATCACATACTAATAACGTAGCCGCTGAAAAAGGCATTGATCCAGCTCATGATGAGGGTGTTGGGGATGATCATGGCCATGTTGTTCTTCATCATGCCCATCATGCCATCCATAGCGCTAGGATCGGACAGCGGGTTTGCGGGAGGCTGGCCCTTCTTATCAGGCTCTTTAAGGTAGGCGCCAGACTCGTAGCCGGCGGCGAGGGTCTCGCGGCGGGCCTCGAAGGCCTTCTGGGAGAGGACGTGGTGGTTGGTGCGCAGGGTAACGCCGCGGCCGAGGAAGCGCTGCTCGCGCATGGCCTTGGTGTCCTGCTTCTTGGGGGCGGTGGCCATGAGCACGGAGGCGTAGTGGCGCAGGACACCCGTCAGGACCATGACGACGGTGATGGGTGTGAGGATCCAGTAGCTGAAGGGACGGAGCCATGGCGGTTAGCAACTTCGGACGCCGGCTTGGGGGAGGGGGGGGAAGCTCGAACGTACAACAACTGGGGATCCCGGTGGAGGGTCTGGACGGGGATTTGGACCATTGTGTCGGCGGCGGGCGGCCAGAGGCTCGCGATTCGTGGGATGCGAGGATTGTCGTGCGTCGCGAGGCTGCGACTCTGTGATGCTGATGCCGACGTGGGAGAGCAGCTTGGGTGGAAGAAGCCACCTGCACCGCAGCTTGAGTTAGCTTACCTAATTCCTCCAGGGCCGGGTTCTGCCGCCGCGCCAAAGCCAGCGAGTGACGTCCCCTGCTCACACGCAGTGACACCACCCGCTGCAGCTCAGGATACGTGCCACTAAACCCCGGGCAGTCCAGTGGGGGTTGCGACAAGAAGGGACAGCTATCCACATACTCGGCCAAAGGTGAAGTTGTCGAGATCACCATATCACGAATCGCGACTCCGCCATATCACAGCCTCTTCTATTCACCATGGCCAACGCCGCCGAGAAGATCTCGGTTTACAACCTCGCAGGTCCGTTTCCCCACGACGAGCTCTCCCACACGTCTAATCTCCAAGCCCAATCGCCTTGAGCCTCCCCCTCCACGTTTGCGGTGCGTACTTCTGACACCGTGGCTCCTCGCGACAAACAGACCTCAAGAACACCTCCGACGACGCCATCCCCAACTACCTCAACTCCCTCAAGTTCAAGCAGTCGCATTTCCTCACCGACGTGCGTTTGGCGCTGGGCTACAGCGCCTTCGCCCTCGCCGCCGCCTGCTTCCTCTGGGACTACAAGCTCGGCTTCGAGAGTACTAAGCACTTCACCGCTGCCGCCGTCGGGCTCTACTCCCTCATCAACACCGCTCTCACAGTATGGATCACTGTCCGTGAGAAGGGGGTTGTGTACGAGGGTACTTCCTCGTCCGGCGAAACGGTACATACCTCTTTGTTCTCGTGGTCCTGAACACGGAATCCTCGCTAACACGCGCCGTTGCTGCAGATCTCCATCACTACCTCGACCAAGAAGAACGTCCCCATCTACAACCTTACCATCACTGTCACTGGCAAAGACTCCAAAAAGCGCACCTTCAAGATCACTAAGCCCTTCTCCGCTTGGTTTGACCAGACCGGCCAGTTCGTTGCCCTCCCCTTCCAGGAGATGCTGGCCTCTTCCGTGCCCCTCATCGGCAAGTGCGATCCCAAGCGCGTCACCGTCTCTCAAGAGCTGCTCGATGCGAACCCAGATGTCCTCGATGCTATTCTTGCTGCCAACTCAGCAACTGCGGAGGGAAACTCAACAGCTGCCGAGCCTACTGGCAAGAAGGCAAACAAGAGACGGAAGTAAACAAAAGTTATCGTGGGGGGTTTCGCCAAGAAGGAAATATGAAAACAAAACAAGTTGAGTGTGTAGGATACGGCGTTCGGGGAGGAGCGTATCTTGATACTTCTGCATTGACAGGTTTGGCATGATATCAGAGGCGTCATGAACACCTTGGGTTTTGAGATGGGGCATTGCAACTGGAATACGATATCAATATCAAACAAAGTGCAGCCATGCCATGTCCATTGCTATATATCTAATAGTCCTTGCATGCAACCTCCGGGATACATAATCCAAATGCTTATATCCCAACCGCTCACTGTAGCCGTATGCCTCCATCCGGGCTCCCAATCCTAAAACGCCTCAGGGATCGCCATTACTTCAATTCGGCCCAGGCTGCCCTTGCCATCCGGGCCGTCCTTCTCAGATCTCGTACCCGATGCCCGCATGCCAATGTCAACTGCCTCTCCACCTGCGACGCATGGGGCAGTAGATGCTGCGACTCAAATATCCGGGGAAGACCTCCTGTAATCTCCAGCGCCAGTTTTCCGCACCCTGCCTGGGTCTCGGGATCGCTAGTAGCCGTGACATAGTCCTCCGGTAGCCACTCTGGCTTCCGTGTTGAGGTGGGCTTGTTGGAAAAGACGTTGGTGCAGATCTTGATGATGCTGCGGAGGTGGTCCTTACCCTTTTCAGGGGCTTCCACCAAAATGTTCTTCAAAACATCGAGGGCGGCCTTCGCATCTGCTCCGACGTCAATATTCTGAGCGACGGCGATTGAGATGCGGAGTATCTTGTCCGCGTCTGCCTCGTAGATCGGGAAGCTCATGTGCTTCACCATCAGTAACACGCCAATGCTGAAGTTTGTCTTGACCAGTTGATCCTTGACCTCAGGGTCCGCGCCAACAGCGATCTGCAGCATGGGACTAACGAGCTCGAAGTATACCTTCTGCATCCACAAGGGCTTGACAATAGCGTAGTTCTCCTTGGTCAGCGGCTGTTGAGGAGCCACAATCATCTCCAGCTGACGACCGAACTGGTGACCAATCTGGGCATCCTTCGGTGCTTCCTTAAAAAGCTGCAAAAGTCCCTTTGCTTCTTTACCGATATACCGTCTCATCATTCCGGCAGCGAGGGCATACGTAGACTTGGACTGCTCCAACCGATGGCTCTGATCATCACCGTCAGAAGAGGTCTTTACTAATCCGGTCGATAGTTGCTCCAGCGTCGTAATCAAACTCTGCAGGGTCTCAATCTTGTACTTGTTCGCTAAAGTTGTCAGGATAGACAGAGTAACTGGTCGAGTGAAACCTTCATCACTCTTCGCAGTGGAGGACGATCCACTGATAATTAACTCCTGGGCAACACCAACATTGAACTAGAGAAATATCAGATTAGCTCAGAACCTGGCTCATATTCATGGAAACATACCAGGTGTTCTACTGAGGAAGGCCTCAGAGCTTCAAGTATCGTGAATGACAAAACATTCAGAGATTCGAGTACCAGCCAGCCCCAAGATGAACCGTTTTCTATGATCGACTGTTCATATCCTGAAGCCTTGGTATCCTCTGGGAGGCTTTGAGGAATGTTGATGAAATCCTCTCGGAAAAGACTAATAGCAAAGTTGTTGGCCTGGAGCGAAATCTGTTGCGCTTCACTCATCTCGTGCACAACAAAGCCAGCTAAAGCGGATATGAGGTGCAGATACTGGTTCTCGGAGGCCTGGTCCACACCACTGAAGTCCTCACTGAGAGTGAGGCCTCTTTTGCCAGAACTAGAGTGTGATTCAACGGGCTTCGTAGCCCGACGATAGAGCTGGCGGGCAACGAAGAGGCTAACAAGTAGGAACTCGTTTCGAACCTCAGCGACAGACGACGTTTGAGAGGCAAGAGGTTGACTCCCGCCGCTAGATCCAGGTTGGCCCGAACCAAGCTGGGCAAGCTCGGGGTATTTCTCTTGTATCCTCTGCAGCCAAGACTCGCCCTCAAACGGAAGTTCCTTATCGGGATTCTTCGCCAAACAAGCATCGTTGAAGTACCGAACAGTAGACTGAATGTTAGCCACCAACGAGCACCAGATATTTGGGGCCGCCTTGGCATCAAGAGCAGCAAAAAGCTCAGACAGCAATGATTGAATATAGTAAAGGAAATGGCTGAGACCGTTAGACGCAATCTGAGGCAACTCGGAGCAACCCACGAAAGCCAGGTGGGCACCGAGATCCATAATGATCTGGGGGCTTCGTCATTGGTTTGGGTCTGCCAGCTAGACCGGATAATGGACATAGCCTGGTCTACCAAGGGCTTAAAGCCACCTGTGTATGATCGAATTGCGCGTTGGATAGCCTTCGTAGTTTCGCTAACGAGGTCATCGAAGCCCTCTGAAGGGGCGTTCTCAGAACCAGACCGTAGAATTATGGCAAAAAGAGATTCACAGATCTCCGAGCATGCTGCCTCCGGAAGTAATCGCTCAGATGTTAAGCCCCCAGACTCTGATGAAGGGCTAAAGGACTTGGCTGGCCTTTGGCACACCAATGCTCCAGCACCCTGGACTGCCTGGGATACGATTTTGATGTCATCGTAAGGGATATCTGGCTTTGATCCCTTCTCCACAATGGCTTTGTAAATCTCATTATAAAGGGGTTTGAAGAAGGAATCGATCGCAGCGAAATCCTCTCGGTCCTCTGCGGACATTTCTGTATCGGCCAGAAGAATCCGGGTCTCCAGGATCACGTAGAGGATTTTCAGGAGATCCTGGCTGTGCATTGGTGCCTTGGGATGTCGCAGGTTCTCCTTGATGTGTGTAATGGCCGGAGCCGCCATCAACACGAATGCACCGGGTTTAGCACTGAGAACGCTCACTAGCAGCCGGCCGGAAGATGATGTGTAAGTAGTGTTGGCAAGGTCCGTTACGCAGTCGCGCGTAACTGCCAGAGTGTAATCTCGAAGGTTGTCCCCCTTGAGTCTTGTTGTGAGGGACTTAAGCACCTCCAGGGTGCCCCAGATAGTGTCCTCAATCTCGCCATTTCGCACCTCGTACTTGAGACTCCCCCATATTTGATTTTTGTACGGGCTGATGGATTGCTCGGGGTTGCTGTACTCATCCAAGCATGCTTGGATAGTTTTGAGGATGTCCACCTATGTCTAGTCAGCAAATGCAGCTGCAAGACGCCTATAATCAAGGGAGTTCTTACCTTAACATTGACTGTCACACCATCTCCTTGATCCAACTTGCCCAGCAGGAATGGGAAGGTTTGATCTGAGAGAAGATGGGTAGCTGAAAAGCATTTCCGGAGCTGGAGCTTCAGGGCTTCAGGGGTAATGCCAGTTTGCGATGCGCGAGGTAGCGCAATCGGGAAGTAAAGCTTGAAGGTGCCGTAAACTTCATCCAATACCTCCTTGGACGGAGAATACTCGACAAGGAATACTCTTAGGATATCAAACCAGACCATTAGACATTCAGGATCCCGCTCGCTTCTGCAAATTTGCAAAAGGTCCACCATAAACCCAGCAGAGGACCCGTGTTTGTGTTGCAGGTCGCTAGCGACTTCAGGTGTCGTCATCAAGTGGCGTATGAGCTCGTAAATGGTGAGTCGTGTCTTGGACACCTGGCGCGGGAAGTCGTCTTTCAACGCGCAGATTTTCTGGATGATGTCGTTTCCACTTTGCTTTTGGAAAGACTTCATGGCGACAATGCGTGCAAGAGCGCTGGCCGACGGCAGGATGCCAGCCTTGTGATCCACCTCAAACATAGCACCAAAGAAGCCGACCAGTAGCTTGACTATTAGGCTGTCAGAAACGGGCTTCATAGGAAATCCTAGACAACACTTGACGCACCTTGACTGGGCTTCAGAACGTCCTTGTTTAAAAAGTCAAGGGTCCGAGAAAGGAATTCCAGAGCTAAAAGGGTCAGAACTAATTCGATAGGTGCGGAGGGTGGAAGTTGCTTACCTTTGGCTCTCCCCGTCCAGTCAGGAGTGCCATCGCCATCTTCTGCCTCAGTGGCACCCCCTGGCATCCAGGGTTGCACAGCTTCAACCCACCGAGCCACCGGGTTCAAGTTTGAGCCGCCAGCTTGAATTTCTGTAACCGTTAGAAAAAGCTCGTCACCATAACAAAAAAGATGGCTGCTGCTTTCGGAAACACACCTTTAGCAGCGGTTTGGGCAATGGTCGTCTGTCGCCCCTCATCATCAGCGAGGACAAACTCCAGCGCCAGCTGCCGAAAGTCAGCCATGATGGGCTAGGTAAAGCTCCAATATTCGGTCCGTGGCGTTTAGATCCGTGATATACAGAGATTCGATAGGCGAGACCAGACGGAATAACTCAGTGTGAGCTAGGACAGGCCTGTGATGTTGTGAGGCTTGGATTGGTTGTCAAACGGCAGAAAGTTGATGCCCGCCAAGGCGGTGTGATTTTACCGCGGGGTACAAATACTCTACAATCAGGTCCAGCGGTTTGCTTGCTGGGAATGTGGAATCTGATAGAATGAGAGATCCGGAGTGAAAAGTCGACAAATGATCTGTGGAAGTTCTTTCCAATTCTTCGACAGAAAGCGGCCTGAGGTAATCTCGTCCAATTACCAAAGCCGCTTTTGTCATTGCAAAAGGTCCGAAGCCGGAAGCATCCCTCTATCTCGGGAGTTCGGAGCCGGTCCGCAATAGAGGTCCCGTGGGGTTGGCTCCACTATTGGCCCAATGACGGCAGAGACGTGCTTGGTGTGGCCCAAGTCAACCCCAAAAGCCCCCAAAAGCCCGGGAAGCTGACCCCTGTCACCACCTGTTAGTGGCTGAATCTTTTGAAGATTGCAACTTCACCTGCACCTTCGGCTGTTCAACTCACCCTTCACCCTCACCACGCCACCCCTACGCTGGTATCGTCCACGGAGAGCCCTCCACTGCCAAGCCGCCCCTCGCAATGGCCTCACTACGCATTCCCGCCCTGCGGCATCTCGTCGTGTCTCCTCTCCGCGCAACCCGCGTCATCAATCAGCGCCGCTGGGCCCAGGTCCACGATGTCCGCTTCCTCGCCACGACCCGCCTCTCCCAGGTCGTTATCGACAAGTATCGCGCCCAGCTCGACCAGAAGGCGAAGCAAGAAGGACTCTCCAGCATTGACGAGCTCAAGGCTGCCTATGCTGCCAAGATTGAAGCCGAGCGCCTCAAGAACGTTGTCGAGGAGCATTACATCCCTCAAGCCCCGAACACGCCCGTCAGCCAACCCAATGCCGACGGCAGACCTATAACGAATCCTAGCGAGCCTCCGAAGACCCAGAATATCCCGAAAATCCCAAAGACCGGCGGCGACAAGCCTGCGGTCAAGGCTCTCGACGATATCATTGACCTTGAGAAGGCTCGTGAGCTGCCCGAAAAGGAGCTCACGGCCGTCTGGCGCCTGCGACATGCCTCCTCTCCCCAGAACATCTGCGCCGTGGTTCCCACCTCCACATACAAAGCCATGGAGGAGGCTGCGAAGACGTCTCCTCAATTCGTCCTCCCCGTCCCTCATCCAACGCAGGGCGCCGAGATTCACTACCTACAATGGACCTTTGACGCCTCCTCCAAGACCAGCACTGTACTCTTCACCCAGCTGGCCGAGTACAAGGCCAGGGGCGAGTTTGCGCAGCCGCACACCACCATCACACACCACTTGGACCTGGCCAACGACAAGGGCCTGGTGCTGATGCAGGGTCAGGTTGTCGAGGGCCGCGGTATCAAGCCCGAGCATGCCCAATGGCTTGCCATGTGCCTGCAGCGGTTTTACGGTGGATGGGAAGGTGAAGGTGTTATTGGTGGAGAGCGCAAGGAGAGGGCCGATGAGCGGACGAAGTTGTTGAAATGGTTCGCTGCTGGCGATTCGAGGTTCAGCCTAGAAAAGCTAATGGAGGAGGCTGAGCGACTTGGTTAAAATAAGTCGAGGAACTTACGCGAACATGAATCTCCCGTGGTGTAAAATGATGGATTATCTGTTTGGACACATGGGATACAACCACAGATAGAGGGGGAGAACAGCATACCTAGCTACAAGAGCACATACATGTAGGATTACACCGGATATATATGTACAAAATCATCACGACGTCTCCAACCTACAGTTTGGCTTGTGGTCCCGTCGCCTCTTCTTTCCTGACTTGATCCCTCAACACTCGCCTCAAGATCTTGCCCGATGCTGACTTTGGAATCTCCTTGAGAAACCGGACTCCTCCGCGTAACTTCTTGGGAGGCCCAACCCGACTACTCAACCACTCGACAATATCTGCAGCGAGCTCATCGCTCTCGTCAACGCCCGCACTGGGGACCACGTAGGCCCGCGGAACTTCGGTGTGTTCAGCCTCATTCCACACGCCAATGACACACACATCAGCAATATCCTTGCGGCCGATGAGTTTAGCTTCTAGCTCGGCAGGGGCGACTTGGAAACCCTCTGTGAAAGCGAACGTTTATTAGCAAGTAGGTTGGGTGGTTTCAGCTGTATAGTATAGAGAGGAACTTACTGTATTTGATGAGCTCCTTGATGCGATCTGTAACGTATAGATTGTTGTTTGGGCAGATATACATAACATCGCCAGTTTTAAACCAGCCGTCGTCGGTGAAGGTCTCCTTGTTCAGTTCGGGCTTGTTCCAATAGCCTTGGAAAACGTTAGGGCCCTTTAGAAGCAACTCTCCTGGCTGTGCGGCTTGTTAGTAAAGCAATAATGCGAGCAAATGAGTGATGGTTTGTTAACACGTACAGTTCCAGTAGACACTTCTTTTCCCTCAGAATCAACAATTTTCGCCTGCATGTTTGGCACTAGCTTGCCCACAGAGCCTTGGAATCGTGCCCATTCATCGAACAACTGAATGCTCACTGTCGGACTGGTCTCCGAGAGTCCGTAGCCTTGCTTAACGCTAACACGGAGCCGCTCCCACACGGCATCCACGAGATCCCGGCTCAGCGGTGCGGCGGCCGAGTTGACGAAGCGCAACGACGAAAGTTTGTATTTCTCGACAAGTGGGTGCTTTCCCAAAGCGAGGATGATGGGCGGCGGCACATACAGAAAGGTCAGCTGGTGATCCTGGATGAGCTGGCAGGCCTGAGCAAGGTCAAACTTGGCCATGACAATACACCTGGCGCCCGTGAGGAGGGTGACATTGAGGACGACGCCGAGACCCTATGGTTAGAAATCAGTGTGGTGCCGGTGGCTTCGCTAGACAGTGTATCTAGGCTCACATAGACGTGAAAGAAGGGGAGAACTCCAAGTTGAGAATCCATGTCCCAGCTTATCAGATTGAGGTCGGATCGAGAGAACTGGCGTGAGTTGGCGACCATGTTGTAATGCGTTAACATAACGCCTTTGGGAAGCCCAGTCGTGCCCTGAATCTATAAGTCTTGTCCGGCAAGTCTACTGCTGAGAATTCAACGTACGGAGCTATACACCAAGTAAACAAGATCCTTGTGAGGATCAATGGTTGGTCGCCTTGGTTGGATCCAGACTCCTTTGGCCGTCACCTCGGTCCAGTGCTTAAATCTACCTTCTTCATCTCTTTCATCACCCAGAAGGATGATGTTGTCGAACGGTATATGCGCCAACTCGGCAGCCTTGCAAGCTGTCTGGAGAAACGCATTATGGGTGACAAGAGCCTTAGCCTGGGAATCGACCAACTGGTGCGCAAGCTCTTCGGCCGTGTAGGTTGGATTGGCAGGACTAGCGACACCGCCGGCCCAGATGACACCGAGGTTGACGACGGCAGTGTCAATGTGGTTAGGCGCGAAGAATCCAAGCACGTCGCCTTTGGTCCATTCGAAAACATGCTTGAGGCCGCGGCCAAAGGAAATAGAGAGATCTTTAACCTGGCCGAATGTGTACGAACGGTCCGTGTCGCCGTCGACGAGGATCGCTACAGGGAATGTCAGCTACCCTATGCTAGCGCTGGGCGATCGAGAAGCGTAGCGAGTTCTAACTGTGAGTGTCTGGGAAGTCCTTCGAGCTCTCCATGTAGTAGCTCCATATGTCGACGAGCGGTATGTCGACATCGACAAAGGGAGAGTTGAGCGGCATGGCGACGGTGATTGTTCGACGGGCGGGCCAATGGAAGAGCAAGGACGAGGCACGGAGGGAGGGTATCTCGGATTCTCAACGCGTAGCTACTTTCATGGATGACCCGTGGAGAAAGCAGACCGGCATAACCAAGCTGGGAAATATGGGCATCACTAAGAGGAGCCGGACTATGTAATTAAACGGCCTGTCCCAAGACCAGACCCCGGGCCATGAGGTCAGTTTGCGGCGTCGAGGCACATGATTCCGCGGTGACACGATAGATACATCGAGCACAAGCCTGAACCTTGCTGCACGTTGAAGCACCAACACGCAGGTCTACAGGTCGCATCTGCATTAGTGCCGGTGCGACCAACAGCCGTTCCTCCAACTTCCCAAGTAGGCGTGGTGCGCCGAGCAATTGAGGTGTCCAAGTGCGAGGGAAAGGAATGGCTTCCGCGGTGGAGTTTGCTGTACGCGCGGGGATGTGGGGAACTCTGAACACCCATGACGGCAGCTATCTCAAGTGGCTGGGGGTTTGACCTTACCATCAACGGGCGTGTTGCTCCGAACAAATGACGATAAGGCTGTGTAAGGAAAATTAGACTACCTATGATGGGTTTGGTAACAAAAAATCCATTAATATGTTTACCCTGGCGAGTCTTGCCAGCTATCATACCCCAAGACACTACATACTCCTATATCGCCTTCGCTGCTGTATATGTGCGTCGTATATCTTTCATGTCATATGTGCATCGTCACGTATACTCGTCGTCCTTATATCTACTAATCACTGCTGCTGCTGCTCGACTGAACATCGTCGACAACATCCACTGGAGCGCTATTGACGGGACTCCATTGCTCGACATGCTCGCATCCTTCAGGCACACGACACAAGTCGCGCGCATTGCACGTCTTCCACAACACCTCGCGAATCTCCTTGAACACTTGGTCCACGGCATCCATCGCCCAGATCACGTCTAGGTGCTCGTACTCAGGGATGACCTTGCTGTGCACCACATTGACATACGGCTCGCGCCCCTTCTCGAACCGTCGGAGCAGCTTCTTCCCGTCGACAAGCTCATCATTGCCGCATACCCACAGCGCAAACGGCGGTGCTTGTTTGTTGTACCACGCTGTCGCGCCTTTCGGGTGCTTTCGATGTGCCTCAACTGCCAACTTCGTTCGTGGTGTTATAGGCCGGCCATCCGTGCTGCCATCCATGTGTTCCTCAGCTTGAAGGTCCTCCTTGGTGCTCAGGATGCATTTATGCTTCGCGAAGCATTCCCGGCCGAGCCACCACCGCATGGACTCAGCGCTAACGTAGACGGGTGCAAATTGGAACATGCGATTCCGAAGACCACGATCCCAACGCTCATCCGTCCAGTCAAACATGAAGGAGAAGACCTTGTAGCCAAGCCACCCGTATAAACGAGGGTTTAACAGACCATGCATCTGCATCATGAGAGGGATAAATGCGTGTATGCCAAACATGAGCCGAAAGAGCGCAGGTGAGATGATGCGCATAAACTTGAAGTACATCTTGCCAATGAGAGACCCGGCGTAAGCAGCCGGTGCCAAAGCACAGAAGACGGTCAGTTTCTCGCCCAGGTCAGGTCTCTGCTCCTTAGCCAGAGCAACAAACGTTTGGGTTGTTCCCTGAGAGTGGCAGATCAGACCTATCTTCTCAAATCCCGTCTCAGAGATGACGCGGGAAGTCAGCGCAGGCAGGTCAAACACACCCATTTGGCGGATATTCCAGCACCACATCCTTGGATCACTGTACTCGAGCAGAGTGTGTTTGGGCTTGAAGCCACATCGATTATTGCCCAACCAGACGTCGTAACCAGACTTGCAGAGCCAAAAAGCAAGGGAGTCGTCGTCGTTGCAGCAGTAGGCGCCAGAGCTTTGTAGAAGCCCATGCATGAGCAGCACTGGAAATTTAGGCCTACCCTCAGTGTTTCTTAACTTCTTCTTGGAGTCCTTGAAGACGTTGGGACCCTGTTGAGACCGATCGCTGTCTTCCATCTCGGTGTATTCCTTTGGATCGTAGACGTGCCATAGGTCGATGATGAAGCCGTCTTCTGTTTGCACTTCGATAGTTTCGACATCGAGTCCTACCCGCCGAGCGTAGTAGCTGACATCACAGATGATAGGATCCGGGCCACCCGCGGTCGGTGGGTACTCATCGGCTATTGGGTCGCGTCCTAGATTCAACATGTTTGGAGACTGTTTCTCTTTCCAGGCTTTTTCCTTCTCTTTTCTGGCCTCAGCTCTTGCTTTTTCCTCTTCGTAGAATGGGCGTGTCTTGTTGAGGTTTCGAAACGTCAGTCGGTAGAATATCTTCTTCCAGACCAACGGCATGCTCGTGAACAGAGAACCTAAAACGATGACGCCAAGGAAGGCTAGACTGAGAAAGAAAGATGAGATCTGAAAGAATCGGCACTGGAGATTGCGAACCATCGAGGGTGGACCGTACAAAGGGAGAGGAGGGAACAGGGGATTGGTGTGGGATGGTGGCATGGCGCCTTGTAACGTATCGCCGGCCGACTTTTGCAGCGATGCACCATTCTGTTTCTCTGGCAGGTTGACCACCTTTTGGTGCCCGTCATCTACCCGAGTGGTACTGGGAACGTCTTGTTGGCTCTCTGTTCCAGGCTTGCTTTCGTCTGTCTCGGCTTTGCCTTCGACTCCTTCGCGGAGGATATTGAGGCGGTGGGCCTCTTGGAGGGGCACACCCGGAAGTCGTTGGCCATCCGATGTGATAATGATGGGGTCATGGGGAGTGACGAACTCGGCCTTGACGGCAAGGGACGCATCGGAGGGATGATCGCTAGTGAGCGGTTGGTGAGAGAGCTTTTCAGCTTGCTGAGTAAATTCGACAGCGTTTTTGATTAGTTCAATGCCGGGACTTTGAGACTGTTCCTGCTGAGCGCTGTCGGAAGCACCGGGGGTTTGAGCCATTGTCGACTGCGCATTAATATGCTGGCGATGGCAACGATGCAAATAACGCAACCTAGCTTTTCCTTGGAGGCACTAATTGAAAGATCGCCAGGCGATAGAATTTCGGGGCTTATCGCGCAGATGGAGATATGAAGGTGTGAAGACGGACTGAGGACGTGGAGGGCAGCTTGTCGTGAAAAGGAAAGGGTTGCGACGGTATTGAACAACCGCTTTGTCATACCGAAGCAAGTATTAAAAGAATTACCGGGGATATCAAAGAAGCGGTAATATATAGTCAAGAAGATGGAGAGCGTGGAACGATGGAGGATAATCAATAAACGAATGAGATCGACCGGTAGTCAACTGCCCGTTCAGTTGCGGTAAAACCGTGATTGGGCCACCGAGATGACACCGGGCGTCAGATCCGACGGTCAATTGGGTTCTCTGGAAGTTCGAGGGTCCAGATCACGCAGTAGATGGCCCCATTTCGATGAAGATATTTGTCAAGGGACAAGTTGGGCAGCGGTGTAGTAAAGGGGAGAAGAAAGCAAAAAGACCAATGATCAATCATCGCCTAGTAGACTGGTCGAGACTGGCGGATGGGTTGCGTCATTGAGAAGGAATGATAGGATGTTAGAGACTTAGAGCTATCTGATATACCCCTGTCAAGAAGCATGTGATAGCCACCGGCAAAGGGGTAATTTGACTAGACTAATTTTGCCTGATTTTGGGAAGGCCGGTAATAGCAAGTTGGATTTTGACGAGCTTATTCGTATTTATTTATCTAATTTCTCCATGAACGAGAAACGCTTTTCTCAAATGACTGGCACTGTCGCGATTTTTGTTACAGGCTGTTTATATCCATTTCAACTGTAATGGAGATGCCGTCCCGAATGTCTTGGATAGGTACGGTAGGTCTTTTCCAAAGGTCGCTGAGGAACTGGTCAGAGTTCGGCAAGTGGATCTTCATGGCAGCATCATTCAAGTTATTCAACAGGTTGGGTTTAACCAATTTTTTGTCAGAAATTCCTACTTGTAAAAAGAAGAAGACTTATTCCATAATCCACTTGCTCCCCGGAGCATGACCCAGATGATGAGCATGGATGATGGAGAAAGCTCGGCCATGAGTGGCTAGAGGTACGTACCTGGCCCGTCCCCGGAGTCCAAAAAAGAAATGCGGGATGGAAGCAGGTGGCAGGTGCGAGTGTGGGTTGAGCTTTCGCGCCCGCCAATGCCGAGGCCAATTCTCCCGTCACTGAGCCGCAGCCGACAGTCGCGCGACAGCAACGAACGCAACACGACCTAACCCAACCTTGCCTCTCCTTACAACATCACCACCACCGCCGCCGAGTAAGCACACTGACTTCTGCTTGCTTGACAGGACACCCATCTAATTCTTCTCTCTTTCTAGTCGCACTTCCTTCCCGCTCGCCCCTATTAGCTAGCCATGGTCCTATCTCGGCGGGGTGGTTAAGCTTCATCTGTCCTCGCATCCCCTTCGAACCTCGACCTCAACCGACTCACACTCCCCATCCGCGCTGTCCACCGTGCCACCACTACCATGACGGTTGCATCAGCTTCAGCAGCTTCGGCCGCGACTTCATCCAGGAGGCGGAACCGCAGGCGTCGCCAGGACAAGCCCGCTGTCACTGCCAAACTAATCCTCGATGACCACATCAAGAGCGACGTCGGCATTGTGTCCGAGGACCTTTTTTGCGATCTCTTCCCTCAACATCAGCGCTGTGAGTTGCCCCCTCTCTGGTCACAACTTTGCGCTTTGTCTAAGATCCTCTGATGCTAATCAATTACCCCATTCTCAGCTGCCAATGACAACTCCCAATCCGACAACGTCCATCACATCGCAATCGCCCCATGGGCCCCCAACGCCGGTCCGGTCGACAGTCCATGGTCCATCGTGCCAGTCATCAGGTCCTCTGGCCTGCCGCACTCGACCGTGCAGTTCTCGCCGTCCTCGCCGTCACTCCAGAGCTTTGCTGTGACCTTGCAGCAGGTCGCGCCCTCGAAGCTGTCAAGCCATAGTCGCGGTGGCATTGAGATCCTCGTCCTCGATGTCGCTCCTGTGCCGCTTGAGACCGTTTTTGTCAGTCTAGAAAGCGAACTTACAAAGAGACTTGAGAATGGCGAGGGCACATTCTTCCGAGAACACCCCTCTAATCCCAAGGGCAAGAGCGCAACGAACCCAAGCTCGGAGGACCGCCTGGTAGCTGCCCTCAGGACCGCCCTGGGCAGCCTTAAGGTTGTCCACTCTGGCGACCTGTTCCCGCTTCCCCTTCCGCCTCATCCTTTGACCCATGTGCCCCCCAATCCGGGGAAGATCATGCTGTGCGAGCCGGTAGCTCAGGGTACCCTGACTGATACAACCAAGATTGTCCTCATGCGTGGGCGAGTCCACACCAAGCAGCTTCGCCGCGTAGCATCGATGACGTCGAGCCGACGACTCAATGGTGTCACTGAAAGCGAGGACGAGACTGGCACCGATCAATTCTATTCAGCCGCCGAAGAACGCTACAAGACTGATGCTTTCACCGAAACGACAGAGTCGGCTACGGAGACAGAGACTGATCTGTCGGGGTCCGAGAACGAAGATGACCTTTCAGATGACTCAATGGACGATATGATATCCCTACAAGCCCCTTCGTTGCCCACCACCAACGCCAGCGGAGTCTCCACCCTGCAGCCTGGAACGCCAATGACTGTGGGCACCCTGCGTGGCAGAAAGACCAGCGGCATGGCCACGCCCGGCTCTGTCTTCTCGAGCTTTACTGCTACTACTGCAAGGCCAGACAGGCCTCGTGGCCGGCTTTTCAAAGCGCAGGGCCTGATGCGACCCATTTCATCAGATATCTTGCACCCGAAGCCATCATCAGAGGATGATGAAGAAGCCAGAATATACGTCGACGTGTCGTCGTTGCCCAAGATCGGGTGCTTCTCCGGAGACTGGGTTCGGATCGAGGCAGCCGAGGAGCCTCCACTGAATGGATTCGGTGCTTTTGGACTTGGGAGTTTCGGCCAACCAGACCCAGAGCCTTCTAAGTGGCGACCTGTCCGAGTCTATGGTCTTCCGGAAGGCTACTCGCAGCGACCAATGACCAGGATACCCAGCGCCAAGCATGGCGAGAGAAAGCTTTCGTTCTTCGAGTCGCAGGTCCAGCGCCCTGCCAGTCCTGCTGCTTATGCCTCGCCCATTCTTCTTGCCAACCTTGATGATGCTGTATATCTACGACTTTCACCCCTCAAGAAAGCCTCGTATCAGGGAAAGGGCACAATCCCCCGGTTTACAAGTGCTGTTCGTCCTCCATACGCTCGAGACATCACCATTCATCATATTCGAACCCCGATATCAGCTGAGAGAGCATTTCAAACCGCCGTGTTGGGTGGGCTCAAGCGATACTTTGCGCAAAAAATTCGACTTGTCCGAAGCGGTGATCTAATTGCTGTACCGGTGGATGCACAGCTTGGACGCACTCTACAAGAGATGCCTGGCGCTGGAGGCTCTGAAGTGGACGACGTAATGGCGTTGACTGCCGGAGGCCAGGAAGCTGGGAAGCAACCATCACGATTTGACAGTGTCGCATGGTTCAAGGTTGGACATATCCAAATGCAGAAGTCGGATGACGATGATGATGGGACTGCTGAGGCTTTCTGGGGGTCTGTGGCTTGCATCGACAGCTCGTCTGTTGGGATGCATGGCTCTGGCTTTGAGACGAGCCGTATTCCAGGGATCAAGCAGAGCACGTGGCAGTATTATCTCGGTCTGAAGAAGACACCCAGAAGAGCTTCGGAGTCCACGCCGCCCCCAATCCAAGACCATGAAGCCCCGTACATGTCTCCTTTGAGACGTCAGTTAAGGGAATTGATTGCTGCTGCCACTAGTCAACGAGCAATCCATCTCAAGATGCCCCCAGTCGCTATCTTGTTAACATCTACCCACCGGAACATCGGAAAATTGACGCTCGCATCGAATGCTTGCGCTGATATGGGTCTTCACACATACATCATCGACGCATATGATATTTTGAGCGAGGGAAGCGGTAGTGGAAGCGACGTGAAGACTGAGGGCTTCCTCAGAACGAGAGCTGACCAAGCGATGAGTTGTGGCCCTGACTGCTGTTCATTGCTTATTCAACACATCGAAGCGCTGACGGCTGACCGAATCGAGGCAACTCTCAAAGAAATTTTGGAGGATACGAGAGTGATTATTGCTACCACGAACGAGGTTGACAAGGTCCCCGATGGTGTGCGAGGGCTTTTTACCCATGAACTGGAAATGGGCGCCCCTGATGAGGCTGAGCGTGAAGCCATTCTCAAGACTATCATCAACGATCGCGGTGTGAGTCTGGAGCCTTCAATCGATCTGAACTCCGTTGCTCTGAAAACCGCAGCCTTGGTCGCTGGCGATTTGGTGGACGTTGTTGAGCGGGCCTCGATAGCCCAACAATCCCGCCTTGAAAAGCTCTCAGCCAAGAACACCAAGGACGGCTTGACCGTGACTGTCCGAGATGTTCAAGTTGCCGGCGGCCCGCTGGCTCGTTGCCTTACGAAGGCGGACTTTGAGGTTGCAGTTGAAGCCGCTCGCAAGAACTTCTCCGACTCAATCGGCGCCCCCAAGATCCCAAACGTTACCTGGGACGACGTCGGTGGTCTGAACAACGTCAAGGAGGCCGTGACGGAGACTATCCAGCTGCCACTCGAACGTCCGGAACTGTTCGCCAAGGGCATGAAGAAGCGGTCTGGTATTCTCTTTTACGGACCTCCCGGAACTGGAAAGACGCTTTTGGCCAAGGCCATTGCAACCGAGTACAGTCTCAACTTCTTCAGCGTCAAGGGCCCGGAACTGCTCAACATGTATATCGGAGAGTCAGAAGCCAACGTCCGGCGGGTGTTCCAGCGGGCCCGCGATGCCCGGCCTTGCGTCGTCTTTTTCGACGAGTTGGATTCAGTGGCGCCGAAGCGAGGCAACCAGGGAGACAGTGGCGGTGTTATGGACCGAATTGTCTCCCAGCTCCTCGCCGAGTTGGATGGTATGTCCGGTGGAGACGACGGAGGCGGCGGCGTCTTCGTGATTGGCGCAACAAACAGACCTGATCTCTTGGATCAGGCCCTCCTCCGTCCTGGCCGTTTCGACAAGATGCTCTACCTTGGTGTTTCGGATACCAACGAGAAGCAGCTCACTATTCTTGAGGCCCTGTCCCGAAAGTAAGTGCTTCCCAACCCAAGTCTCACGGCTTATGGCTAACGTGTCTCGTAGATTCACCCTCCACCCGTCTGTTTCCTTGGCGTCCGTGGCCGAGCAACTCCCCTTTACCTACACGGGTGCAGACTTCTACGCGCTGTGCAGTGATGCCATGCTGAAAGCCGTCACCCGCCAAGCCACAAACGTTGATACCAAGATCCGTGCCATCAACGCTGACCCGGCCACTACACTCCCCATCTCTACGGCCTACTACTTTGACCACTACGCCACCCCAGAAGATATCGCGGTAATGGTTACCGAGGCTGACTTCCTCGCCGCCAACGACGAGCTGGTACCCAGTGTCAGCGCTGGTGAGCTCGCTCATTATGAGCGCGTGCGTGCGAGTTTTGAGGGCGGCCGTGGCAAGGACACGGAAAAGAACATCGACACCGGCAAGCAGCAGAGCCAGCGTGTGGTGTCTGGGGCCTCGACGGTAGTGTCGAAGGGAAAGGGCAAGGCCGCCGCGTCTGGGTCGAGCAAGGGCAAGGGCAAGGCGATTGCTCTGACGAGTGACGATGAGTTTGATGATGACGATGTCGTGGCCGACGGGGAGGTCAATGGACGGTCCAAGGGTAAGGGCAAGGCGGTCATGGGGTTCCAGGATGGGACGGCCAGCGACGATGACGAGTTGTACTGAAGAGAACTTGGTGTCATACACCGTAGTGAGTTTTGATAGGAGGAACGGCGAAGGAGAGAAATCTAGACAGCAATGTTTGTTGATATACCCCCGAAAGAAGGGTGAAGGCTCAATTTATTGGGGCTATCTATGTACACCACTGTATCATCTTCTACGTCCTACAATGAACAATTTAAAACACCAACTTTCGCTCATCGCCCCTTTGGCATCTACTTCTTTGAATCGATCTCTTACTTGGCCTTGGCCTTGTCGTCTGCTGATGTGGTTGTTGGTGCGGGCTTCTTAATCTCTTCTTCTTTATCGTCATCGTCGTCGTCATCGTCATCGCTGTCCTCATCGCTGTCCTCATCCTCGTCGTCATCCTCATCCTTGGCGGTGACCTTCGCCTCTTCCTTACCCTTGGCCTTGGTGTCTACCGCCGCAGCTACTGGTGGTGCGGGCTTCTTGGTCTCCTCTTCCTCATCCTCATCACTATCCTCATCGCTATCCTCATCCTCGGCCGCTTCCTTGGCCTTGACCTTGCTATCTGCCAACGGAGTTGGTGCTGGTACGGGCTTCTTGGTCTCTTCATCCTCGTCCTCATCGCTGTCCTCGTCCTCATCTTCATCATCGTCCTTATCCTTCTTCTCCAGCTCTGGCTTCTCCTCTGTCGTGGACTTCTTCTCGGCCTCCTTGATCTCCTCCTCGCTTGCCGAGGTGGGTGTTTGGACGACTTCGGCCTTGCTAGTGCTTGGTGCACTCTTGGTAGACTTTTTAGCAGGTGTCTTGGTCGATGTCTTGGTTGGCGTCTTGGTTGGCGTCTTGATTGGCGTCTTGGTAGACGTCTTGGTAGGCTTCTTTGTAGACGACTTAATTAGCTCTTTGCTGGCAGACGACTTAGTTGGCTCTCTGCTTGTAGACGACTTAGTTGGCTCTTTGCTTGCAGACGACTTAGTTGGCTCTTTGCTTGCAGACGACTTGGTCGACGTCTTTGTAGACGTTTTGGTAGACGGCTTTGAAGACGACTTTGTAGCCGACTTGGCCGACGGCTTTGTCGACGTCTTGACAGGCTTCTTTGTAGAGGCCTTGGTCGGTTCCTTGACTGGCTCCTTGGTTGATTCCTTGGTCGGTTCCTTGACTGGCTCCTTGGTTGATTCCTTGGTTGATTCCTTGGTCGGTTCCTTAACTGGCTCCTTGGACTGCTTCGTTGGCTCCTTGGACGGCTTCGCCGCTGTGGCCGCCTTTTCTTTCTCCTTTTCCTTCTCTGTTTCCTCCTCTGTTTCCTCCTCTGTTTCTTCCTCTGTTTCCTCCTCTTCTTCCTCCTCTGTTTTCTTTTCCTCCTCTGTTTTCTTTTCCTCCTCTGTTTCCTTTTCCTTCTCTGTTTCCTTCTCCTTGTCGCCATCCTTACCGTAAACCTTCTCCCGCAAAGTCTTCAGGCGAAGCTCCTTGGCCTTCTCGGCTGCTTCATCTGCGACGGAGCGGACAGGCAGCGTCTTTTGCTCGGGCTCTTTCTTGGGTTCGGAAGGCTTGGGCTCCTCAGCCTTGGACTCCCCGGTGGGGATCGGGATGGGCTTCCCCGTCGGTAGGGGAGGGGCCGCAGGTGCAGGTTTTGGGGCGGCAGCGGCAGCGGCAGTAGCAGCGGCAGAAGCGGCGGCGGCAACGCCAGCGGCGGCGGCATTGACGGCGGCAGGCAAGGGCTTTACGGGAAGGGCGGGCTTGAACTTCATAGGTTCGGGGAGCTTGTCTTTAATAGAGGGGATGGTGAAGTCGTCGTGGTAAATCTTGACGTGCATCTTGAGTTCGCCATATTCGTTCCAGTCCTCAACCTCGACGAGGTCCTACACAAGGTGCACAGTTAGCAGCAAGCTCCGTAAAGGCCCAGGAAAGCACCTCAACCAAAGCTTCTTAAGACTTTTACTCACGCCTACGATGAAACCTTCCTGCACCAAGCCGGGAAGCTTCCTCACACGGCCGCTCTCGTCCTTGCCGGCCCTCCGGCCCCAGAGTCTACGGGCATTCTCATCGGTGGCGAGATCGACAGCCTTGAAGGGCACGCGGTTGGCGCGCAGGATGGTCTCGAGACGCGAAGTGGCGGTGACGATGTGGGAGGAGCCGGCGGTAAGGGAGGTGAAGATCCAGAGCGCGGCGTCTTCGGAGTAGGTCGCCATAGCTGTTACAGTGCGATGGTCGTGATGCTGAGGTGAGCGTTTGATGGTCAGGACGAGGGATTAATTAGGCTAGAATAGCAGCGTGCATCATCCGGGGACGAATGTAGAGCGAGGTGCAAATGGACGAGATGGTGCTAGAGCTGTAGTGAGGAGAAGCGGTAGATTTGGTGTCTGACGTTCGGAGTTATGACAGGTTGTCTCCTAGATAGAAGTCTCCTGAGACGAGGCTGGTGCCCAAGCTAGGTCACCAGAGCTGCCAGGGAGGCATGACGCGGGGGCGGGGCAGAGACAAACTGCGCTAATGCGTTTTGGCAAGCTGTTTGCTGGCGATGCAGGCAGCAGACACAGGTGATGAAGAAAGAGTGAGGGCGGGACAGGCACAAACAAATGCAAGCAAAATATGCGATAAATGAATCGTGTAAATGAAAAAGGAAGACGAAAATTCAAGTCAAATCCATTTCAGCAATGTTGCATTACACTTCTTTGGAATATGTATCTATATCGACATCAAGTCTTGCTTGCGCAGTCCGGATATTGTGCTTCAGAATGCTAAGGTACCTACCTAACTTAAGGTACAGTAACTAGAGTTAGAGTCAGTCATAAACACCACAGTCCCATGTGAGGCAGATTCCCTTCAAAAACTTCGTGTCCAGATGATACGTATCAATATTTGACCACAGTGCGCAGCCACAGCGTTACGGCCATCACCAGCTCGTATAGACCACAGATCCATCATCCCTTGTACCAGTATTTCTGAATAGCATTTAGCTTATTCAGCTGCATCTTTCTAAGGTAGCTTCATTCTGTTCACACAAATTCGGTCCATGTGGCGAGCAGCGAGCGACTCCAGCGAGTCGGAGCAGGAGCGCACGCTGCCGCACCTGCATTGCATCGTACCTGCCCCGCTGCCACGCACGCAAGAGCCTCCATCCACTCCTTCCTTTCTCCCTCCTCTCAAGGCGGCGTTCTCGACGGAGTTGGCAAAGCAGGTGCGACGAACGTACGGCGCCACATTTCTTCCGCTTATTTTAGTTACCTTAGGTCGCGGGTGCTTTCCTCCTGAGTCCTGACGCTTCCATTTTCTCGTCTCCTTTCCTTCTCTGCTCTGGAACCGAGTTTTTAATTATCTCTACTCCGTCCCACGATCCCCTTTCACGAATCGACATCAATTTCCGACACACATGAAGCAGAACCCAATGGTACCAGCGCCAATACTGAGGCAGCACTCCACTCGACCCCCGAATCCGTCTTCAGCCGCGTTGAGCAGCACTGATGGCAAACTAGCTCCCTGAAACTTGCCTTGATTGCTTGCCTCGCGGAGATCTAATTTCGCGTCGCCTTGGAACAAGAGACCAAAGCGGCGGCTACTCCAAGATTGGCCAAAGATCTAACTGCCAAAGAAGCCGTCTGGAAGGGCTCCCGGTCTCCCGGCCTTCCATTATCGTCGCGGCTGCCATGCTCCACTGTCGCTCATCTCCTGTGTCTAAGATTTCCGGTGGACGTTGCACACCTACCAATGCTAATGGTTCCAATATTAGAACGATTCGCCCGCTTTTTATTTGCTGCTCATTTCGCCTCGGTATCGCAGAGTCACTTCGCTATGCACCTCCCATGCTGTGTCGCGGTGTCGCGAGCCATGGCGTTTTTGAGGAGATTTCCGCTAGGCATTTCCCGTGCCACTTCCCGTTGTCGGTCCCTGAAAACCCTTGCTAGCTAGCAACTTCACCTCGCACCAGGGGCAAAGGAACTCCTTTCTCTCGGTGTGGACCAAGCTACGCAAAGGAGAAAGATGGCGCTGTTGGGTGGCCCGTTGTCCGTCGTTAGGCACCGCAAGCGCGGCTCGGTTTCGACAGCCACACGACATCTCGCCTCATGGCGCTCCTACCGTGCCCGGCCCCGACTCTCCTCTCGATTCTGCGTGGTGGATTAATTGCGCGATCAAACCAATCCCATGGCCTCGCGTTTCAGAGCCATGGTTGGTGTGGTGCATCGTGGGACGCTCGGGTAACATGCCCCCTGGCAGGCCATGGGGACCACGGAGATTGTTGTGTATCACTCGACCCAGAAGACCCAGAGCACTAAGAATACCTAAGGCACCATCCAAGGGACCTAGAGCACCAGAGGTATAGGTGACTGAGAGAGGTGCGGCCATACTTACCAGCTCTAGGGATCGTGTGTGAAGTCACACAAGAGCCACGCAGTTTTGTTCGACTTCTCTTTCTGCTTCATTCCTTTTACTTCTTTCCACTATTCTTAGATTGGCTGCTCCTGTAGGATGGCACTGGTGGTCGGTCTCTCTGCGGTCTGCTGAAGGAAGCGGACTCCTCACTGGCAACTGGCTAGCTTGCTGGCTCACCGTGGTGACATTGGTGGATCCCGCCATCCAACCCACAAACCGCGCAAGAGGAGAAGGTGCGAAAAACCGGCCCTCTGCAGTCTCCCGCTGGGCACGGCCGAAAACCTAGTTCAGTTGGGCCCGGCGAAACGTGGCGGTGGTCAGTCGGGGCAGCTCATGATTGGCGGAGGATGACACCAAGTTGAGCTATCTGTTGGAGCAGAAAGCAGCGCGTCCTTACAGGGAGCGGTCCAGGGACCAGAGCAACCTTGGGCAACCTAAGCTGGACTACTGGACCAGGGATGCGAAGTTGGATCCAGGGACGCACCAGTCAGAGGTGCAGTCGGCAAGGTCCTGGACGATCCAGAGCAGGGTTGCGCCCACGATGTACCCAATCACAACTCCCACAGTGGATGCAAGGTACCAGGCACTTTGCTGGATGCCGGGGCTAATCCCCCCCCAGGTCATTGCCCAACGATCCTGGCAAATGGCAAATGGCACACTGGTGGGTGGTGGTGAGGTGACAACGCACTAGGGATCTTCTGAGCGAGCCCTTCTTTGGCTGGCAGACAGAGATTTCCCGCAGGTCGTCGAAAACTACAAGTCCCGCTCGAATCCGCGTCTTTACTCCTACTCGTTTCTCTCTTCCAAGCTCACATCTCTGACGACTCTTCACCTCCTTCACATTCCTTCCAACTAGTGCTTTCAGCACCTCACTCTCTTTACCAACCGCATCTATCAACTTGTCTTCGGACTCACTCTTTCGAGCCAACACCCTCACTCAGTTCATCAGTAACTACTCGTCTTTCGACCAACATCAAAATGCGTTTCTCCGTCCTCTCCGTTGTCGCTGCCAGCGCCTCCATGGTCGCTGCCACCTACGACCTCCCCGTCGAGGACACCACCACCCTCACCTCCACCACCACCCGCGTCCTCACTCTGACTGCTTGCCCCGACTCCGTTGTCGACTGCCCTTACCGCACCACCACCTCCACTGAGGAGGTCATCATCACCTCTACCTCGCAGTGGATCCCCACCACCACCCCCGCTGAGACCACCTCGACCGTCATCTACACTCCCGTCGCTCCCGTTGTCAACACCACCAGCGTCTACACCCCCATCCCCAAGACCACCTGGTACCCTGCCGGCAACACCACCACCGCCAACGGTCCCACCGCTCCTGTCACCCACATCACCAAGGTCACTAGCAGCGCCGCTGTTATTGTTCCCACCACTCTCATCTCTGAGAACGTCCCTGCTGGAACCACCGTTGTCGAGGTTGTCTCCAGCGCTACCCCCTCTTCCATCCCCAGCGAGGTTCCCGCCAGCGGTGCCAGCGGCCTCTTCGCCAAGTCTGGCGTCGTCGGCGCCGTCGTCGTGGCTGCCATTGCTGCTCTCTACTAGACTTCTACCCATTTGGGCTGATGACCTAGCTTTCACCTTTCTTCAATTCCACTTGTGAATACTTTCTTTGGGGACGGATGCTTGGGGACCATTATGATGAACGGATAATTGGAGAGAATATAAGATTTTTATACCATCGGGCTACTGCGTAGCACTTGGTGCTTTTGAAGTAGTTGGAACTGGCGCACTATACCAGCGTGGAGTTTTCGGGCGACGTGTGTCTGCATTGTCGCCCTTTAGTAAGATAAACTATAGTAGTTAATGTTGGAGTTGAACAATTGCACTACTAAGAGTGTCATCCTACCTACATCTGCTCTGGCATGCCTAACTTGTGATGTATGTCCCTACCTTGCGGTTCGTTTCTGTCCGGTACTGGCCTTTGGTCGCATGTTGGGTGTGGCTACCTCCGCTTAACGTGTATGAGGCTTGACTTTGCTTGACTTTGCTTGCCTCGACAAAGGCGTGCTGGTTGTGGGAGAAGTCGTCGTCATGCACAGCTCACGTCCGTGTCGAGAGTTCGCTGAAGTCCGAACTCTCTCCTCCGAGCTCACGGACCGTGGGGCATTGATTGAGCCTGTTTCTCCCACCGCCACCTACGACGATGCGACAGGATCGATTAGTTCTGCGCGTCGGGTCACGTGTGTGCGCGAACAACTAACGCGCATATTCGGTTCTCGTCACGCTTAGGTGAAGAAAAGAACGCCCCACGTCGCACAAAAGTTGGATGGTTAGTCGCCACCCGGGACGACCTACCGTGCTACCCAACTCCTCTCGTCCAACGACCAACAGCAACGGCGAAGGCCAGATCAGCTGTCCGTTCTGTGCGCATGTCATGGGTCAAGGGGGGCGATCATCTCCCACCAACTGAGTTTCTTTGCTTGATCCCCATCGCGATCGCGATCACACGCAGCAACGTCGTCGTGCGTGTGCCCCGTGGAGGTTCTTGTGTGTCTCGCTTTGCCGCCCTCTCTCGCGGTTGTGCTGTTAGTTCGCGGGTTTCACATGTGCCAGCGCCCGCTCGGCCAATGGAGGCTGCTACAACATGTCATCTGCAAGTTGCGACGGCCAACACACTTGGTTGTTTGCAGGGAGAAAAGGGAAAACGCTTTGACACAACCCTCTTCGCGGTGTGCTTCTTTGCCCCCCCCCCCTCGGCGCACGATGCAAAGTGATGTCAGAGCCTTGACTCGATTACAAAGCGCTCGCCGGTCACTCCCCCGCGCGTATTGGTCCGTCGTCCAATAGAGCCTGGCCACTGACAGGGTCCCTTGGGAAGCTGTCACTGCTGTGACATGTCGTAGCGCTGGCTGGATGTAAGTAATTCCAAAAGAAGGCTTCCTGTCAACTGGGACCGTTGGTCTTAGTCGCCTCTAAACTTTTTTTTCTCGCACGACGCGATTCAGGGTGGGCAACCCTTCGCCTCGAGTTCGGTTTTTCTGCTTGCTTTTTTCTCCCGGGCCGAAAGAGTGCACAAAGTGGACCGCGCGGTGCAGGACATCAGTCATTCGCCTCTTTGAAGTTTTATAACGTCTTTTTCGTTTGGTGTTGGGATACCATATTGTCTTCTCGTGTCCATCCTAAACCCGCCCCGCCCCGATTGTCTGTTTGATCCTGTTGAACTGCCCTAGTTCTTTTGCCCCTCCCGCCGGGGCTTTTCGTTCCAGACAGCGACCCGAATATCGAGTTGTCGGTATTGCGTATTCATGATCCGTGTGAAAACAACACCTTTGTCTAAGAAAGCCTTGACGTGCTGTGTTGGGGGCGCAATGAGTAAGTGTCTCATGCCCCGACCTCCGAGTCTCCATCTGACACCACACCCCTGCCCACACAATACATCCACCTGGTTGGCTTTTGGCCTATTATAAAGTCGTTATTTCCTTTCCGAATCCGCAGTAATAATACTCCCCCATCGTTCCGGTTCCCGCTTCTAATTAAGCTAGTCGTCCTCATCCCCGGCGCCCGTAATTAGATTCGTCAAGACCCGTTTTTGCAGGTGGACCGGAAACAGAAATCCAGCACCCGACCACGCTGTAATCCGCAAGAACACACTCCGGGGAAAGACTTGACAGTCTCTTTCCATCTCTGCTTGTATGGTAGTCCCCTTGTGGTGTTTGGAAAGGGCTTTCCTGGCTCAAGGACACTGTCCTATGGCGCACATCTTGCAGAGACCGTCGCTGGATTGTGCTGGGTTGAAGCAGTTGTGTACGGCGTTGTGTTGGCAGAGCCCGTTGGCGTAGTTGACGAGGTTCAGGGTGTTCCGGGCGGCTTTGGACTTACCGGGTGCGTGGATGGCGTTGGACGGCACCGGACAGTGGGAGCATGCCATTTTGGGATTTCAGTTGCTGGTGCCTCGGCTTTGTTTGGAGAGACCTCGGTTGGATTCAAAGTCCCAATAAAGGAAGAACTTTGGCTTGTCTGTCGCAAGGCGTCTGTGGGGAGGTGAAGTGAGGATAGGCGAAGCTTGTTGATGGGAGGCGAGACTGTGCCGAGGAAATCCAATGGGAAGATCAATGGAAGTGACCACCCAACAAGAAGAGAAGATAAAAATAGAGACGAAAATATGCTAGAGAGGCAAAAAGAAAGAGAAGGGGAGGAAGCGTTGCGGAGAAGGAAGAAAATAAAGCAGGGAAGTTCTTCTTTTCACATCAGAGCGGCGAAGCTGTCAGTTGTGACGAGTCGGCGGGGGCTGACTACGAACGCTATGTAGGGCTGAACAGACACGACAGAGACTCGCAAGTATCGCATCTGCTGCACCGCACCGCGCCCGCACCGCCCCGCGCCGCATAGCCAAGACGTGAGCTCGCTAGCGGGGTTTTCGGGTTTTACGGGACATAAGACCCTGTCAGTGGCCTTGGTCGGGAATGTAAGGTTGCCGTGGAGGCCCGGGAGACCTGTAAGTCGGCCCCGGGACCTGCTTGCCGCTTCATCGGACGAGCTGCCTCTCGTCCTTTGCCCCGATGATGTGCTTGCTTACGAGCCCTTAACCCCCCCCTCCCTTGTGACTCGAGACACCAGAACTACAGAGCTGTTCAGCTCGACGAGGAACCGTTCAGGCGTCGAGGAGTCAACCAGAAGCCTGACAAGCTGACAATCTCGGCGCTGCCAGGGCACGGTATGCGGTTGGCTAGAAAGCTGGTAGCATTCCGGGGACTTGGGCCATAGGCTGGATCATGTCTCACACCCTCTTGTTTCCAAAACGGGTGACCACCGATCCCAAGAGTCGGGAAGCGTACACGGACGGTCAAGGCGACGAGGTGGGTGGTGTAGAACGCCTAGCTCTCAGTGCCTCGGCGTAGCCACTATCATCAACCTCTCACACCCACATACCACATTTCTGGTTCCATGGCTCGACAGGGTTGGCTTGTTGTTCTCACTGGCGTAGTACTACTCATCCCTTGGTGCTTCCACACGTTGCAGTTCTCGCACAAAGCCCACACCTGGGATCCAGCAGGAAGGGCGTCCCGATAACGATGTGAGGTGACGCGGGGCAAACGGTGTCGTCGTGCGCGTTTGAGTACTTCGTAGTAGACAAGAAGGCCAGGTACCCAGCCATCCTTGCTGGTCTAGGCCCGGATCCCCGGTCTTCAGTCCCCCCGTATTCAGCTGCCTGTCTCCGACAGTCGCAGCATCGATTCCCCTGCTAAGATGGAAGGTGGTCGATCGCGGCTAACATCCAAATCAAGAGGAGGGGCTCGGGATCGCGACGTCATGACAGACATTGCGGCACAGGCACAAGGTCCCAGATGCCACATTCAGCTGTCAACCATCCACAGGGCCCAGGGGTAAAGTCCTATCGCCACATCGCATCGCGGGGGCGGCAGGATCTTGTCCTCACGTTCGCCCTCATGCCTCATGGTCATGGTCATGGTCATGGGCCTTAGCCAAACCAGACCAAGACAGACAACGCAACAAGAAACCATGACTTCCCCGCAACTCGACCGGGGCTTGCCAATGGCTTCTTTCCTCTCTGCTCCCGCCTGGTTTTCCCGCAATTCCTAGTCGGCAGGACCTCAATTGCGTTAAACTGCTTGAAAACAGTAACCCAACAAGGAAACCAGAACTGATATCTGACTGCTCCTCTGCCGTGTCGCCTCCCAGAAATCCGATTGGAAGACCCGTGTGGCTTTGTGTGGTCGTGTGGGGGAGAGGCGACCTTTGATCTCTGGCCGTTCGCCATTTCGGCCACACTGAAGTGGTTCCCGTTCCTGTTGCCTTCCGGGTTCATTCCCTCACGTGCTTTGGTTGACGTACTGCATACTGCAATAGTACGGAGAGGTATCCGTAGTCTAGGTCGTTTTCTCGGCGACCCGCTAGTTGGCTAGGGTGCATCGGCGCCTGTTTCCTGACGTGGGCGGCGGTCAATATCATTCATGGTAGCCTCATTCTTCTCACCTCATCGCCAGGGGTCACCATGGCTTGTCGTCTGCTGCTCCGGCCTCTAGCCTCCAGCCTCCAGCCTCCAGCCTCCAGTCTCCTCCATTGCTCTCGGTCGCCAGCGGGGAAACGGCCCCCCTTCCCCTCTTCTGGGGCCGGGAGCGGCGTTATCTCCAAATCTCGTACCGCAAGTCCGACTGCAGCGATCCACTAGCATCAGATCGATCACCTCTGCTTTGCGGCTGCACGCAGGCATTCCCTTCCCTCCCTTCCCATGTTGTTGGTTACACACATCGACACGAGTGTGCACGCACTGGTGGTGTGGCTGAGGCAATGCTGTCCGTCCGTACCCATGCACTGCGTAGGTCAGCAAGCAAGCAAGCTCTGCCTCACCCAAATACCTTCCCCTCTTGCTCGTTGTTGCCGGGTTGTCAGGGGCCTCGTGGCGACCGCAACCCTCTTGGAGGGATGGTGGAGTCTGTGCGACAGCCGACTAACACCACTGCCGGCGGCAACAGGCGGCTTGGTTCAAGGGCCATCCGTCAGGAAGCGAAGTCTGCGATAGACACGCCTTGCTAGCAAGCCACCATGTCGAGTCACCTATAGGCTGTAGCCAAGATAGCATTTTAATGCAGAACTCTCTCCATTGAGCAAGCCCTCGCCACTTTTAGGGTCTTGCCGGGTCGTACGACTTCATCCTCAGAGCCCCATTGATGACCTCCAAACCTGTTTAACAGTACGTGGTCGGACCAGTCTCTGGTTGCTCGGGTTCTCGCCCCTGTGCCTAGTTCCCACTCATCCTCGCTGACGGGCAGTTCTGGTTCCTGTCAAACACCGAGCGCCAGCCAACCCGGCCAACAAGCTAAACCCATCGTGGTGATTCTTGCCTGCTCTAGCGCCGCCCATCTTCGGCTGCGACTCTGCCAGATCAATGCCAACTCGCTTGTGTCCTAATAAGGGGAAACAACAAGGCGACCTCCGTCGGAGACGTCGCTATGAAGCTTGTGTTGGTCACTGACGTTGTCGTCTTTGGATTTCCAGGAACGACGGGGTCAACTTGCAACTCGCTTCGGAGTCCAGGCTCGGTCGGGGTCTAGCGGCTGCATGTCTTGGGCCATTCTGCTGCACCCAGTTTGAAATTGCATGTTCTGTGTCATGCATGAAGCCCCCTGTTGAGACACAAGCGGGCTCGGTGGCGGCGAGGTTCGCCGCAGCATCTACACTGGATACTCACATCCGAGATACCACTTTGGGGACTCATGTACATGCTCGGAGGGGTGTTTCGCTGCTGGCCCCGGCATCAATTCATCAGTCTGCAGACCAGTGGATGCGTACTGGTATGGCAGCGAATCACGTCTCGCTGGATACCTGCACCCGTTTCGTTTCTGTTCGAGGAAGCTGAAGCAAGGTAGAGAATCAAACCATGTAGTGCGTACCACGGAACTCTCGGTGCTGGGCATCCCCATCCGCGTCATTGTAGGTGTCATCGCTTAAGTTCTGACCATGTGATTAATTATTTTTTGGTTCGAATGGAATCTGATATAGCCAGTTCCAGTCAGATTTCATCATTTGGTGAGACGAGATGACCATCTTGAAAGGTTCGAAGTGATGACGGTTACATTGGTTCAAGGTCATGACTCCAAGAAATTCTAGAAGCGGGGGACCTTTTCACTCGCAGGTCAGATCAAGCTTCGATGCTCAGCCAAGTATCTCAGCAAGTCAGCAGTATCTCAGATCAGGCCATTCCGCATGATTCGCCCTGCATGTTGGTTTATCAGGGATGGTTTCTAGGCTCTGGTGGCATCAGCTGCTGATTAATGGCTCTCGGTCTGACCACTGCACCTCATGCCTACAGCCGTCATGGCGTAGCTAGCGTTGTGAGATTGCTGACTTCGATGGCGGAAACACCGAAGGTCCCGCAGTTGCGGAAGCCTTTGTCCGTTGGAAGTTGGATAGAAACCAGTCGTCGAAGGCGAACACTTGGGCTAGACCGAAGAGATCCGGATCCATCGATAGTTTCATACCAGAAGCAGAATTGCAGGCACGTACAAGCCCGGGGCAAAGAAAATGCTACGAAAAGAAAGACACCGAATCCAAGAAATTTGTGTGTTGTATTGACTAATGAAGTTGCTTGGCGGAGGTGTCGATGAGACTTAGATTTGGGGGTTCTCAGCTCTGGCTGGCAAACCTGATGGTGTCAATGTGGGTAGGCACGGCGCCTGGAACTAGAATTTGTTAGATTATGAAAGAAAATCAGGTTCCGTTAGCTTCTTACAGAAGTTGGGATCACTAGACACCGTCTATTGACCTAGTAACGCTTTGCCTGAGCAGCCTGGCGATTATTACAGCAGTCGGAGTTGTGTTCTCTAAAGATTGTAGCGATAGTAATTATGTGCAGTCATGGTACCTCCTGATGAGTACTCAGGATCTTTTGTAGTCCGAACGACACTATTCCCGGGCTTGTTTGCGTTACATGAGGCGGATGAGGTAAACGCCTGTTGTGCAGAGTATCGCTGCCGATCCGTTTATAGCTAGGCAGACGATAGCGATTCGGATAATCATGTCATGCCGCTCAAGCATCCTGCGGAGGAATGTTTTAGGGTCATGCCGCGCGCGTTCGTTCTTCTTATAAGGCGGTGGTTGCTGAATACCAAACATCTAAGTTAGTTTCGACCATTCATGGAGTTCTTGAGACTTGAGGGAACCATACCACACTGGAGCTGCTTTGTGCTTGCGCTTCCAAGTCACTCACAGCACCGTCCTGGACAATGTTATTAGTTTGTGTGAACCACGTCTCTAGAAACGACGAAGTTTACGTTTCCGCCAACGAAATTGAGCTCAGTGTTGTTGGAAAAGCGGACGTGGCAAGGGTTTGGTCGACGAAGGGGTCGAAGAGTGGGCTGCTGCGAGTGAGCATCGGAGGAGGGTAAGAGGGAATGGATACCTACAGCGTGGTTAATGATTGCATACTCAGGGATTGATTCAAGGCGCGGTAAAGCTGGTGGTGATGATGGAGGGGACCGGTACTCCTAAGACTTGGTGTCGACCGTGTGTGGTCTCGCCTTGGTTCCCGAAATGGCATCAATGGGTGGAAGCATCTTGGTTGTGCGGAAGAACGGATTGAAAATGAACGATGGAGAAATAATGATAGCACGACAGCCAGATAAACAGGATTCGCTACCAAGGAACCCAAAGACGAAAAGAAGAAAGAAACAAAAAGCCCAAGGCTTTGTGGTGGTGTTGGGGTTTGAATGAGGCTCATTGAGGACTCGAGGAGGATCGACCCGGAGATATTGCTAGGCACGCACGTGCCCTTTCCCCTCAAGTTTACTAAGGGAAGGAGAGAAGGAAGTCCTTCATTTGATAGGTGCTCGTAGACAGAAGGAGGGCCACTGACAGTGCCTACCGTCGGGGACCGGAAAGATTATTTCTTAGACTGAACTCTACTTTGATTTCCCACGAAGTACAGCAGAGAGTGTGGAGGCTAACGGCCTATTTCTTCTTGCAGCAGCCACAACTGTGACCCACTAGCTTCAACAACACGCCAGTCCCGACTCTCAGGGTCGGTCTCGTCCTCTGCTTTGGTGTGTGCAGAAGTAAAACAACAAGATCTACTAGGCTATTCCCATTGCGCGTGGCCGTACGTAGCAAGCTTCCAGACCGAGCTTTGCACTGACGCATGAAGTTCTCCGCAGATGGCGCTGGGAGAGTCCCACCTGCTAAGGCGCCATGTGGTCCACTAAGAAGGAAAGCCGGAGAGCACGGCGAAATTAGGAGTCCGTTTACCAGGATACGCCCGTCTAGCATCGATATGGTTGGCTGCAAAGATAGGCCGCTTGTATCTCTAACCTGAACCCGAATCCCTCGGCAGCCCCTATTGCCTGATCGAGCAAAAGGCATTGGTCCTCTGAGATCAATGGAACCACTGATACGTTCTGGGCTCGAAACGGTGACAGCATCCCGGAGTTCTGGGATCTGCCGCCTTAGTCCCCGCCATCTTTGTCAGCCGGCCCGAGGAGCTGGGTGCGTGTTTCCCCCCGGTGCTGATGGGTGACAGGTTCCTGGTCCTTTGTCCTTGTCCTTTTAGGGTTGCGAGCTGCCGGCAAAGTTGATACTCTGACTCTGGTTACCCGCACTCTCCTGGTCCGTTGCCACGTTCTTGTCCAGCTTTGCCTGCTCTGCATCTAGTTTCGCCTGGTCTCCATCTCCCTGCGCGATCTCAATCTGGAGAGCAAGAACCTGGAGTTCCAGCTTC